>BLKM01000125.1:32751-370578 GCA_013340265.1 Coptotermes formosanus
CTCATAATGTTTTATAAGGCAAAAGTTGCTGTTTGTTCTGAGATCCGTACAAAACACATAAACGCAATGTGGGCACCACGTAGAATTTTTTAATGTTAAACCTGGTGGTACGTAAAGTTACCGCTAGGCTTTAAAAGGTTAATATAGAAGTCTATTTATTTTTAAGTATGAACAATGTACTTACGGTTTGTATGTTACTTGCTTTTAGGTAAATCCTGCTGATAATCACGTTGACATCAACGATGGAAAGTGGGAACTTAAGGACGCCTCTGTGCCTTCGCAGCGAACAACCCTCTGTCGGACACCAGAAAATGAGTCGCCTTTAGACAGTCCTGCGGTGGCAGAAGATGCTCAATCAGATTTGCCCGGTAACCCGTGCACACGAAAGTCAAGTAAAGCCAAAAGAGTGAAGAATTACCTGAAGAAATGTAAAGACGCTGCGCTGGGTAACTCCAGTAGTGCTCACTCTGAACTGGAGGAACATGTAACTGTGTCAGCAACAGATCGACATAAACGTGAAGGGGTCAGGGTTCGTACCTCGAGAAGACGTAGCAACAGTGGTCAGAGGGAAGTGTCTAGCACGTCATGGTACATTGCGCCCAATCTCGATCCGTCACCCAATCTAGTGTCTGTGGTTGAGGTGGTGCCCCCAGAAGAAACCGATAAAACCAACAGTGCGGTTATAGAAGTCCTGTCCGATTCAGTTGTGACAGATGAGCAAGCGTATTCGGCTTCACGTCTAAACGAAAATGGACTAGGCGATGTTTTAGATTCGCGAAACGAAGGTGGGACGACAATTGTGGTCCTAGGATCGCATAATGAAAGTGTTCCTTCCGGTGGTGTGACAGAAGAGAGTGTGCCCGTTAATGAGTCTTCACAGCATCGGGATAATCCATCTGACACTGCCCATAATGCACCAGAAACATCAGAGGTAAGTCCTTCCATATCGAAATTGTTTCTTAGATTGTAGAAGTGCCAGTCTTAATGCTTGTAATGGCAAATTGCCATTTACGTTTTCAGAGTTGATATCTTGTCATTCGTAAAATATACATAAAGGCTATTAAAATGGGAAATTCAGAGTCTGTCACGGTGCTGACAGAAGATTACTCTCTTGTGGGATGTGACGTCATGTACGCTCATAGAAATTTACCGTCGTTTTGGAGTAACCTCCTACGCTTATACACTGAATGCGACAGTAAAGTGAACGTAGGGGCACAGTTTTTTTTTAAAACTTTTTCAAATTTATGTAGGACTACACTGCATTTCGTTTGACAAGGTGACGACGCTTCATTCTGTAATAAGTCTAGATGTGGCAGAAATTTGCTTGGATGTGTAGTTAGATAAAATGCAGTTATGTGTTTCGTAGTACGGCTGGATCGAAGCTTTGTATCCGCATTTTACAGAATCCTGAATAAGGCCGAAACGTCAGACACTTTGGAAATTGTACGAGAAGAGTTAACAAAATGTATTGACCCGTTGTCTAACATTATCGATGACCTCCACTGGATAATGCATATTTTTATGACGGTTGTTAGAAGGTCATATTGAAAAACGTATCACATTTCACCATAAAGTAAGGTTTATTAAAGTTAATAGCAAAATAAATACCTGTTGAAACAACTGATATACCGGAAGTGTTAATGAGATCGAAAACTTGGAAAGCGCAGCTTAATATGTGATGTTAAGTATGTATAACTACTAACACTAGACTGAGGAAGTGAAAAGACAGGCAGTTATGTGTTGTTACGTATTACACTTCAGTTACTTTTGTGATGACTTTACTTTTAATTTTATTTTATGTCTGAGCTTCATTGCTGTGGAAAGTAGGCGGTTTTTGAATAGAATAATATCGAACATTTCCAGAATTTATCCTGTACCGAATTTCATTATGAAACTCGCGTCCGTGTGTGTGTGTGTGTGTGTGTATGTGTGTGTGTGTGTTTCCCAGAGAAGGTCTCAGTGTTCAGGCGCTTTCGCTAAATTGGGAAAAACGACCATCGACTTTGTCATGGCTGTCGATCTACATGGAACAGCTCGGCTCCTACTGGATGGATTTTCACGAAATTTTATATTTATGAATTTTTTGAAAATCTGTCGAGAAAATATTCAAGCTTGATTGAAGTCTGCCGAACATAACGGGCACGTTACGTGAAGACCTGCGTGCTTTTATGGTAATATCTCGCTGGAGTATTCTTAGAATGAGAACTCTTTTATGCAAAATCTTTAGAGAAAATCAAAACGCATTTTGTGTTCGATAACTTTTTTCCCGAAAATCTTACCATTTATGAGATAATCTGGAATAAATTGGTAGAATCGGACAGGCCACAGATGACACTATATCATGACGCAGAAAATATGCGCTTTGCTTGCTGGATGACTGACGCAAGAACACACACACACACAAACACAAACACACACATACACTCCTAATATGTATTACTTATTGCTTTTCCACGACAAAAATGGGTACGCGAGTGCACCTGAATATTACTTTGATATGTACATGGTCTGTCATGTTAAACCTTGAGTTTCTCAAATTATTTTTTACATTCATTTTGGTTTTACTTTGCCTGTCATCTTGATTTTCGTTTTGTGTCACACGTATTTATGTAAATTACGTCGTATAAATAGCAATGGTGAAAAGCGGTTGTGTTTTGAAGGGTCTGTACTTTTGTGTGCGTGGTGGTGGTTTATATACACCGGTCAAATGAGTTAATGAAATAATTACAACGCAGTTATATGTATTTCCAAGGGGTTAGATGGAATTCAGAGTTCAACCCAGAATTAATCGTGATGTAAGTGTGTGGATATGACAAAGTTCTGCCTGGTTAGGGCTGTCGCACGGTAATAGGTGGGACTGGCGCGATAATGGAATGATAATTAGTAGGGGAAAATTGAAAAAAATAAGGAAAAATGAAACCTGATCTAGTGCCACTTCATCTAGAACGAATGTTACATTAAATTATTCTTATCTGAGTCCGAGGCTTTATGGTAGAAAGCAACGTCGAGTTGCATATGATCGTGACATGCACAATAAAAATGATTTCTTAAATAGTACCTACGCAGACAAAATCAGAACTCTGCGGAGAAGTAGATCTGCTGATAAATAGCTTTCAAACATTAAATTCCTGTGCCATAAATCTGTGCATTCAGTACGAATCTCCCTTTCTTTGCCTGGAGCCCTGTACACTGATGTAAGATACAACGCTTACAATATCGCCGTAACATATGCATGTTTAACGCTTTAAAGACAAAAGAGTTATGTATATCATGTTTAAAGTTTCAGTTCGTACCGCGCAGTAAACACACTCCGCCTCAGTTGTAAAAACCAGCTAGTTAATACTGTATAGGGAAGTAATTACTGTTTGTGCCACATCCGTACAAGAAAACCGTAAATCCACTGTCTGAGCAAAACGTACAGTTTTCTTAATGTTAAGCTTGGTGGAGACTACACTAACCAACGAGTCTTCACCCTTTAAAGACGAAGCGTATCTGTTTTATATAAGGACTCAGTGCGTACCGCGCTGTAAACACTCTCCACTTCGGTTATAAAAACCAATCTCTTAATATTTTGTAAGGCAAAAGTTGCTGTTTGTTCTGAGATGCGTACAAAACACATAAACGCAATGTGGGCACCACGTAGAATTTTTTTAGTGTTAAACCTGGTGGTACGTAAAGTTACCGCTAGGCTTTAAAAGGTTAACTGTGTTGACGATGGGCAAAGTCCTACTAAGTGTTTGTGATTTGAGTGAAGTCAAGCCGTTGTCAAGAACTGATACTCGTATGTTGCAGTTGCTTACTCTTCAAGTTTATCGTGGCCGACACGTGCAGGAATCTCTTCAGTGTGTACGGAGAGCGTGATTTAATTAGCAACTCAATGGACCAGTGAATTCAGGGAGGAGCTAAGAATTGATATGAAGCGACAGACAAAGGATATTAATCTCCTTAGAGATAGCATGTGTGAGAGGCTAATAGTTAAAAATAATTTATCGTATTGGCCCGGAAACTGTCGGATAAATACTCGAAACGGTGAGATTGTTATTCGGTTTGCTGCACTTGTTAAGTGTGGGGTTGCGACTGCCCCAGATGGGCTCCCGGAATTGCCCGAGGTTGTGAAACCTAATCCTTTCGTCTGCCTTATTATAGGGTAGCTTTGGTTTGGAAACGTGTGTGTGATTACACGACAGCGCAGCACTTTCATGGCCATCGCACTGGATGCTATCTGAGTGAGCACTGGGTTTCTGTTGGTGGCCATTATTAAGACTGCTGTCTCTGGTATGTTCCGCCGTGTAGTCTGGTAGATGTGTACAGGCGTTCGAATATACCCGCTGCCTCCATCTTCTGGATAGATGAGCCCCGACACTCATGTCGTGTAACAAGCACAGTAATTGCTTCACCGATTCTGATGATGAAGGCAGCAGGTTCCTCTGAAATGCCAGTCACCACCTATGAAGCTACACGGGTTCATGACCTGGAAGACCACAATCTTATTCCCTTGCCCAGTCCATTCAAAAGACTAATGTGAGGTGCGTCAACTTAGTTTTTTTTTTTTTTTGCTGGCATTAAGATTGTAAATGAGATATACTGGGCTGCGATCACTTGGAAGGCCAAGGCGTAGATAGGAGGATAATATTAAAATGGATCTTCAAGGAATAGGTTGTAAAGACGTGGACTGGACTGATCTGGCTCAGGGCAGGGACAAGTGGTGGTCTCTTGTGAACAGGTTAATGAACCTTAGGGTTCCATGAAATGAGGCGAATTTATTGACTACCTGGGGAATTGTTAGCTTCTGGAGAAGGGTTATCCTCCATGGAGTTAGAGTTAGTTACTTTCTGCTATGATAGGAGGCGAGAAGAATTGGTAAAGAAATTTGTCTGAAACGTCTTGCAAGGGTAACTCAAATTATATTCTCAAGAAAGACGTGAAGTTGGAAAACGCAGGCCTAACCCATACAACGTCGTTGTTGACAGGAACTGTAACAGGGGTCATGGACATGACGCACAAGTCAGAAATTCGAAGGGCAAGACATTATTCGGGAAATCATGGTCGTGGATGTATGCATAATATTAAAATCTGTGTGCCATGTATTTGTAGAGGGGGGGGATGTTAATATGAATTGCTTATAATACAGGAGCAGCTGCGTTGAGTGATTAGTACATCAACCAACCTATGCACTTGATAGAATACAATTAAACAAGTATAAAATTCCTACATGTTTCGGCAAGGGGTTGCCATAATCAGGGAGTTATTTAGAACAAAGGAGTGCAAGCCAAAAACGCTAATCTAAGTATTTTAGAATTTTAATATTTTAAAATGCCGATCCCAGTGGCCGCGCGGTCTAAGGCGTAGGTCTGCGGCCAAGCGCTTGCTGGGATCATGGGTTCGAATCCCACGGGGGGCATGGATATTTGTCTCTTGTGAGTGTTTGTGTTGTGAGGTAGAGGTCTCTGCGACGGGCCGATCCCTCGTCCAGAGGAATCCTACCGATTGTGATATATGCCTGAGTGTGATCAAGTGAAAATAAACAACCTCGACACCTACTGTGAGTAGGGAGAAGAAGTAAGGTCTACGAATATTTTAAAATTTTTATCATTCCAATAAGGGCGACACAATACCTAAATTAGCGTGTTGTGCTTGTACTTCTGCGCTCTAAAACACCCTGGTGGTGGCACCCCCTGTGCCGGATCATGTACGAGTTTTTATACTTGTCTTGAATTGTTCCTTATTGAGTGCGCAGGTTGGCTGATTTACTGCAAGAACGTGCACAGTATGAGTAAATCAGTATTCACACGTGTTAAGTAATTTAAAAAAAAAATGAATTAATGTGAACTTTTTATGCCCTGTATAATAGAGAGACTACAGGACCCTGAATAGCTCAGATGATGTAATGACTAAGTTATGGGCTGGTCGACCGAGGAGTTTGGGTTCGATCCCCGACACTGGCGAGAGCTCTTTCTGTTTGCAAAACGCCCAGAAGGGGCTCTAGTGCCCCACCGGCCTGCTATTCGATCAATATGGGGGGGGGGGGCCTCCTTCTCCGGAACAAGACCGCCGTAGCGTGAAGCTGACCACTCCCCTCCCTCTTCGGAAGATAAGAATGCATGGGGCTATATCTACACTGTTCCGTATTTCAACATAGCAAAGTGCTTGCATGAGTGCAGGAGCAGCTGTGATTTTTGACGTTAATATTTGGACTAAAACTACCCACAGCGAAATCGCGAAGACGACAGACAGCTTCTCTCCTGCTGTGTGTGAATGACACAGTATTCGTGTTTGATTTTGGACGCAGCAGTGTATTACGAAGTAGCACCAGCTCTGATTAGTAACAGTTTATGAGGCAATAAAGAAATGCTTGTCACCACTTGTGGTCCCTTTTACTACAGCGGTGAATTCGGTTTAGACATCAGGGCATACCGACGGTAATATGAGAACTGGGGTTACATTTGTGCAAGGTCGGCACTTCATCACTGGTATAAAGTCGTGTCTGTGAATGTTGTGTAGGGATATAATCACTGGTTAGGGTCGATTCACATTGTACGGCACGATACAACACGACACGACACGACACAACAAAATATTCATTTATGGTCTTCACATGCTCGAATTCACATTAGTCCGTCACCGACATCTAGCGACAAAGACAGTGTCGCTGGGATTGAGAGAAGAGAATATTTTCGTGTCCGTACCTGTCACTGCGTGTCGTGTTGTATAATGTGAATCGACCCTTATACGTAGAGGAGCACACTGTATGGGCAAAGTGCAAGTTTTGAACGTTAAAGCAGGAGTGTAGTTATTATAGTATTATAGAGGGTTCGTAGGAAATGATGGCATAATCAGTGGGGCAACTGACTCCAATTTTCGGTCTCTATCGGGGTTTAATTGTTGGTAAAAAATGAAGACGCGGGCGTGTTGTAATATTTGCTTTGTATATCTTATTAAAGTTCCCTAATTGGAGAATATTTTGGCAATTTTCCTTTGTCCCTGTCTTCTTAAGTCACAAAATTTTGTAAAGGGGTTTCATTTCCTACGTCATGTAACAGGATGACCACAGTGCCTGTTTGCAGAAGCAGTATGAAACATTGGAACTAAAATGAACGTTGATAATTATATTAGTAATGCTTTAGAATACAAGACATCGGTGATTTGGTTACGAAATGTCTATGAGTAGAATATCGGTGGGAGAATCAAAGTGTTAAGCAGCAGGTGACTGAAGAAAATTACATTACGAAGAGCTTAATGATTTGTATGCTTTGCCAAATATTATGAGGGTGGTCAAATCAAGGAAGATGAAATGGGCGGAGCATGTGGGATGTACGGGAAGAAGAGAAATGTGTGCAGGGTTCTTGGCGGGAAAACCTGAAGGGAAAAGACTACTTGGAAGACCTAGGAGTAGATGGGAAAATGGACCATATTTGCGGAATACTCAATCTTCCTTTCGCCACTTCCTCACCCCACAAATCACAAGCTATCTGTCCCCAGCAGTGGTCACAACATGGAGAGGTAAACAAATTCGGTAGCTTGCAAGTGAAGGTCCTTTTTAAAGATTTGCATTGTTAAGACATATTAGAAAACAATGATCATACATGAGAATAAATGTCATGTTCTTTTTATATATTTGTAGCCTACATTAAAAATCAGATAGCTGTGTTTGAGAGGTGAAAGTGCATGCGTGATTCTCGTGCATGGATTTAAAATCAGTACAGAAAAATTCTTCCGGGATGTGAATCGTCACGGAATGATTCGTAATCATCCAGTCAGTCTTACAATAAATGGAACCTAGAGACAGGTGCGGTTCTGCATCTTGTCAGTGGGTACAGCGTGTTGAGCAAAGTGATTGACCATATCTTGATCTTGCGCTTTGATTTCGTTATCGTAAAATCTGATTGATGGAAGTTGTAAGGGCCAAGTGCGGTAAAAGGCACGTTAGAACGTGTGTGAAAAACTTCATAATTCCGGATAGCTAGCTGGATTTTGTATAATTATCTTTAAAACTCTAAGAATTACGGAAAAGTAGGTTTGTGGAACGTAAAGTGTTTATTTTTCTGCAAAGCTTTTTTTTTTTTGAAAATTTGGTTTTGTTCAGAAATTATTTTGATAAAATAGGCTCGATATTCCGTCAAAAACGCTTGCAGGTCTTCGTGTAAGGTATCCATAATTTTGGTCAGGTTTTGGCCAAAACTGGAATTGTCTACAACGTTTAGTAGAATTTCCAGATGTCTAATTTCATGAAACCCCATTCAGCGATTTTCGAATTTTGCCTGCGCACAAAGAGACGGAGAGACAGACATGGTAAAGCTAAAAAGCATATTCTTGCATCTTTCGATATTAACGCGCCGAAAAAAATGAGTCAAACCTATCAGATTCCATGAGTAATATACAGCCGAACCCGGTTATAACGACATCTGTTTGTACCACGCCTCGCCTATAGCGTCAGATATTCTGTGGTACCAATTAATTCGTCACTCTTAACCATAATATTGTAGCGACACTCGTTTATAACAACACAAAATATTCAGTCCGTTTCATGACGTTATAACCGAGTTACACTCTATTTGCTCCTGCTTCATCTCTTACAACGTATGGGATTTTCGCTTGTTTGTATTACTGTACATCGTACTTCATAAATTACACATATCAGTAAACAAGCCAGTAAACAAATATGGCGAATGTTTACTGGGATTTAACGCCGTGTTGTCTGGTACAAATATACCGGTATCCAGATTTCCTTGGCACACAAAGACTCATTGGGTGTTATAAAGGATTATTTAATGATGCAGTCGGTGTCGAAGACGATTATTGTCGAGTGTGGCGTAATTGATGAATGGGACAGTATTTGGAAGGAAGCGGTCTTGGCCTGGTCGAGGTCTTTTCACAGTATTTGCCTGGAGGGTTTGAGAAAAACAACAGAAATCCTCAGTGTGGATTGCTGCTTTCCTGGCGGATGTTCGAGTCAAGCGTCTCCCGCAAATAAGTCTAGAATGCTGCCGCAGCATCTGTCTGTTGCGTCTGAAGGTGTTACTGAAATAAGACGGTGAAATCAAGTATAAGAGGGTGTGGACTGCGGGAAGTGGGCTTCTCTTCGTGAGATTGCTGCCCGCTTCTTGACCGGATGTTTTCGCCACATTGCGTTCATACAGACCTCATGATACAAGTAGGGAAGTCCTGGCTCTGACTTGTGTTCTGGGGGTGCCGGTTTCGAATCTTTCTCGAAATATCCTTATCTTGAAGGAGTTTTTATGGTTTTGTTCAGTCCCTGTAGACGATTGCAGGGATATTACCTTGAAACAGGCCTTGCGATCCAGGGAAAGAGGAAGTTTTTCTTTCTCCTAATGCTGCAGAAAAAATGAACTGGTAACAAGGGCTGTGAATGAATTCCTATCCTAGATGGTCATATTCTATTACGTGCAAAAATTAGTAGACAGGTGCTTTATATTTGTAGTTAAGGTTTATTAGTGCAGCGGTGCACAAATCCTGGTTGCCAGGTCACCCGGGCGACATAATTTTCTGCGGTGACGCGTGATATTTTTGGGTCCTCAGTACGGAGTCTGCTACATATTACCCATCCAGCGCCCAGAATTTTGATGTGGCTTTTAGGTTTTTTTTTTTTTTGAAAACCTGTGGACCCTTGCATTAATGATTATTTTTAAGTCACTAAATCACATTTTAATTATTGATGTAGGTTGCGTGTCTTCGAACTCCCTATTGAGGTCAAGGGAGTTCCAGGCTAAAAGTGTGTGAGAAGAGCTGTGTGAGAAGGTAACGAGACTCGATATTACACTTCATGCAGAGAAGGACCCGTTGAATGCTACCGGACGTGAGGACTGGATTTCATCTTTATGACTTTTTCTGACTTAGTCTTGCATGTGCTGAAAGTCCGGTTACTTTTCGCTGCATAATTGTATTATATATATTAGCTTCCATTTTAAAACGTGGGTTTGATTTAAAAAAAGCAGTGACTGCCAGATTACTATCAACTTTACCCATAGCTTGTTGCAGTCTTCTTGCGGTAAGGATGGAACACTGAAAAATTGCAGTCAAGTTTCTGTAATAACTTAATTATATTTTTCTTAAAATGTTTCCTGATTTAGAGAATAATTTAATTGTATTTAATTTATATATCCGTTATAATGAGTTTCCTTACTATTTTAATCAGATTTTAGAGTATTTTATGTCAACAGTTCGTAAAGCTTTGTGCTGTGAAAGTTCCACCCATTTTCACATGTCAATACCTAAGTGGTAACTGCAGAGGCGTGCGCGAATATAGAAACGTCGCTTTTAGAGATTCAGCCCATAAATAGCAACTGACGTAACAATTACGGACACTCCGAATTTCAAATTACGCGGTTTCAGAGTTTTGCAGTTTTAAGAAAGTAAAAAAAAATTAAATAACATCATTTTCTTGAACGCACGTCGAATTTTTCCTTGCGTGAATGAATTTGCAATGAAGAGAAAATGGCAGAAGAATACTTCTGGGCGATAACACAGACGACGAGGCAGTCATACCTTTGGTCGAATCAGGTTACAGTGTGTTGGAGACTGGATTTCAACTGGCCTCCATTGTGTATACGTATACAGCTGACCATATGCATACACAGTTTGTACTTGTGAAAAATTCGAATTGCGGCGCACATTCGGTCACGTAACTAGTGCGTAAGTCGGTCAGTGTCTGTACTAGATTTAGCCTCCACGGTCTGTCGTCATCCTGTGATCTTTACTTAATATACTTGTGCATAGGCTAAACGTCCAAAATTTCTTAAAACCCTCCTTACTTTGTTATACAAATGTCTAATAAAGACATCTCTGTGTGTCTGATAAAGTTAACTGTGGAACACACGCCTAATTTTGTGGTGAATTGAGAGTGTCGCACTGTGAAATCGGGCATGTCCTGCAGAAGTATCGAGCAGTATTCAATACCATGACACGGGGTACCTTGTGACGTCAATGGCTTTACAATGTGCATCGTATCTGTAATGCCATGGGTTCTGTTCTCGGTAAAAATGTAGGCTGCTTTGACAGACTTTGCTCATTTACCCAAAAGAAAGCCTGAGATATAACATTAGAGTTGACCATGACAGCTTGCTTGCATATCATTCTAACGTCACCTTCCATAATGATTCTCCCATTCAACAGCATGTAACTTATCCAGTATGTGCGGTTGTTTAACCTTTTAAAGCCTAGCGGTAACTTTACGTACCGCCAGGTTTAAAATTAAAAAATTCTACATGGTGCCCACATTGCGTTTATGTGTTTTGTACGGATCTCAGAACAAACAGCAACTTTTGCCTTATAAAACATTAAGAGATTGGTTTTTATAACCGAAGTGGAGAGTGTTTACAGCGCGGTACGCACTGAGTCCTTATATAAAACACACACGCTTCGCCTTTAAAGGGTTAAATAAAGCTTGACAGAATTATAAAAAGGTAAAAGGTGAAGTTGTCCCTGTCCACGCCATAAAGGCATATAAGGGGAGTAGAGATACAGCTCCACTCCTTTCTAACCGCGGTAATAGATGTAGCTGAGTGGTCAAATTCGCGCCCTGGCCGCTTTACCCAAGGGAATGAACCCGGACACTCTTTCAGTAGGAGTCCGGGTGGGCCCCACAGCTGGTCTGGACGTTTTGGAGAAAATAAAAATTACTTTTCTCTACCGGTATTCGAAACACCTACCGTACAGTTGCTAGCCTGGTCTGTATAATGACGGCGCTATCCTAGCTTCTCAAATCCAGTACTGTAGAAAAATAAAAAAATTATACGCACAGTACTTCGCGCCTTGAGAATAAATGCACGCAGAGCGCAAGTATCGGAGTAGGTTAGATCTCTTGCAATCCAACATTTGTGAACAAGAAATGACCTTCAATTGGACGTCATTTTTTCGCTTTAACTTTAGAATTTGGCCCCGGGGACCTGTTAACGTACGTCACTAATAAAATAAGGTTGCCGGAAGCTCGATTATTAAACCTTAGTTTTCTCATCTTCATCTTGGTCATTAAAGCGAAAGTTAGCTACGAGCAGAAACAGCAGTTTTCCACTGTCACATTTGCGCTGTCTTTTATTTTGTTTGTGGCTTAGTTAGCGACGCTGCCAGTAGGTTACCTACACTTTTGCGCAGTAGTGTCAAGGGGCACATGAATGAATGTGGATATGGAATGTTGGTGGGATTATAAGTGCGAAGAATAGAGCATAAACATGTCCCAGTGCCGCTGTGTCTACCACAAATCCCATATAAGCTGCCCTGGGTTTGAATCCGGGTCTCCACGGTAAGTCGGTGACTAACCGCCTGAGGTATGACACGGATCTCACCCTCTTATTGTAGCATGCATGTTTACCGGTGGTCAGCGGCAAATGTCAGCGGATTAAGGCTGCTGCTGCTGCCCCTACTGCTGCTGCGATGTCTTGCCGATAATAATAATAATAATAATAATAATAATAATAATAAAGAAAAGAAGAATAAGTTCTGGTACTTAACAAACGACAGTGAAATTCAGAAAATGTTGACTTGGTTCTTGTCTACTTCATGAAAGCGTGTAGGTGAAGAGGAGGTATAGTGCCACTCATTCTTAACTTCGGCTGTCACTGGAGATGAATGGTCAGTTTCAGGCTCCGGCCGCTTTACCTCGGGGAAAGAACCCCAGCATTGATTGAACAGGAGGCTGGGTGCATCCCACAGCCGGTGGGGACGTTCCGGAGAAGAGAAAAACATCTCGCTTGCTGGGATGGGAACCGCTGTTCTTCCGGCCCGTTGCCTAGTCTCTACACTGACTGAGCTATCACAGTAAAACTCATATCATTGCAAAATTTTTGTCGAGTTATATTCCAGGACTGTTTGATTACCTATCAGTTCACAGTGTTTTGTCTTTCCAATCTTCTCTGTGAAGCATACAAAACTATATACCCTTATGTTGTGTTGTACGGGTGTAGAACTTGGTATGTTAGAATTGCGGGCAGCGGCGGAAAATAACCCACACAACCATGACGTCACATCCCAGAAGACCCGTGAGAACTTGAAACCACACTCAAAAGCGCTTTGCTTTCTCGCATATCTTTATGACGAGATATTTCCTTAATTTTACACTAACTCTCGGTAACAAGGCTGATCTGACATGTTAACTCTCAAATTACAATTGTATCTTTGGCTTAATTTCGTAACCCAAATTTCCAACGATTGCTGTAAGATTAGATACTATATATGAACCTTTCTTCCTCCCAATTAGACGGCCAACTTTCCATTACGGCTGATACAGAGAGAGATTTTTTAAATATGTTCTTTGTCGTTACTTTAATAACATAGTTATAAATTGTTCCCCTGCTGTGGTGGAATGGAGGCAACAATGAGCATGTTGTTGTGTCCCGTACACATATCACGAATGGCTTTAATTAACAGCAGCATTTGCTTAAAGTATGGATAGGAAGAGTGATGCTTATCATAACACATAAAGCTCAACATGTGAAGGTGAAAGTATGAACTGAAAACAAACGAACAGGACGGAAAAATATATCGTCTTACGAGATCGGTTTACACATTTCACAAATACATGGGCACGCACTGTACGTGCAGTGGCGCGTTGTATAGAGTGGGCCAAAGGTTGCGTAACTACCGTTATGTAGTTAGTTTGTTTGTTTGTCGCGACTTTTTCCGTCGGTTTGTCGCGCGCTTCCATGGAAACCAAAGAAAAATCATAGTTACGGTAGCACCACCAGATGCCACCAATAAACGGAAGTGGAATTGATGTTTTAGTTGTTATTGTTTTATCGACCATTGCTGGAAAGGGTTTACGTAACAGCACTACTTGTTCTGTCAGGCTGCCTTTATGTGATTAGAGGGTAAAATGAAAACAAACACAGACAAGAATTATTATTATTATTATTATTATTATTATTATTATTATTATTATTATTATTATTATTATTACGGGCATGCGGTAGCGTAGTTGGTTGAGGCACGGCACCACAAACCGGAAGGTCGCGGGTTCGATTCCCGATGGTGTCACTGGAATTTTTCATTGACATAATTCTGTCGCATTATGGCCCTGGAGTCGATTTAGCCTCTAACAGAAATGAGTACTAGGAATATTTCCTGGGGGGTAAAGGCGGCCGGTGCGTAGGGCTGACTACCTTACCACCTTCATGGAAACCTCAGCCCCGTGGAACCCTAACGGCCTGTCCAGGCCTGTAATGGGGATTGTTTTATTATTATTATTGTTATTGGTGGTGGTGGTGGTGGTGGTGGTGGTGGTGGTGGTGGTGGTGGTGGTGGTGGTGGTGGTGGTAGTAGTAGCAGTAATAGTAGTAGTAATGCGTAAGAGAAACGAGGTAACAGGGGAATGGAGAAGACTACGTAACGAGAAGCTTTATGACCTTCACGCGTCAGCAAATATTATTCGGGTGATCGAATCAAGGAGAATGAGATGTAATGGGCATGTAGCACATATGAACGGAGGACAGATGCATACAGGATTTGCTGAGAAAACCTGAGAGAAAGAGGCCACTTGGATGACCCAGATGTATATAGGGGGGTAATATTAAAATGGATCTTCAAGAAGTGGGATGGGGCCCAGACTGGATTCATCTGGCTCAGGGTAGGGACAGGGGGCGGCCTCTTGTGAATTCGGTAATGAACCTCCGGGTTCCATAAAATGCGGGGAATTTCTTAACTAGCTGAGGACCTGTTAGCTTCTCAGGAAGGACTTTGATCCATGGAGTCAGCTACCTACCTTCTTACTTACCTACCTACCTACCTACCTACCTAGTTAATTACTTACTTACTTACTTACTTACTTACTTAGTTAGTTAGTAGTAATGCAGTAGAATTTCGATAGTTCGAGGTGAAAAGGACCGAGGTTGCGTCGAATGATAGACAAGCTCGGATTTCACGGACTTCTCAGCTCCGTGCAGAACAACATGCAATTTACTTCTCATTTATTCTACATGGCCTGCAGCTCATTAGAAATTAGCAACATATAAATGAGTTACTTAATGTTTTATATAAGCCTACTTCATGTACGGACTCCCTGATGATGATCCCACAGGAATCGAAACGTATATGAGTTTTTAACACTTTAATGTAATATTCGTTTCGCAGTCGTTACCTCTTCTACCCACTTGTTCACAGTAGGTGTCGAGGGATTTTATTTTCACTTGATCACACTCACACACCACAGTCGGTATGACTCCTCTGGACAAGGGATCGGCCCATCGCAGAGACCTCTACCTGACAACACAAAAACACTGTACAAGAGACAAACATCCATGCCCCCCCCCTCGGTGGGATTCGAACCCACGATCCCAGCAAGCGCTCTGCCGCAGACGTACGCCTTAGACCGCGCGGCCACTGGAATTGGTTTCAATGTAATATAATTGTGTAAATACAAGATTTTGCCTTTGTTGGTGAATTATTATAAATCAGTCATTATCAATGCACGGAATGAACGCCACAAACCATGTGTCTATGTTTCTTGCGATTCCTACAACAAACAGCCGTAATCTGCTGATTCTTGTAATGGGACTGGCTTTCTTTTTCTTGTGTCAGGTATAAACTAAATTTTTATGTACTTACTATTTGGATGAACTTTATAAAGAGGTAATTCATTAATGCTCGTATTTTTGGGTGCTTCCAGGGTTGTGTATTCAGGCCTTATTTTTTCCCTTAAATTTCCTCAGCTCCGTGCGTCGTTTAGTGTATAATTTTGTTATAAAAGCCCATGAGAATTGTCAGGCTGATTCAGAAAATTATTGTTGGGACACACACGCAACATTAATCTCCTTGTTAAGTGTTTTTGTCCTTCCTGGAACCGACTTTAAAAATATAAATAGTGGTAGACTTGATTCCCCGGTATGTATTGTGTAAGAGCCTTCGTACAGCTGAAGGTGTTTTGGTGACAGCGAGAAAGAAAATATTCCCCAGTTCATTGCCGGGGTCAAACCATGACCTTCTACTACTGCAAATCATACACACTGCAACGACTTTAAAACGTACGGCTAGGCCCTGCAGCGAGCATGTGTTGTGTGGCGTTACGCGAGTGTTCCCGAAGTATTCAGACGAATTATGACGACAGGAGACACCTGAAGTAGGCATAGTTAGTGGAGGTTTGTTGATGCGTGGGAAGTGATAATGATGTGAAGATTTGAACCACTCGTAATCCAACATCATTGATAGAAATGACAAAAAAATCAGTGTGCTAAAATGTGATGTAACTTTACGTGTTGTGTGTGAAAATCTTTTGGTGTGGGGGCAAGACATTTTAACGTAAAGTAAGACGTAGCATGAAGGCGAATCTGTAACCTTCAGAGTGCCGCCATGTTGCTGTACTAGTAACCGAGTCGAATGACTGGCAGCTGCTGTGCAGGTGGGGTAAGTTAGAGCGCTGCTCTGTATGAATGAGTCATGGAAGGGCTATCTTTGGAAACGGAGACGGCATTTCTTAATGATTTACGGCAAACTTAACTAGGTATTACACTTATTTAACTTTGTGTACAGAATGGTATGTATTGATAACCAACTCGTACACAAAAACACCACACTCGATCACCTTTACACAAACCCCGACACGTATAAAGGTGACTGAGAGTTGCGTTTCTAGTTTTTGAGTGCAAGTTTTCGTTATTAACCCTTAAAGCCCAGTGGTAACCAACTATACGTATCACCAAGTTTAATAAGGAGACCCTCAGCATTTTAGCCCTGCGGCCTGCTTAACATTCCATTATGTTTGATGTAATAAATCACTATTTTCTGCCTGATCTTTCAAGCAGAACTAAACTCTTTTCTGTGAGGTACCAACCGAATGTTTGTATGTTTATATATTTATACGTAAATCGATTGTAGTCTTCAAAGTGTATTATTGAGACACATAAACGAGTTCCCAGTTATACAAATCTATCAGTGTTAGTCTCAAAATCAATATGGACTGTTTCGTTAACACCAACTGACTGGTCTTTGTACTCGAAGCACAGTGTGTTACGTGTGAGGTGTGAAGTGCAGATTAATGTATGTCTTCGGGTAGTTCATTTGGTAAACTAGACGTCCTGTACGTTGGACTAACAAATACGTATATTTACACTGGGCGAACAAAATCTGTATATTTATAATTTCTCGATCTGAGAAGCAGAAGGGAGTCAGTCCAGTTTTATCACATTTGAGATAATACATAATTTTACGTAGAATTTCAAGCTCTTTCGGCCGCAGATTGTTGTAAGTCCAAACACTGTCCCAGTGTAGATGGACAAAGAATTGAACAGCAATGGGTCGTTCCATCAAAACCCAACATACCCCTTGAACATTGATAATGTGTATTTTGTTGAAAATTTGCACATATATTTGTCTTGAGCTGAAACTTTCTTCCCTGCATTATATTGGGATATCTTAAGCAGTATCAGAGATATAAGGAGTTCAAAAATGACAAAGTTCAGCCAAAATAAAATATTTAAAATTTCTTGTGTCAATAGCGTTTTAAGTATTGCACATAAAACAATGATCTGTGGCTCATTTTAAAGCTTATTAAATCTACTTTCTTGCAGAATACAAAGCTTTTTTATGAATAATTTCTTTGTTATTTTAAAGCAAAAACTTAAACCAATTACAAAAATTTATTTCTAAAAAGTAACACCTTCAATCTCATTTAAACTTGGCAGAAGTGTTGCAAATAAGGTTAGCTTTTTATGTTTACAAAATGGTTTTGGGCTGACAAAAACTTTCTGAGAAATTAATTTTTCAACTTAACGTAGCTGAACATATGACATATTTTTGGAGATTGTTTTGAAAAGACTTACATTTTCTTATACACTGGAATGGATTTACATCATCTTGAAATTTTCTAATAAATTAGATATACGATTTGCTTCTGCTGATGACAGTTTGCATGTTCTCCCAGTTTCAGAAGTTGGTGCAACCTTAGACAAAATGAGAGACACCAGTAGAATTAATTCATCTGGCTGAGGCAGGAACACAAAGGAGGGTGAAGGTCCATGTGGATGAAGGAATCTGATTTTAAATTCTTCATTCTCTTCATACTTTTCTAACACATATCCTGGCCACCAATGATCTTCATACACTATGGCAATGTACCCTCTAACTTTCAAATAGATGGTTTGACCCTGAATTCTGCTTTCTGCCGCAGCCACTACAGAGCAATCTTGGACTTTAGAGTATTTCTTTGCAATTAAAGTTGTGTTGGAAATAGGGACAAAAGCATGATACTGGTGAGTTCCAGCCACTGTTCTGGTGTTGTCAAACCTAAATTTTAGGTGACAACCTGTCTGTTCACCTTCATTGTTACGGACACACTGTACATGTATGGATGGCAAATGTTCTTTTGTCCATGAACAGAGTTGTGCTGGAGTCAATATCTGATGGTGCTGTAAGCTGAAACGAGCTGCAAGACGTTTAATGATACCTCCTATACCATCACATGGGCCTTTGCCGTGTGATGTGGCAAAAAAATGTCATTCTGCGTTTATTCTAAAGTCAGTGTTGTGATGGCATAATTTGATGAAATTGTTTGAAATCTTTGAAATATTTGGAACATTTTCTTTGAAAAATTGAATCAAATGCTTTTGGAAAGAGTATACCGTCACAGTATCATGATCCAAGCATTCTGAAATAATTACAAAACATAGGTTTTCCATCTCATTCTTAGAATTTTTAAAATAGCTAACAAAGGGATTAATGGTGGCTTGCTGGTTATTCGAATGAAATCCTGGTGCAACATCCTGAATAATAAATGAGTAATTTTCCGAGAAATCCCCCCAAAACAGTAACTTCTCTTATCTTGAAGTGGAGATTTTGTTTCTTTCAAAAATGAAGACTGTTTGTGAGCAACAAAGTCATGTACTGTAAGTTTCTTCAGACTTGATACGAATTTTTCTACAAATTCATGTGATGTGGATGTGACAGGATCGAGATTGCATCTGTCGGTAGTACAAAAGTACAAAATTTATGTCTGTGGTACTAAACTTGCTGAAATCAGTGATAACCTTATTCATTCATATGCCTGCGCTTTCTCAAGCTACCACTGTGTGTTTGATCACTTAACTGATGCCATAATGGTTGCCAACCTTACGGTATTCAGGAATGCTGTCCTTACTATAACATCCATTTCCCAAGCACTTATTCAAAATAATTTTGTTTAAAAAAAAACGTGACTGCAATTGGCTGAAGGGTGGACAGAATAATAGAAGGTAGGAAGCAGTAACAGTTAAGCCATAAAATAAACAAGCTACAGCATGAATAACAAGCTGTGAACAAGTCATGTTTAGAATAGCTAGCGAAAGATACCGCCTTATCTGAAACAACTGTTATAGCTCTCAAACCACTAGAGGGACCACAGTAATATTTTGCACAGTTATTACTGGGACTATGACTGACCATCATGGAAAGTTTGAAAGAAATTGAAAGTGCTACTTTTTAGTTATCAATTTCTATATTTTTTAACATTTAAGGACCTTTAACTATAAAATATATCATTACTGAGGAATCTTTTTATTCAGGTTGGTAGAGAATTTTATAAGCTTTGAAATGATATATAACGTACCTGTCTTTACAGAATATTTATATGACTTGTTTAAGAAAACTTAAAACATGCACTTTTGTATAATTTTTTGATGATTTTTAAACACTCTATACTTTTAAAATGGTTGGTCCGATAAGTAAAATCAATTAGGTGAGCATGTTTGGCTGTAGTGTGAACACATAAACAAAGTCTCAAGTTAATCTGGAACGGTCAGGTTCCACTTTGTTCCTTAAATGAAGAATGTTTGGAGGCGTACCTCCACTTCGTCCTATGCCTTCATGGCGTGAGCTACATTAAGGACACGGACAGCTTCACTTTTACTCCACATTTCCGGAAAGACGGGGGGAGGGGCATAAACAAGAACGACACCACGTTTCGGGCAACATCCGAAACAGATTTATCCGAAATGCAATGCGATTGCTTTAAAAAACCAGCCATGATTTAGAATTTAACACTGTGGCAGTATAAAATTTATATTGTTCATTCCGTGCACTGTCGATAAACAATTCGCAACACTCAGAGCAACAAGATGCACAATATTGTTTCTTTTATATATATATTATAATATCACATAAAATATTCCTACACGTTTCAATCCCACTGGATCACCAGAGACATGTTTTTGCAGTAGTGTTTTGGTTGGTTCCTCGACGGTGATCCCTTGTGTTCGAATCGTGTATGAATATTTTATGTGATATTGTAATATAAATATCCAAGAAACAATATTTTGCATTTTCTTGGTCTGAACGCTGCGAGTTAATTATGGTTGTATCTTGGTGTTTGAGTTATTTCTCTACTGTTCTGTGTAATGTGTGTTCTAGTTACTCGAAGCGGTTACTTGCGTAACAAATATTCCTGTGGCCAAAAGTCTGTCTGAATGGAAATAATATTGCTCGTTTATGAAAATTATTATTATTATTGTTGTTGTTGTTGTTGTTGTTGTTGTTGTTGTTGTTGTTGTTGTTACTGTGACACTGTAATTAGACTTTATTTTCTGGTTAAAGTACAACGCCCTAATGACACGACTTTTCGGAGAAGAGATCTGTCTCACTCCTCACATAAGAATTGAAGAAATTTATTTATTTATTTCGGCCCATTGGACAAAGCGATCTTTGTTGGTAGGACATTGAGATACATACCGACATTTCAGACGAACCTACTACCTACATCATGAAGACAGATTTGCCCATATGATGGTGGTACAGTGTCACGTATGACTACTTAATGTGTATTTGTGTTCTAGTTTTTTGGTCGAGTGAATGAGTGATTAATGAACAGTGAATTAGAAAGTGTTGAAATGGGGCGGTTGTAGCCTCATTTGAGGTAGGCCTAGTGTTCTGGAATATGCCTGGAAGAACTGAATAAAATACTGAACCTTCTCAGGATGACTTGTCTCTGGGCGTAGGCCTGAAGTTGGGAACTGTAGCAACAAGGAACTTTGCTGGCTTGATTGCAACTTTCGGTGTAACGCGCATGCGCAGGAGACTGTGCGTTCGTACTAACGTGTCGCACGTGACCGAACGAACGAGACTTCCTGCATAGTATTATTCTTTCGATTTCGAATAATATATTTCTTCTTAATAATTCGTGAAGGGAAAAGTAGGTCCTTGTAATTATTCAGGAAGGCCGACAGAGAGAGAGAGAGAGAGGTATTTGTTTTACAGCGTAATGGATTTTAATTGCTATGTGGCGTGATAGAATCAAAGAATGGTTTCTTTTCTATGATGCACGATTTCAGTGTATGCAGAAAGTTAGTTGCAACGACTGATTGAGAGCGATAACCATAAATTACACAGAGTGCTTGTGGGATGGCAGTTCGGACTAAATGTGTGTCGCATAGAGTGCTGTCGCGTTTTGTGCGAGGAATGGGTTCCTGAAGAGCTCGCTTAATTCAGAACAGTTTTCCCAACCAGAATAAATGTAAAGTAACAGTTTTATTAAGTATTGTGGTACTCAACCCGGAAAAGAACTTACAAATTGTCATATTCAGACGACCCTGAAGGAACGGGAGATGGCAGCGGGCGCCTGATTAGAATGCGCTATCTCGCCACTTTTCCTCTGCTCCTTTCATTTCAAATTTTTCGCATAAAGTGAGACTGTATTAATAATTTTACATCGCACTATTTCAAATTCGCATCAAATGCGACCGCATTTTTTACCAGAATATGGAGCATGTTTGTCTTGTCCGCTTTATTTATTTATTTGCTTTTCCTATGTGCGTATTTCATCAGTACACGGTACTGTAACTCTTTGCACTATTGACAGCTGTGCTAATAATCGATCATAGCAGAGTGGTTACTATATATACCACTGGCTACTCTATGTACCACCTGATTTCGCAGTAAAGAATCCTGCATGTTGACCCCGTATTTTTTTATGCTTCACGTCTGTCTGAGAATAAACTGTGATTGTATCCCAAGCAACGTCAACTGGGCAGGTTTGCAGTGGAGGCATGTGTTCTCCGTGAAGTAGTAACTGAAAATTTAAATGTTATTTAACTGAATTTTTTACTTCAGATTTTTACTGCTGTCTGTGGTAACAGTGGCTGCTTAATGTGAAAATCTTACGAAAGACATACTGTAAATACTTTATTTGCAAATTGCAAATTTTTGAATATTTATTCAGGTAGTGTGTACAGTTACTAACTGAAATATTAGGTTTCATATCTGCACATCAGTGTTTTATTGTATTATTGTTTGTGTAAACATAATAATGATAGTAACAAATGATCTCACTACTATGACGTATTTCGACCTGTACAGGTCTTCTTAAGGTTATTCTAAATGTATGGACTTTTTGGCTTTGCGGTATTATTACGTTTTCAATAACTGAAGGCGTTTATACAGGTCGAAACATGCAGTAGTGAGTTCAGTTATTATAATTATGTTTAGAAAATAATAATGTAATAAATATTGTTGTGCAGACAAGAACCCTTATATTGCAATTATCACCTTATCATATAGCAGAACGGGATGCAAGCGGTGTGCAAATGTATACAGTTACTTCTGCGCTTTCAAGGGCTAAAAAAAGAAGCATAATATGCAACATAATTATGTTACGACGTAGAAGTATTTGTCCCCTTTACATCCTATCGTTTTAACCCGACTATGATATTTTCTTCCTGTTTTCGCCTGTGCCCTCTTCAAAGTTTATTGAATTTGCGAGATTTCTTGAGACTGCCTGTCCCTGGAAGATGGGACCAATAGCTTGTCCTGAGACGTCGGGAGCTAACTACCAACCCACGCCGCGTAATATCCTGGAAGGTTGAAGTCACCTGTATTTAATCTGTTCCTAATATATTTAACGACGGTTAACCAGCTACCTGGCGTTATGTGATAGGATGCTAACTTTGAAGGTCGTCACTCAGGACAGTAAGCCTCATGTCAGAATTTCAACCCGAGACCTTGTGAATAAGAAGTAATAGTGCTAACCGTGTCGTTTTGTCGTTTCCAGTTTGTGGCCTATTCCCGCTATGAACTTCCAGTTTCATTACCTAACAGTCACGAAGCCTGTATCGGCCGGGAGTTTGTAGTCCGTTTCCCCCCTGCGCCGTAGCTTTCGTAGAAGATTGTCGTGGGGCTGACCTCCAGCTTCGGAGCGGCCTAGCGACTTTTGAAAATGGTTCTCGAGAGACGGTGGAGCTCGTGTCATGCAATATTGGCAGTTTCTGTTCGAATATTTTTTTTTTCTGTTTTTACAAATAGTGTGCATTGCCCTACATTTTCTCTTGTTGTGTTAATTCCGTGAATAGAGGTGTCGTGATTAATTTTACGTAAGAGTTTGAACCGGTTTCTCCGAAAAAGGCGGTCCCTCTGACTTTGCGCGCACTTACTGCAACGAGGATCATGCAAAGAAAATGTCACGACCTGCATGGGGATGTTCCTAACACCAAAATATGTTATTTTGACTGTTTGCTTTCCCACTGAATGTGAACCATGCTTCGCATAAAATAAATCCGTGTTCCGATATGTTACTTTTATCCAAGACTGAACCTGTCCTTCGGTATTTTTCATTGTTTTGTGTTTTTGTTTTATATTGCAGTGTCTTTTGCTGGACTGTTTTTACAAAACTTATGACAGCTTTTTTTTTGTAATTCTTGACACACATTCGCTCTGAAAGAGTATTGCAAGGGAGCTCCCGTTGCGCAACACAAAACATGTTTTCTAATGCAATGATGTGTTCTGTATAACAGACATCACACAGTAGGGCTAAAAGTCGATTTGCAGTGTAGTTAAATTGACATTACACTCAGTCGACTCGTTTTTCGTTACCGAGCTCGTATTTCCCCATGCTTGGAGTGACGATTAAAGGTACACTTCGTGCTACAGTATTGTCTGGCAAATAATTATGTGTACGTGAACCAGCCCTTGGAGTTGTCAGTAGTGACTGTTTCGTGCGAAGCATTAGGGTAAAATAAGCAATACGTCTCAGGATTAGGACTCTTGTATCTGCCAGAACAAGAATCATGAATGCCAGCTCACTGTATATGTATGCAAGGTGTGAACAAACCTGTTTAACATTCAGCAGCAATTCATGTGTGACAATTTGTCAAACGTGAAGAGAGTGACAACTGGCTTACATTGGTTTGATAAGACAGTATGATAAGTCAGACGCCAATATTTTATCTCTGTGATTAGGAATTAGTTGCTGGTTGAATGGTTGTGTGGACGTTGCTGCTACAAAAACGTGAATCTTCTCACAGGATGACGTGATTATAGACTTCGTACAAACTTTCTTTCTTCGGTGTTTCGTCCCTCCCATTTCAGTTTTTCACTCTCAATGGGACAAGTAAAATGTGTAGCCTGACACAGCGACTGCTGTACTAGTTCTTGTTTTCATCATTGTTTCATTGGAGGAAAGGTATCAATGAATGAAGAACTAACAGTCGAAAATGTACTTTTCTCTCGAAGTTTGTGTATATTTTGTGAATAAGGAAATGGTAACTAAACGTGTGACTTATTCGTTCCTCTTTTCCGCAGTCTGCGTCCAGTAATGGACAGCGTATATCTCTGCTGTGCTTCTTACCTAAGAGACTGTTTGTGTGTCTTTGGGGTGGAATAAGACGACTTTTCCTTGGAACTGTGGCCTGTATTGGTCACATTTTCCATCCCCCTGGTGACAGACACATTCAACGTCCGAGGAATCGTGGTTCGATTCCAGGAAAGAGTTTTTCTCCAAAGCTTCGAGATCAGCTCTTTTGTCCAGCTAGTCTGTGGTTAATAAGTAGGGCGAGTCTGTGCTCGGAATTAAAGCAGTTGGGTTGTGAGGCTGCTCACCCTATTTAGTGTCGATGCTAACAATGCGTGTTTTACTACCAATTGATCCCGTGATTCAAATCTGAGATTTTCAGTAAAAACGATTTACAATTTTATGAAGTAATATATTGTGACCTGTCAGAAGTTGGCGAAAGCGTAAAAATCAGATTAGAAAGCGTTGTTAAAAGAAGAAAATAACCATGGGACAAACTGCGTATGTTGGTCGGTTTTCGGTTAAGATGTCAGGCACACGATGAATCATTGCATGTCAGCAACCAAGCCACGTGATAACGCATGGATAATTGGTGAAATTGTATTTTTAATACATTTTTCTTTCTTCGTAAAATAAGTTTTGGCAACTCGCTCAGAAGAGCGATGAGGGATCATCGTCTTTTTGAATGGGTTCTTGTACTGACCCGAGGCCATGAGGTTTGTCCAAGGTCTTTGCAACAAATGCCATACTATGTCCTAGATTTGCATGGGAGGATATCAGGTAGACCCAGCACTTGTGATATTTCGGGTTAAACGCCGTGTAATCTGATAGACGAGTGACAGAGAATTTCAAAAACATGCAACTTTAAAACTGCTTCTTTATCTTAAGGTGATTCATCCCCGTTGTGTTTACAATATCGGAAGAAAACCAACATCTAAAGTGTCTGACAGAGTAGATGTTAGTTATATTCTGCTTCCTTATCTTAACCCCTGAAGATGGATGGAGCATTTCCTCCAAAACTTTGGTAAATATCTCTCATAATACACGGCGTTACATCCAAGAAGACAGTAATTTTCATAGTCACCGCCGAGAATACGTCGATCTCTTGAACTTCTTCATTGCGTGTGGTGATGGATTTATGGACTTTATCCATCTTCCGAAGAATAAAATATTAAAGATTAAAATCAAAACATTTCGGAAGCTGGCTTCGCTTCCGAAACATTGTGATTTTAATTCTTTTAATATTTTTAATATTTTACTGTTCGGACGATGGATAAAGTCCATAAACCCATCACTACGCAATATTATACACCACTGTCAAAACCTTTTAGAATTTATTCTTCATTACGGCTTGGTCTCTTTTATCAGCTTCGAGCAGTCAGCTAATTTGTGTACTACACTAACGTATGAGTATGGTTGGTTGTTTGTCTACGTGAGTGTCTACGTGCATCTGCAAGTTTGCCATCCCTGACCTGGGGTAAATGATGAATGAGATTCTGAGAGTTGTTGTCGGTAAAATGCTTTGCATCCACCTGAGACCCTTCGCTTAGACAGTCTTGTCCGAGGCGGGTGGTGGCAGTTCTTTCATGGGTCATTCTTCTGACCCTGGTCTTACTCCCTGCTGAGGCCACTATTATATCTACGTGGAAGAGAATCTTTCTAGTACTCAAGCAGGTGAGAAGGCAAGGAAACAAAAAAAAAACGGTTGTTTTTGTAATATATATATATATAAACTGAGCGGCCGTAAAGGGGGGTACAATATATTGCCCTGTTCATGGTCATCTACAGGTAAACGATCGAAGGACAACACAGACACGAATTGGGCAAGTCATTGCCAATAGGCAAACACTTGAAAATAAAACCGTCGTAGAGGCAATGAGCTGACTGCGTCACCAGAGATGTTGGCTGGCCAGGATCTTTTGAATTAGGAGAATAAGAATTAGAAGAATTGAATTTTTACCGTGATTGGGATGTCAGGTATATTGTACTGACTGGACTTCGTGCTGGAGGACCAAGGAATCGTGTTTCGATTCCTGGCACGGCAGGAGATTTGTCTGTACCGTAAATCGTCCACAGCATCTATGGATTTTACCCAGCTTCCTATGCAATGGTTACCGGGGCTCTTCTTCCGGGGTTAAAGCGGCAGGGGTGTGAAGCCTTATGTACAGCTTACGTTCAAAATAAATGTAGCCATACCGCTGCTCTCCCATAAGCCTTTATGGCTTACAGGGGGACAACATTGTATCTTTGAAAAATATTTTTATACGACTTTCCGAATATTTGTGCGATTTGAAATGCTTCAGTGATGAAATTTCAGATGTAGGCCTGCCCTCACTGACATTACAGTGATGGATTTATAATGAATTAAATTAGTGTGTACGTGGCGGTGACTCCTCAAGACTATCTCAAGTATTTGATAAGCTGATGGTGTCTCAGCTGGTCAAGTAGTAACCGCCGTTTATGGAAACCGAAACTTTATTATTGCATTCCAACCAGCTCGCTTGTAATCATTGTACTGAGACAGCTCCGGTGCAGACCCTCACGTTCCGTTTATTTAAGGTTCATTTTAAATTTATCTTCTTATCAACGCCTAGGCCGCCAAAGTAATCTCTTTAGTTGCTGTATTTTGATTAATATCTTGTTTGCTCTACTGATCTCTCGAATTAGGGTTACATGTTTATCAAAGTCGTAATTTTACGTATTTTTATTTTGCTGTAATGTTACTGGTATATAGAGACGCAGCCCTCTCCTGTGATCCCTGGTTATTACAGGGTGGGTTCCTTGTAAGGAGTACCATAACCTACAAATTTAACTTTGCAGCTTCCGTTTAGGTCAATGAACTTCACGACATTATCTGCGTAATTTATTATCTATACATGAAATACCCTTTCTTTTAGCACGTCCTCCTCCTCCTCTGTTGTGGCACAATACATTCCCCGACTTCGTCAGTTTAAAGTTACGCGGTTTCAGGCTTATGTAGTGTTTTGAAAAGTAAAGTAAAAAAAAATCAAATCGTATTTTCGAAACGCGCGCCGATTTTTTTTTTTTTTTTGCGGGAATGAAAGCGGAATGAAACGAAGGTGGCTGAAAAATACTGCTGGGCGATAACATAGACGGGCCTGGACGGTCATGCTAGGGCCGATGAGGATCCAGTGTGTTGGAGTTTGGATTTTATTTTCACTATATGTGTACTCATTTGCGACTTGCGCCGGGACATTCGGGGCGTAAACACTGCTTAAGTTGTTGAGCGTCCGTAGTGATATTGTTTTGCTAAGAGTACAGATTATGAATGCCTTCATTATGCAGTCCAGCCCTGTGCTGCTTACTCCCTCTTATGTCAAAGTATTATCTTCAACACTTTGTCTCCAAATGCCCTCTTTTTTGTGGTTCATTTTACGACGCTGTCAGTAATTCATACATATTGACCGCAGTGGTAAGGTTGTCGCTGAACAATGAATGGTAAAGGATTTGGGAGGAATTATCTGTGACCTATTCGATGTGATTTTCCGGAATTTGCTTGGAGAAACTGAGAAAAACCACGAAAAATCGGTGAACTCGATAATCCGCCGGAGATTCAAGCTGGTCATAATCCGGATACAAATGTACAGGGTTACAAACCGCACAAACCCTTTCAGGCTTCACATTTCTGCGTTTTCTTTCCTTAGAGAAAGAGAGGGAGAATTTACAGTTGGGCGAAAAGAAAAGCAACGGTTTTGCCCAAATGATCAAATCATAACCGCAACGTCATCATCATCTCCTTCTACGGCCCGTCGGCTTGTTTTTTGACCTTGGCCGACCCGTTTCCGGGGTTCCGAGACAGTTGAATTTTTACGACGTAAGGATATCAGTCCCACGATAAACCCCCAACCTTGAGGGCCACTGTGTCACTCTTTGTCCGGCATGTCTCTCAAGACATGGCCGGCTTGGGTGGCCCTCCCAGCAGCCAGACTGCCGCTGGCATAGCTTTCGAGTTCACTGGTGCACGCAAGCTTCCTCAACCGGCTAACTATCCTTTCATCAACATGGGGACATCACCGAGGGAGGTTTTAGCCGAACAGATCTACGAATTCCAACATGTCTGTAATTCGTAACCGTAGATAACTAGTTATTACGAACAGCGGTACGAAAACTGAAAATATCGGAGTTCAGCTACAGAAAATGGGACATTCGCTGCCTGTATTGTAACTTTAGTATGTCGGGCTACGAACCACGTCATTCCGGAACAGAACTCCAAAGTACGAACGAATTTTGTTATTTATAGTCCCCGCGAAAACTTCAAATCATATATGTGTCTCGTTTTAACAAACCCCTCCATTCGAACCCACTTCGAACAGAGTATCAAGTTACGGTCTTACATAAATTGATTACAACTAATTGCCGTAACAGCTCCGGTTGAATTCAGGTTCAGTGAGTAGGAAGAAACATTAGTATGTCCTGACATGTTGCAGCTGTTTAGTTGAGACCCGTATGATTCAGATTTTGGGGGGTTTTCTTCTTATATCTACGCCGGGGAGCAAGTCTCTCTATGAGCTGCAGTCAACACTGTGCTGGCGGAAATTTGAATCGATTCTACCAACTGTCCTTTTAGTCTAAGTGACTTCCTGTTCGATGACTTTCCCCCAGCTAGTGATCTCCGGTCTAAAGAACTTTCCGCCCGGTGTTAGTTACAGGCTGGGATGCAGATAGTCACTGGATTATTGCAAGAGTTACAAGTGGGAGATCCTGTCGGCGGTGACTGTGGCAGCTGTTGTGTTGTGTAGGGTTCTTACTAACTGGTATGTTGACTGGATACAGTAATAACAAACCATACAAATACAACCCCATTTATTAGTAACCTCCTTCTTCCGCCCTGCAAGTTTCGGCAACGCTTTGCCATCTGTAGGTGTGTGTAATTAAGTGCAAGTTGTTGTATGCAAGTTTTGCGGTGCATAATACAACTTAACACGGCCGGGATAGCGCAGTCGGTATAGCGGCTCGCTACGGGCTGGACCGTCCGGGGGTCGAATTCTGGTGGGGGGCGAGATTTTCGGCACCCGTCCATACTGTCCGTGGGGTCCACCCAGCCTCCTGCGCAGTTGGTACCAATTCTCTTTCCTGGGGGTAAAGTGGCCGGGGCATGGCGTTAAACACCCACCCTTATCTGGCGCCGAGGTTAAAGAAAGAGTAGAGCTATACCTCTTCCCTTCTGGGCCTTCATGGGCAAGCTTCATTTTTATAATACAGCTTGCAGTGCATTTCAGAAACCTAAAGTTGCTCTTCATACCTTGAAGGCGCATGTGGCATTAGATGGATGTGTGTGGTTAACTTCACGTCCCGTCCGCTTTACCGCTGGGAAAGAACCCCGCTACCCATTGAGTAGGAGCCTGGATGGGCCCCAGAGTCAGTTTGGACTTTCGAGAGAAGCAAAAATCTGTTAAATGCTACCGTGATTTTACCCCGGACGTCCAGGCCGTAGCGTAGTCACTATACTGACTACGCAACTCCTCCTTATAATACGTCTTAACGTTTAAAAGTTGCATTTCCATATTGTTAAGGGTCAGTATGATTCGCTCTCCCCCCCTCCCCACCTTGGCACAACTGCTTGTGCTACTCAGTGCAAGGGGCCAGAAGTCAAATTTATTTTCTTCTGCTGTTTAACCCTAATTTTGTGTGTTTGGTAGTGTTTTGTGTTATGTGTCATGTCTTGCTTTGCTGTGTCTCATTTGTTGCATTTTTGTACGATAGTGTTTATCCGTGTTACATGACTCACAAGACAGCCAGCCAACCAGCCAGCCAGCCAGCCAGCCAGTCAGTCAGTCAGATGCTAAACTGCTAAGCATCACATCTTAGAATATGACAGTCCTCATAGTCGCTGCTTAACCTTTTAAAGCCTAGCGGTAACTTTACATGCTACCAGGTCTAACATTAAAAAATTCTACGTGGTGCCCACATTGCGTTTATGTGTTTTGTACGGATCTCAGAACAAACAGCAACTTTTGCCTTATAAAGCATTAAGAGACTGGTTTTTATAACTGAAGTGGAGAGTGTTTACAGCGCGGTAGGCACTGAGTCCTTATATAAAACAGGTACGCTTCGTCTTTAAAGGGTTAACTTTACAGCAAGTAGTATATGTAGTAACCACCTGACTTCGGCTTCTTTATTCTGAAGATGAAGGCACTAATACCCCTTGAAAGGTCGGCAATGTTAGTCTGCAGGGTGTAAATTCCAGAAGACTTGAATCTTTGAATTGTGTGTGTTTATTGTGAAGTAGGGACTGAATTTTTGTGTATTATTTATGTGAAATTCTTGCTTCAAAGATTTAAATTACGAATAAATTTATAATATACACGTCACGCTGCTTGCACAACGATTCGCTAAGTGGCACACCATTAATACCTCATCAGCGCGAGCAACTCTATGAAGCTGTGCTAACGTGACAGCCCAAGATGTAACATGTCAAAAGGACTGCAGCAAGCCGTCTGTAAATTCGCATAATTTTAAAGACGTTTAGCGTTTATTTTGGGACAACACAATTGAAAACCACTTTTCTCAGAAAGTACTTTTCGTTTTGTGTTTGAAATACAGATCCTCGTGTTAAGAAAACTCAAGCAGAGCTCTTCACGCCGCTGTCAGACTGTCTGTTATACAAGGGTTCTGAGATTTAAGCCTGTTCTGTATATTACACCCTGCATATAATGGCCTGCTCTTTGGAGTTACGTCCGTTATTATTTCAGCGTCACTTATGCTAGTTTATTTCTGTCTTGACAGGTTTCTTTCATATTTCTTCTTTCCGATGATAGGTTCGTATCAGTGTTAAATCTACTAACCACTTATGCACGTTAAATATGAAATGAACGGGAGAAAGGCTGGGCCCTAGCCACTTCGTTTCAATGTAAGAACTGATATAAAAGTAGCAACCAATACAAGTGTAAAAAAAAAAACTGAAGTTTACCTTGTACCAAAGGTTGCTAGTGAACACACATGAAGATGGTCTTTTAGATCGAAACATGGCGTGTGTAACAAGGGACAATATATAAATAAAGATATTGAATGTGTGTTGTGCTATCCCGACTTCAATATTTTTACACTTTTATTGATAGTGATTGCACAACGGGATGGATCATATTAAAATTATTGAAAAGTAGCAACATTGCTAAATGTTTAAACAATTTAGATTATGTGACGTCAGTTAAGTAAGTCTATATATTGTCTATTTTTCTACAAAACGTTGTGCACGCATTACTGTGATGATCAGGGTTCAAATATCGTCATGAATCTGGCTGGTTTTGCTGAATTCCATAAGGCAAATGCCGTAGTACCGCCTCAAAATAAGTCTGTGTATCGCTTCCATCCACGTCAGTTTAATTCATTATTCACTGACCGTTCGATAATATGACGCTGTGCAGTCTAAGCCACTAGCAGCATCGTTAAGCAAATCATAACGGACGTGAATAAAATGCAGTTGCAACTTCTGACACCCGCAGAGAAATGAGCGGTAGTATCGTTTTCTGACAGAAATCTCAGTATTAAGGAAAAAGACACTTGAATAAAAAAGAAAGTAAGGAAAAGTCCATAGAGTCTTCGCTTTATTATTGCCTCTGGATGTTAAATTCTTGAATACCCTCCACACACACACACACAAAAAAAACACTGCGTATTTTAACACACACTGTGCGACTTCGCCGCTTCTTAGTAAGAGATTTACAATCGACATATTTCAAATGTCAAATCTATCGCGCACAGTGCTGGATGCTGAAATCTTTCTTCACTCTTACTGGCAGCTCTTACGTCAGAGAGAACACAGTCTGACCCTATTGTAGAAACTATTTCTTTGTTCTGAACGCGTACCTCACAGAGAACAGTGTCTCAGTTATGAAGAGTAACCTTGGCGAGGGAACGTAAGCAAACGCAGGTCTTAATGTAAAGTGTTTTTGTTATTATCCAGTGTTAACCAATATCAGAATGTTTCGTCTAATTTTAGCAACAATGACGCATACAAAACTTTTTGTAAATACTTCTGGTGGGGAGTTGCTGTGTTCCATGTGGACGGACAAACATGGCGAACTTAACAGTCGCTTTCTGCAGTTTCGCGGCCAAAAAACCTGCAATACTGCCCTACGAAATGAAGAACAGGACTGAAAAAGAGTTAATTTCTATTACCGAGTGTTGTGACACGTGCTGTACTTAAACTGTAGGTAGGCACGGGCTTTATTTATTCATTTATTTATTCATGGTTGGACGCAGGGTCACACACTGAACTACATCCTGTCGAATGAGGAGAATGATGACGCGGGAAGGACACGGACGAAGGCGGGCATGGCATAATTCGAGGTACAATCCCGTCGTTTGTCTCGCGGCCGTGAACGAAATCAGAAATACCTCAGGATAGCTGATCTGCGGACCAAGATTTGAACCCGGAATCTCCCGAATTCGAAACCGAAGTGTTATCATTTCGACCGCCATTATCGGTAGGGACACATTTGAATTCACAGTGTTGCCACACACTTACTGACAGGCAGTGCTCAGACGTAAGGATATCTTGTTACGCCTAGCTTTCAGATGCCGTTTGTTAATATGATACGTTGCACGTGTGTGTACATGGGGAACTGTAAGTAGCCCGTTTTATGGGGTACGAAATTAATCAAATACGCTATTCAACCACTGTGGTTACCCCACCCAAAGTGTCTGCTACTCAGCAGACTGGAATAGCTTGCTGGTCGGATCCTATTCTGCTTCATTTCCCAGCGTTAAGAGTAACTGAAACATTTAGCGAACAATTCCTCATCAGAAACGCTTGAATGAGCAGGAAAGCTGGCGTATTTGTGGGCGTGTGCCTCCTGTGTAACCTCATATATTGGTAATGCGAACAGATGACAGCGTGTAAAATATTGTCCATGTCACGTGGGATGTTCCGACTAATTGGACATATCTCCCTACGGCCCTATGATAGCAAGAAAACTGGTTCCACCTGATTAAGCACAAAATCAAATGCTCCCTCATCCAGAAATTGTATTTGTCTTGAGGCTATTCATTGGTTCTGATTCATGACACTTTAAGTTTAGGGGTTTAAAATTTATATCCCTTCCACTTCCTACTCCAGAAGTATTGATACAACAGTTGGTATTGTTCTGAGCATTATAAATTGCCAGAATTCGAAAGGTAACACAGGTCAACAAGGTCATTGCAACATAAAACAAATTTATATTTTAAATTCATACCTATACGCCGATTCCAGTTCTGGAAGTAAAAAATTTTACATCACATTACGATTTTTAAAGAATAGGTTTATTTTTGGTGGCCGTTTTTCATGCATGCGGTTATAATATGGTCATTTATTAGCGACTCGGGTAATAAATTAATAGTATACTTAGGTTTCCACACGCGAAAGAATTCTTCCGCAGTTTGGGCACGCGCCGGCAAAACGGTTGGCCAAGCCTCTCCTAGACCGAAAAAGTTTAAAGAATATCGATTTAAAAGGGCGCCAAATTATTAACCTGCCCGGGGCGCCCACATGTCTCTGGCCGGCCCTGACAGTAGCTCAGTCTGTATAGCGATGTAGGATTAACTAACTAACTAACTGCATGGAGCAGAGTCCTTCTTGAGAATCTAACAGTCAAGACATTTCCCGCATTTTATGGAACCCGAAGGTTCATTACCGCATGTACAGGAGTCCGCCACATGTCCCATCCTGAGCCAGCTCAATCCAGTCCATACCCCATCCCACTTCTTGAAGATCAGTTTTAGTATTATCCTCCCATCTACGCCTGGGTCTCCCAAGTGGTCTCCTTCCCTCAGGTCTCCCTACCAAAATCCTGTATGCACCTCTGCTTTCCCCAATACCTACTACATGCCCCACCCTTCTCATTCTTCTCGGTTTGATCACCCGAATGGTAGTTGGTGACGAGTACAGATCATTAAGTTGCTTTTTAAGCGCTGCATGATTATTAGCGAATAAATTAATTTGACCCTCTAAGGCTCGGTGGTTACTGTGTGTATCACCGGATTTAACTTTCAGAAATTCTAGATTCTGCTCAGAGAGCATTTCTGTGTTTGGTATGGACGTCAGAACAAGGTAGGCAACGTACGTTTAACGTAACGCTGTGGCGCGTTCGCGTAACAATTTTTGCAATGGAAATTCAAAAATGCATTCTGTGTGTGCTGTTGAGGTACAAGTCACTGTCAGCAGCATGGCAGTACTGAGTGTTGCACAAAAATTAGTTATGCTGAATTTATGTCGCAGGCAACAATAAAACGTGACTAGGTCTTCACGTAAAGCATCCTGCCAATTTCAACCAAAGTTAGAGTTCCTCGACAGATTTTCTTCAGACGTTCCCCATACCAAATTTTACAGAAATCTGCCTCGTGGGAATTGCGTTAATACGAGCGGACAGACAAACAGACGGACGGAATTGACTAAGGAAATAGGCGTTTTTAGGGCCGTGCCATGGCTCAGGTGGTTGGCCGCCGGCCTCCCACCGCGGAGGCCCGCGTTCGATCCCGGCTCAGTCCATGTGGGATTTGTGGTGGACGAAGTGCCACTGGGACAGGTTTTTCCCCGAGTACTTCGGTTTTCCCCTGTCAATTTCATTCCACCGGTGCTCCATTACTACGAAAAGGATAAAAAATAATAATAATCATCGTCATCCTCATCACAGGGTTGCACAAGAAGCCTCAAGGCTGCGGTGCGTCCGTAGCGTCTGCTGCGGGGTCCTTCACCACTAAAAAAAGGCGTTTTTCGTGATTATGCGAACGCTCCCAGTAAACAGCGATTATTTCCTTATACAGCATGAACCGGTAGGTTTCTATATCCAAGAGGGAATATGTTTACTGCGCGATACAGGCTCACTATTTAATGTAAGTCGGGTTAATTTTTATGTTTAAAAGAGTTGAAAGGAGGTGGAAGGAAGCGATTGTGGGCCGCGTTTAGGTCCCAACCGGAATTTGGCGGGAGGGAGTGACTGAGGCCACGATATAACTTTCAGGATAACCCGTCTTCGGATTTGAACCCTGGGTCTACAAATACGGAGGAGTTCTAACTTCTCGAATGCAGTTTTTGCTTACGTGCTTTTAGAAAGCATTCTGTTATTACTGTAAGTTAAGTACGTTGCGTTTCAGACTGTTTTGAGTGTTACGCTTCTTTATATGATTGTCAGCCCCTCTGTTTTGTAGGTTTGTTCGTGGTTTTGTTGTATATCGTAATTTGTGACACAGAATTACCATTGGCCCGTGTCATGAGCTTGCTTTATGGTAGGTCACGTCCTGTAGGTCTGTTTGTAAGCCTAACAACTAACAGCGTGGAATAAAATCCCTGTAGAATGAAAAAGAAGTCAGTTCTGAGAAGGTCTACAGCTTGGTCGTGAACGCACCTTCCAGTCTCTTGACGTGTCAAAATAAATCGACCCTTCTCTTTTAGAATTTACAAGTGAGAAGAAAACAGCTGGTAAACGTGGTATAAGAGTTATTTTAATGAAATGTGTATGTATTATTCGTGTATGTTTTATATTTCTTGGGTTTCCAAACTCATATCTATTGAACCCCGATTTAAGATTTCACAAGAGAGGTAATGTACATATCAAACCTTTGATACGAATCCCTGATTATGATAACATAAGGGATCGAAACACGATGGTTTAACAAGATATTGTAATATAAAATATCTGATAAAAATAGAGTGCATTTTGTTGCACTGAATATTGTGTGATTTGAAATACCAGTTGTGTCATTAAGACACTATTGACTCGTTTCATGTTTTTACCAGTTTATAATTCCAATATGTCGTAACACTTCTCATATATGTGTCGCCTTTAGGCGTGTTCCAAAAACTGCGAGAAGCGGCTATTAGCTTCGTAATGTCTGTCCTTCCGTCCGCCCGCATGAAACAACTCGGCTCCCAGTGGACGGATTTTCATGAAATTTGATATGTGAGTATTTTTCGAATGTGAATCCACAAAATTCAAGTTTTTCTAAAATATGACAAGAATAACTTGTACTTTACATGAAGGCCTATTATGTACAGTTATGATAATATCTCGCTCAGTTATTCGTAGAATGAGATTCTTTCAGACAAAAGCTGTAGAGAAGTCCAAAACAAACATTATAACTTTTTTTTTTCCGAAAATCGTGCCGCTTATGAGATAATGTGGAAAAATTTTGTATAGCCGGAGAGGCTACAAATGACAATGTTAATACAGCGCATGCGCTTTGCATGCTGGATAACTAAGGCTGCAGACACACACACAGAATATGTAATACTTATTGCTTTTCCACGGCATGAATGGTTACGGGAACGCGCCTCAGTTTTACCTTTGTACGTATATTGCCTGTCTTGTTTAACCTTTTAAAGCCTAGCGGTAACTTTACGTACCACCAGGTTTAACATTAAAAAATTCTACGTGGTGCCCACATTGCGTTTATGTGTTTTGTACGGATCTCAGAACAAACAGCAACTTTTGCCTTATAAAACATTAAGAGACTGGTTTTTATAACCGAAGTGGAGAGTGTTTACAGCGCGGTACGCACTGTGTCCTTATATAAAACATACACGCTTCGTCTTTAAATGGTTTTTATAACCGAAGTGGAGAGTGTTTACAGCGCGGTACGCACTGAGTCCTTATATAAAACACATACGCTTCGTCTTTAAAGGGTTAAACGAGCACCAGAGGGCTGCAACACAACCTTGGTTGAAATCCCGATGATAATGAGTTTTGCTTTTTATTACCGGCAATTCTCATGCTTAAGAGTTGGTGTTTGCATTTAGGAAACCCGAGTGTAGGGGCCAACACCTGTGGCCGGCCCACCTACGTGACGCAATAATAGTGGCATTACTCCCTTCGCCGCTGTCGGTCCTCTTGTCTTTGGCTTGCCGTACGTGCTTAAGTGGCGAACTTTGCCACATACTTCCTGTGGGCTCATTTCCGGCGTTTGGCATGTGCAGGATAGTCATCGTTTCGTCTCTCAGACCGGAAGCACCCTGGTGTACAGGCATGATGGCTGAAACTCGGAACAGATTTCAGGCTAGTGTGAGGATTTGCGCGAAAATTCGTGTAGAAAAAACTGATATTAATTGAGGCCAGCATTCCCTATACTGGGGCACCTCTGTCGAGTACGAACGAAGATAGGCAAGAGTACCATAAGTTCCCATTTTCAGAATTTCCGTTGAAATTTATCGTCTACGTAGTATGTTATGTTTTTTTTTTCGATTTCACAGAATTAGCTGTACCTGTGATAGATATATAGGTGAACATGGTACATTTATGTTATAAGAGCATTGCATAATTAATCTGCGAATTATCGAAGCTGTTTATTTAACTGCTTTGGGGAATGTGAGGCCCAAAATTTGAGAACTTCGGTTAATACTAATAAGCAAAATTGAGAATATTAATCTTTATGACATCGCGTGTGCTCAGTCACATATACCACATGGCGTGTAAGCCATCTGACCTTCGATATTTACCAACATATCTGCCGTAATACCATAATACACAGCTTTGTGAGACAGCATCTGCCAGCGTTCTGGAAGGACTTAGACAATGTGTCAATGTAGACGGAAGACTCTTTGAACATTTCGAATAGTCAATAAATGTAAACAGTTTGTCAGTAAAGATCATTTGACATGTTGCCTGTAGTGTTAAGTGACTTTTGCGTCACCTTGTGCACTTCGTTCGGCACAGCTGTGACCTTTATTACCAGTAACTCTCGCTGCATATTTCATCTATGAATAGTCATCTTCAGGCGAGTTTTTTCGACTTCTTTAAACGGTACGTAACGTACAGTGCCGATTCGTGTGATACTTTGGTAATAAAAGTTTCAAATACAATTTGTATAAAAATTTAAATGAATAATTACCAGAGTAATGTTTATAAGTAGGCTTTAAAAAGGCTTCAAAATCTATTTTCTTGTAATTATTCATTTCACTACGTACAAAAATTAAATTTTATGTAAAACTTGGAATCCCGAAGTATGAAATATATCAGTATTGCATGGTACGTATCATTTCTATAGTCGAAACGTGTAAAAAGATGTAATGGTCACAAATGTTATAGTTGCACCGGCGGAAGAATTGGTTGTATTTGTACTGTATTCGGGAGTGTGAGTGTTAGGTTTTCTCGGAGATAAAAACTTTTTGTTCTTCTGGATTATGACATTGTGTAGTCTGACGGACAGACATCTCGGAAGACATTGTGTGTAGCTACGTGCAGACAACTACCGACTGGGGGAGTTTAAGAAGCGGAAACTGTGGAGCAACGGGGATTAACCTTTTAAAGCCTAGCGGTAACTTTACGTACCACCAGATTTAACATTAAAAAATTCTACGTGGTGTCCACATTGCGTTTATGTGTTTTGTACGGATCTCAGAACAAACAGCAACTTTTGCCTTATAACACATTAAGAGACTGGTTTTTATAACCGAGGTGGAGAGTGTTTACAGCGCGGTACGCACTGAGTCCTTATATAAAACAGATACGCTTCGTCTTTAAAGGGTTAAGGAAAAGGAGGCTGCTGAAAATTGCATAATGAGGGGCCAGGAACGTAGCTAAAGACGGGAACTTAAAAGCCATTTGAAGCGAATTATAAGCAATCTTTCGTGAGCCTATTGCATTATCGCAGCAATCATGGAATGAGGTCATTGCATTGTACGTTTCAGAATAAATGTGACGTGGCGAGTCTAGTGGAACGGCATCTGGGATCCTTGTACCCGAACTTCCCACGAGTTCGTCCCATCTTGGTGCGACAAGCACGCGATCTCCTGGTGTGCACCTTCCACGGCAACCTGGCGCGATTCGAGCGTGAATTCTGTATTCCAGCCAACGAGTTACTGCGTGCAGTCAGGGACATCGCCGACAGTAAGGTATGTGCTGACAGAAAGCATGATATGTACAATGTGTTCCTGTTAATGAGCAGACAGTTGTATGCATATAAATGTAAATAAAACCAATGATACAGTGTGTTGCTATTAATAAGCAGACAGATATGTGCATGCAGAGTTTGTTGTACCGTATGTTCCTATTAATAGGCAGAAATTTGTTGATATATAAGCTTGGTTTCATCTCATTAGATACGCGAACTTCATGAAATAACATTTTTTGGCACGCAGAAAATCCAATATTAATCCACGACACGCCATTACATGACGTTAAGTTTGGTGTGTGGTGTGCTATGAGCACAGCTAGTATCTGGTATTTTCTTCTTCAGTAACTAAATTCACGCCGGTATATTACATTTTGACGCCATTTTCTGGACGCCTGTTCTATTACGAGAGAAACCTTTACTTTTTAAAGCAAAAGAGTGCAACTGATTACACAGCAAATGTTTTTCTATGCATTATTTACAGTTTGACCTCCGCTTTCGCAAAATGTGAAGTTTTTAAAGTTTTTTACATGTGGGGCATATTGAGGAATAATGTGGGCTGTAATAATCATCCGATTGAAGACGGTCTGAAATAAGCATTGAGAATGCATTGCCTTCAGTTTGACTAGCAGAACTTCAGCGTACCTTGAACAAAGCGTTACGTGTGATGCATGTCTGCAGGGTGAAGGGAAGAATTTGTGGTACCGTCTTTTTAAATGTGGTTCTAGGAAGAGACTCTCCGTTCTGGCGTTATACGTATTAGTAATTAATAATTTCTGTAAGTTCACGTTTATTGCTGCTATTATAAAGGGACAAATAAAGGGAAATTTCAACCTGTTGTATCATACCGCAATGACGAAGACCATATCAGTCGTTATCGAAACTTGAACTTACTTCACTTGATCGAACGTCTGCTACCTGTAGGCGTAGAGGATTTACAAAGCGCTTTCCATCTCTTCTGCGCTCTTCTGGCGTACTACGCAGCGTCGAGTGGTAATTCTGTACCGACTTTTTGGGACAACCTGTCGCTCTCATCTTACTCCTTTCCATTCAATCGCTCTTTCCTTCAAAATCTTACGTATCTCTTCTTCCCAATTCTGTCGGGGTCTTCTTTTGGGTCTCTTCCGTTGTGTTCTAGCTTGCCAGGGCATTTTGGTGTATCTCTCATTACCCATTCTAACAACTTGCCCGAACCATCTCAATTGTGCTAATTCTATCATATTTTTGAGTAGGAAATATTGAAACTTGAAGAAGAACATTATTTGTGACTAGCTTCTTGGTCCTGACAGATACCCAGCAACGCTGTATTACAGCACTTTATTTTCCTGAGGCCACTTTCGTGTTTTTATACGAGTATGTCTTACAAAACCATCGACATTTTTTCCACAGTAAATCTGTGGTATCCCATGATGATTCAGATGTCTTCAAAATACCAGTATTTAAACTGGGAAACAATTCATAAATGGCGATCATTGTAGCCCCAAGCTGACAGTATGAGTTGTTTCGGTATTCAGAACATCCCACACTGTATTTTAGGTGTGGCGGTAGGAGTTTCATTCCATGTCGAGCTCTGGGCAGTCCGTCCGTTGTCTACCCTCTGGACCATACTTGGTAATTCAGTGATCAGAGAAACTGTCGAACACGCGACGTACATGCGTTACGTATTATCTGATAGCAGTTTGTGTGTTACTTTACTAGTTATTACATGCCACTTGTAATAAATTATAACGCGACATTCCTCATGTTTTATAGCGTGGTTATTTTAACGGTAATTTTATTCAACAGCAGACAGGACCTCCCTGAAGTCAAGGGATGCCCAAACCGTCAGTCGCTAAAGCTCAGGTTTTTCTGATTTACAATTTATTTGGCTTAGACTTTTACTGCAACTTGACGTCACTTGACATTATAACGAAATTATTGATCAATTAGACGATGTTTATTAATACTTAGGCCGTGTTATGATCCGAATATAAATATTCTTACAACACAGTAATAAATTTGATTTGTTTGTGTCACCTTTGAGGTTTTCACAACGGTGACTGTAAGGAGGACCGGTCTCTGGGAAGTGACGCCGTGCAGTTTCATAGAAATTTACCGATTTTTGGAGTAACAATCTAAGAATCCATTGTCGCACCATTTTGACACTGAAGGTGGAGGCAGCACGTTCTTTCTAAACTTTTGTAAATTAGTATCAGGCAACACGTTTTTACACCCCACAGGACGGTGTGCAATGATTTATTTGTAGTCTACTTTCCGCGATAACAACGAATGTACTGACTCATGATAAGGCAAGAAAATTCGTTTAGCTTAGTCGACCGAATTATGGTAAGATAATATTAAAATTGGTCTTCATGAAATAGGATGGGGGGCGTAGGCTGGATTGATCTGACTCACGATGGGGACAGGTGGCGGGCTGTTGTGAACACGGTAATTAACTTCCTGGTTACATCAAATGCGGGGAATTTCTTGACTAGATGAAGAACTGTAAGCTTCTCAGGAAGGGCTCTGCTGCATTGAGTTAATCAAGCGTTTATCGGCCGTCATTTAAACGTATTTTCATGTTTGATTTGTTGTGTTTAACGCTTTGAAACCTGAAGAAGAGAATATAAGAAGAAAGTATTATTGGTGGGGGGTGAGGTGCACTTCATTTGTAACATTACTAAATATTCCTTTATGCACAATACATATCTGTGAGAGAATCTGCAACACGAACTGTGTCGTATTGAATGTAATCATTTAAACACAGTGGTTACTATACGCACCACCTGTTATAACATTAACCTTTTAAAGCCTAGCGGTAACTTTGCGTACCACCAGGTTTTGCATTCAAAAGTACTAAACGTTGCTCACATTACCTTTATGTGTTTTGTACGGATCTCAGAACAAACAGCAACTTCTGCCTTATAGAATATTAAGAGATTGGTTTTGTGTAACCGAGGTGGAGAGTGTTTACTGCGCGGTACGCACTGAGTCCTTATATATAAAACAGATACGCTTCGTCTCTAAAAGATTAAGAAACTTCGCACTTTTTTTTTCCACTGTATGTTTGATTTGGTTTTTACAATAAACAATTGTTATTTCCATAAACAGCATAACCAGGTAGTCTTTATAATGAAGACTGTGAGTGTTTTCTGTGAGGTAGAAACAATCTCTAAGTATTATTTCACGTCTCATAAGACGATTTTTTTTCCTCAAAAATGTCGCCGCCCCAAAAAGTCGCCCTACATCTTAACACCAGAGGGTAAAATTAACCTTCTAAAACCTAGCGGTAACTTTACATACCACCAGGTTTAACATTAAAAAATTCTACGTGGTGCCCACATTGCGTTTATGTGTTTTGTACGGATCTCAGAACAAACAGCAACTTTTGCCTTATAAAACATTAAGAGATTGGTTTTTATAACCGGAGTGGAGAGTGTTTACAGCGCGGTACGCACTGAGTCCTTATATAAAACAGATACGCTTCGTCTTTAAAGGGTTAAGTTATTAAATCCACAGAAATTCCTTGATAATTATAAAGTGTGCCTTATCACTTGTAACGTCTTTTGGCGCGGGAAATACGGTATGTATTTCACGCATCGAGGTGAATTGCCTGTTCGTAAACGTTCTACATGCCATCTGGCTGTCTTTTCTTCGGGTATTCAAGATATCTTCGTCTCAGTTTATATTCAAATGCCCGCTCTTTTGGCTGTGTAGGAGTTGTTGTATAATCCGCTTTAATATTGTACTGACAGCTACGCTTAGGACTCTGTTTGTAGTTTGATAATTCTTGTTGTGTCTCGTGACCTCAGGCCTTCGTCGCGGCGTAAATGTGATCTTCCCTCTTCTGGGATGTTACGAGCGTAGATTAGTCGTTAGTTACCGGCGTTTCGGGATAACCTAACGGACCCATATGCTGTCCCGAAACGCCAGTAACTAACTACCAATGTACGCTGCGTAATATTTCAGAGGCTCGAAGATCTTATTGTTTCCCGTTATAGTCTGTCAGAGCGACGTAATGTACACCGGTCACTTGTTCTGCACGAAATGTATAAAGGCGTTTTTCCGTCTGTGTGGTCCCTATGAACTCTGACCGCAAAATATATGGACCATAGCCCCACTAAAGATAACCATAATGCCTGTATTGTTCTCCCGAAGCGCAACGCCAAAACCTAAGAACAAATTTACAGTTTTCCAAGAAGCTTCAGTGTGAAGAAACACAGAGTCATAATAATGTATTAGCGTAGAAGTCTCATTTCATTTGAAGTTAATTGCCGCCTCAAACATAAGGCGCGCTTGTGTTGGGGGCACACTTGTTTTTGTTGGCGAGTTTTCCTGGACTGCTCTGTTACAGCAGCACGGAAAAGAATTTTAGGAAAGAAGTGACCGAGTGTAAGACTTTCAAGAGATACTGAGGTTTTAACGATGCCGAAACTGAAGACGGTGGTGTTTAATGGCCCCTGGATACGCATTTGACTTTAAGTTTGTAAATCGCGGCCTCACCTTCAACGAGCGTTACCGAAAGCCTGGATCACTCAGCTGGATTCTGTGGCAAGCACACAAAACCTCACACCACACCCGTTCTTTGTGTGTGGTAGTTTTCACTGAATCAGAAGAACTTTGCGGGAACATACATTTAAATACGCACACTGGTTCTGTAAAGTGTAACAAGGTGTGTGTTGTTACTGTACCTAGCGTGGCCTTCTAAGTACCAACCGACTCCACACGCGTCTGCCAGAGTCTGCGCCAAGCCCATTTCTCTGAATTGTTCTTTTTCTGCTCAGGTTTTTGACAGAAATACTCCACGGGTTTTTTTCACAATCCAGTTCGTGTTACATAGCCAGCCCATCTCATCTTCCATGATTTGATCGACGTATTAATGTTTTGTGAAGATTGCAGACTAGGAAGGTTATTACCGCTGGAATTTACTGCCCATAACAATTGTTTGTCAATTCCAGATACACCGTGTAAGAGTCATCCATAAATGTCTGCAATAGTAATATGGCCTACAGATTTTTCTTCTCTTTAGAGTCATGGCGGCTACACAAGAGAGCCTTTCAAAAGAGCGACCATTAAAGGAGAATTTACAGTAGGTTGACCTTACCTGTGTAGTACCATGTGATAATCTTGGTACAGCATCGTAAAACATCTTACATACCAATCAGTCTTTGACGTCATACACTGATTTCAAAAAAGTCATCCCTGTGCAGGTCATGAAAGCGAAGGGGGGACTGGGGGTATAGCTCCAATCATTCTTAACCTCATCAAAATTTGGAGGTGGCTACTGTACCCCTGGGTAAAGAGCCCATGGTGCCCATTCAGTAGGAGACTGGGTAGACCACCGGAACCGGCTGGGTCCTTTAGAGGGAAGAAAAATGTTGCCTCTGCCGGGATTCGAACCACGATTCCTCGGTTGCCCATCCTGTAGTGTAAACCGCTGAACTGACTGCGGTATCCCGGCTGTTACTGCGTACGGACGACGTGTAAAGTTCCCGTAGGAACTGCTGAAGACGTCGCAACGTAGTATTCTTTACCTGTATATAACAATCTTCTAAGGAAGTAGAAGAAGGCCTAACGTGGCGTTTCTTTTCGACCTCCGTCGCGTCGTCGAGATTATGCCGGCGAATGAATCAGCCTGCTTGTAATTAGTAGCGGTGGGAAATAACTTGGCAGTCCCAGGCATTTGGTTGCATTAATTGTTAACATCCGCAACAGTAATGTTGTGTGGAGGATGTGCATCATCTTGGGAACAGATCATTGTGAGAGTCCCCGAGCAGTGGATTTTTAAGTTTGTCAGAACGACGTACATTATGGTATAGAGTCTCCGAATCTGAACAACAGTTCTTGGCGGAGGGTCAGTTTTTGAGAATATACTAGTCGATCAGCTACTCAAAACAAAATAAAGTTCGGCGCCCCCCCCCCCCCCGTATACCCCGAGGTTCGTTACATTGTTCAAACGAACTTCACTGGGTCACGTTATGAAACATTTCAATTCACTTCACACAGTAATATGAGATTACTTTTAATTTTATTCTTTCATTGACACTTTTTCTTCCAAATGGCCTCTTCTCTGTAAGTTTTACAATTATAAATAGGCCTATTTATGAATTTTTCATTTCCGACATGACGTTCAGTTTTCCGATAATCTCATTTATTTATTTATTTATTTATTTATTTATTTATTGGCGTTTTATTTAATGGTGTTCTCAGTTGCTGGAATAATGTATAGCGTCGATGGTAGATTGATGAATGTGATCATGGAACGATGGTGGAATGGTAAGTGTTATTAAAAATCCGAATTGCTGGGAGAGAAACCTGTCCAGCTGATGGGCTGCCCTGGGACAGTACCCGGGCCTTCGCCGTAAGAAGCTAACTTCACTTCTTTTTATATGTTATTCTTCTATAACCGACGGTATGCAATCTTAGCAGTTGACGGAGTCGTTTAGTAGGAAACTCTTTGTCACTTGCTCTATCAACTGTCTTCCTTATGTGCTGTACTCAGATATGTAAACATTTAACCACGGTGGGGAGAATATGTATATATACGCATAACCTAACTAACGAGGCGCGTTGATTCTCTCTTAATTGAGTTGAAGATAAATAGATAAATAGAATTTGAATTTTAATAACATTATGCTTGCAATGTGCTTGCAATATCACATTCATTATATTTTATTACATTATTAGAGAGTGTCTGTTTTACCGCGCCCGTAAGCACAGCGACTGTCGGGGGATATACCGGCAGATGTAGGCTTTCTGTGCTATAAAGCTGCCTTGCGCAGGGACGCGACAAAGGGACACCCAGGATATAAGCGTAGACGTATAAATTCCATTATGTAGAAGCTACTTTTATTTATTATCAATAGTAATGTTTATATCTGCATAACGAGGAACTTAATGACATGTAGTCATCAGCAAATATTATTCGGATAATTAAATCGAGAAGAATGAGATGGACGGGGCACGTAGCACGTATGGGGGAAAAGAGAGGTGCATACAGGATTTTGGTGGGGAGACATGAGGAAAGGCGACCACTTGGGAGACCCAGGCGTAGATGGGATGATAATATTAAAATGGATCTTCAAGAAGTGGGATGGGGGTATGGACTGGATTGAGCTGGCTCAGGGTAGGGACAGGTGGCGGGCTCTTGTGAATGCGGTAATGAACCTCCGGGTTCCATAAAATGCGGGGAATTTCTTGACTAGCTGAGAAACTATTAGCTTCTCAAGAAGGCCTCTGCTCCATGGAGTAAGGTAGCCATGGAGTAATGTTTATATATGCCTATGTTTGGGAAACGCTTCTTGTTTGTTGGCTGTCAGTACTTGAACATGTACACGTGACATCGCATTTGATTATCTCCTAAACCGTTAGACTAAGACTTACGGGAAAATGTACGAGGCACGCATCTCATTTTTCCTTATTTCCTACAAATTTTATTCGAAACATTTTCAGTTAAATGTCTGGGGAATTTCGCTCTATATGCGCGCAGGAACACGTATAGCCTATATCTTCCAGTAAGATAATAGTTAAATCTGACCTCCTAAGCCAGTGTTCCACAAATCTTCCAAAAATCTAGGGGCCACCTAAAAATTCTGGGCGCCGCAATGGTGAAGTGATGAAAGTTCCATACTGAGGACCCACAAATATTAGACACACCCTTAAAACAATAGTTTTCCGGAATACTTAGCGCCCGGGGCTTCTTCTTCTTCACAGATGTCACTACAGTCAAATGCAACCTTCGCCCCCTTAACGGACTTCTCCCAGTCAGCTCTGTTTTTTGACCACTCGTTCCAGTTCTTAATTTGGCATCTGTTAATATCTGTTTGTACACAGTTCCACCATCTGTTTTGTGGTTGTCCTCTTAGTCGACTTCCCTGGGGATTATTATTAAACACTTGAAGAGTTTTTTTTTCACCCCTAGTGTAAATTAAAGTTGAAGTTTTTAATGTTGCACATCTTCCGTGCAGTTGTTTATTATGCAGATTTATTAGCCAGCCAACTAGTGCACAACTTTTTTATAATCTGCAGCATGTTTCGGCAGCAGCTATTCGGCCATCATCAGGGAGAAAGCTTTTCTTAGACAACAAACAGCGTATGATACATCAGTGAATGACTGATTATAATCACATATATTATGAATATATCATAATACATGTGATAATAATCAACCATTCACTACTGTATCATACGCTGCTTGTTGTCTAAGAAAAGCCTTCTCCCTGATGATGGCCGAATAGCTGCGTCCGAAACATGTTGGAGATTATAAAATAGTTGTGCAATAGTTGGCTGGCTAATAAATCTGTATAAAGTTGAAGCTGTGTATGTAGAATTCAATATAAATTTCCAGTATCAAATATATGAAGGTTCTTTCAGCTGCTGTAGAATTATTTCATTCGTATGGACGAATGGAAGGACAGAGCCATTTTAATAGGCGCTACTTAGGGGTGCAAACGGTTGTGATAACAGCACTGCAGAAATAAGAGCAGAGTCCACTTTACACTTAACACGCCCTCGAAAAAGTTAATCCTCTTTTCTCTTCTGATTATTTTCTAAATCCCACCATTCTTTTGTGCAGAAAATATACGAGACCTGAATTGTACTTTCATTGCTCACACGCCTATAGACTTTCTCTGATCGCCGCATGCTCAAAACATTCCATACGTGTTCCAGTCCTATCCGACTTTAAGAAAAGGAATTAAACCTTTAGCAAAGTCGTGACAGTGTTTAGAAGCTTCTTGCTCCTTGTCAAATATATCATTCGCTAAACGAGATTATAGTTTCCCTCGTATTTTGGCATTGTCTCGATAATAAGAGAAAATCCATGTCTATCAGTATTAGAGTTGAATTGTGTTTGATGTGTAGAGAGATCGGAGTTCACGTTTCTTGTCAGATTGCGCGAACCGGAATTCTGTTCAGGCGCAGCATTGTAAGGAGCTGTATGTACACACATACGGGGAACATTTCCTGTTATGTTTAACCTTTTAAAGCCTAGCGGTAACTTTACATACAACCAGGTTTAACATTAAAAAATTCTACGTGGTGCCCACATTGCGTTTATGTGTTTTGTACGGATCTCAGAACAAACAACAACTTTTGCCTTATAAAACATTAAGAGATTGGTTTTTATAACAGAAGTGGAGAGTGTTTACAGCGCGGTACGCATACACATATGCTTCGTCTTTAAAGGGTTAAGTTATCGCGTTATTATCCCAGTTTCCGGGTCCTGTAACTAAGGGGATTAGCAAACCTTGTTTCTGTGTCATCAGTAGGATCAATTACTTTTGGGAAGCTGATAGTAGCTGAGTCACTATCTATAAACACACTAGCCTTAATTCCACTGTGCACTCAATATTATCTGATACACACATTTCGATCTTCAATCAGCTGACTGTCAGTGCCATTTAGATATATATTCAGTTTTAGCGTGTAAAATTTACAGGTGTCCTTCACGTAGGGTATTTAAAATATAGGGCCTGTTTTCTTTTAAGAAGCACTTAAATAATTGGGTTTGTTTTGTAGTCTCTGTATAGGCCTGTCATTGTGTTTTGGCCTGCTCAATTATTATCATTTTAACCCTTTAAAGACGAAGCGTATCTGATTTATACAAGGACTCAGTGCGTACCGCGCTGTAAACACTCTCCACTTCGGTTATAAAAACCAGTCTCTTAATGTTTTATAAGGTAAAAGTCGCTGTTTGTTCTGAGATCCGTACAAAACACATAAACGCAATGTGGGCACCACGTAGAATTTTTTAATGTTAAACCTGGTGGTACGTAAAGTTACCGCTAGGCTTTAAAAGGTTAAAGGAAGCACACTTCCATATACGCCGTTCTAATTCGAGGTGCTCAACAGGTTCACTGTTTTTTGTACCTGCGTGTCCACTCTCTGAACTGTACTTCATGTATTTTTTCCGTTTTGTAGAATATATTCCCGTAAAGTTCAGCTTACCGTTTCATTACATAACACGTCACTGATACCTAATTCTGAGATAATTACACTTGCAGTCGGTGTGTTACTCCTGCTTTGAGGCCATTTTTGTATTCAGTACCTCGTCTGGTCAAGAAATTTCACGCCTATTACGCAACACAAAAGTTCATTACCGTATTCATAAGAGCCCGCCACTAGACCAAACTGTGATTTAATTTTCATAAAAGTTTTGTTGAGAAAGTGGTAATGGCTGGATTGTATTAGAAAATAGTTACTTCACTGTTACACATTTTTAATTGGGTTTATGTAAGCCCTAAAGTAAGTATTTTCTTTATAGTAACTCAGTAAAACCGCCTGTCACTGCTTACTTAAAGTTTCTTTTGTAATAATATTTGTATTACTATTACCAACGTTACGGCATTAAAAACTTACAACTTTCACGAGCTGTTGCGGAGTTTACTTAACCATAGGCGCAAAAACATTTTTAGAATTAAAACTGATTTCAACAGCAGTGAGAAAAGCAGGAACTGTGGTGCAGTAAACTTTTTCCTCTACTCGGTCGTAAAATAACTGCCATATTCAGCTTCTACCCTGAGCTTACATTTCGGCCCTCAATAAAATCTCCACTGTTTTATGGGCTGGAGGGGCGGTCGTACAGTGTAGTACTGACTGTTTCTTCAATCCTGGAATGAACAACATCCGCCATTGCTGTGAAATGTAGGGCGCGAGGTGCAGGTTAAGGTGTAGGGTGTCTGCAGGGCTGTGGAGTCGGAGTCGGAAGGAATTTTAGGTGGAGTCGGAGTCGGGGAAAAAATATACCGACTCCGACTTCAGTCTAAAATCTTAACAAGATACTCCAACTCCAGAGCCCTGATAGCTAGAGTAACCATTAGACTTATATTTAATATAGGTTATAAGTCTAAACAGTAGCCTGATGATTCACGTAGTGGTGATGAAGTGTCTTATAGTTTTACCGTTATTAATGCATATTGAGCTTTTATGAAGGAGTCGGAGTCGGAAGTTTTAAAAATCGAGGATTCGGAGTCGGAGTCGGAGTCGGAGCTTTTGTGTACCGACTCTACAGCCCTGGGTGTCTGTGTACATGCCTTAATGTCATTTAACCATTTCGGGTTGCGAGGTCTTTGTCGCCGTCTTTCCTTTCAAGAATGGGTACCTATGTATTACTTAATAATGACACACGGAATATGGCGTGCGTAGTTCTTCAGTGGCGCGTAAATCAAGCATGGTACCGGTCACTTTTAAGTTAACATTCTACACTGAAACTTCTGTTACCCTTCACCCGATTATCCATCAGTTTCTAGTAACCGTCATGGTGGCGAGCCACTGTGTGTGTGTGGGAGGTGTAAGAGCAAACACGCACCCATTCGTTGTCACGTGGTGTGCAGCGTGTAATTAAGATTGTATTTATTCAAATCTTGACCTATTCTGTAACGTTTATGTGTAAATACACGTACTGTAACATGTAACAGGCAAGGTAAAGCTATCCCTATTCAGGCCTGGACAGGCCCTGGGGGTTCCAGGAGGTTGAGGCACCCAAAATTTCTAGACGAGCGGTACATGAAAGTGGCAAGATTGTCAGCTCTACGCACCGGCCGCCTTTACCCCGCAGCAGATATCCCTGTTACTTATTTCTGTTATAGGCTGAGTCGACTCCGAGGCCATAGTGCGGCCGGAAGGATCATGTCAATAAAACTGAAAGAAACACGTAATATATTAAAGAATTTTACTTGTATTACGCAGTGTGTAATTTTTTAAGCACTTGTTCTATTATCCGTATATTGTCGTATCCGTTATTGCTTCGGACCCGACCCCTGGCGGATAACAAAAGTTTTTCTGTAATTCAACATTTATTCATTCGTTTGGTTCACTAACGCGGCCAGTAGTTTGTATCAAATAGCCTCAAATTAATGAATAATTAATTGGACGGAATGTGCAAGGAAGCTCTCATGACAATTTTGAATGCTGTCCCGGCGGTAGTACGTACCATCTGCTGTGTTTCATACGATTCCTGAAGTATACAGCGATCAATTTCTACGCAGCATTCATTGCTTCGTTTTTAATGACCACAGTTCTTGATGTGAAGGCTTAATCTAATGTAAATCTCTTGATGCAATTAAGCAAGGAAGGCGTGTTTGAAAAATCTGTTAGTAGTTACATTGATGGTCGGCGTTTGAAACACTTCTGAGGGAAGCCGATGTTGCTGAGTTACTACTAGTCGTCTTTACATGAATAGTTTTCATATCTTTCATGCTGACACAAAATAGACTGATTTACTGTCATGTATAACGCCTTTTCTGAGCTATACGGTTTGTCCCCGTCACTGACAATCAGCTTTCAGATGTTTTTACCTTCATGGGAGGAAGCAGCCAGGTCCAGTGTACTGGAACAGATTGTGTAATTGGATACATTGTTTTAAAACTATCAGCTTACACCGTCTGGAAGTGTCACTTCATCTCTGACTATCTATGTCTACGCCAATTGCCTTCGAGATATTTCCTCACACCCTGAAATCTCAACGTGAACAAAATAACGAATAAGGATTTTTGAGCAGAATGGATAAAGCCTGCTTAAGTATTGTATGGATGTTTCGTTTTACGTGTTTGCTATTATAAAGGTAAAGGTCACCCCATGACATGCCTATGCAAGCACACAAGGAAGACGGAGGTGTAGGTCCAACCCATCCACAACCCCGGGGTTGAAGAGGGTGGGTTGTCAGCGCCACGCCCAGGCCGCTTTACCCCCCGAGAAAGACCCGGTATTCATTATGCAGGAGAATGGGTGGGTCTCGGGGGCCGGTCTGGACGCGCACAGAAAATGCCGCCCCCAAGCTTGTTTGATTCTCAGACCGTCCAGCCCGTAGTGAGCCGCTATGCTGACTTCGCTTTTATTTTGGTTTTATGAAGATTAAATGCAGTTTCCTTATATCCGGAACTTTAAGTTCATCGGCTTCTCCGCCCCCCCACCCCGCCGCCGTCGCCGCCGCCGCCCAAGAATTGCGTCGTCGCCATATTTGTAACGGCTGACCCACAACAGTGTTCCGTACGTCGTGTCTATGTTCATGATATATCAGTGTACCAAATTTCACTTGCCTAGTTTCAGCGATCATTAATTATCTGCATCCAACCGAGAGCTAATTAATAATTTCGTGAAGCTGCCAGGTTGTTGCTTGACCTTCTATAGGGTTAGCTACCTTAACAGAGTTTCATGTTTTTCCGAGATCTTTTACCGTGCATGATTTCAGAACCGTGAGGTAGTTATCTGACAAGGCCACGCGTCGGTCATGTTATTGTTGATTTTGGGAAATTAAAAGTTTGCGACGCTGGGACAGCCTCAGATGGCTTGACGTTCATACTAAGTCTTGTGAAAATCTGGCAACTTGTTCAAAAGTTCAAATGCATAAACACTCAAAGAGGGCTGTTTATTTAGTACGCCAACGTTAGTTTGTGTCAAGGAAGGAGTGTAATGTAAAAAGAACTGTAACTCAGCCATTTATAAGTGTCTGCAGGATTTGTTAGTGGTATATTATTGGGTAGGGGACACGTAGAGCATCAACGATTGACCTTGTGTTACAGCCCAATATTGGGTTTATCTAGTGGTTTCGTCTTAATGGGTTTCCGCGCCTTCCCCCGCCCCCCCCCCCCAGGGAACGAACACAGAGCTAGTCTCCAAAATATCATGTTATGAGAACGCATCTCCAGTAATCATACGCGATAGAGGAAGTCCAAGTGTAAGGCCGTGTAGTACGCTGTAAACATCTGAATAAGACGCTGATTGTGATGTCGTGTCCATTTCACAACTCGTACTGCCTGGAACGTGGAGCTGCTATTGTTGGGGAAGGCACGGCGTCTCGACCAAACCTTTGTCTAACAAGATGGGTGTTCAGGTGCCGGTTAGAGCTATATGGGAGCGTGGAGGGTAGTTATAGTCAAGACGAACTGTTACCGCAAAGAGCAGTAAAAAAACAAGTGGCATGGAGTAGGATTTCAATGGAAATTTTGAAGTGTTACGAGGGGGAGACAAAGAGAAGGCGACAAAATGGGAAAAGATATCATACACTGCGGGTGGTAATGCGAGAACTGCTATAGGTTTGTTTGCTTCCTTTTTCTTTTTGTGCTGCTCATTTCAAGTTCTTTATGGGAGAACTGAATTTCAGAGTGGCGCGGCGTGTTCCTAGAAGTTGGGACTAATATTTCACCTTTTACTCAGGGCAGTATTTTTGGATACCTTTTCCCTCATGAAACTAAATATTAGTACAGTCTTTCTCAGTGTTGCCTGAATCATATAGAGAGAAATATTACACTTGAAATCAGCAGGTGCTCAGGAAAATGTTTGGGCCTAAGACAGGGGAAGCTGCGGACCAGAAAGGCAGCAGCGAGGAAGAATGCTGGAGAAAGGTGATCGGGGAGGCCATGGTCCAAAAACGTGCCGAAGCGCCATAGTATAGGAAGGAGGAAAAAGAAGAAGACGGGAAGTAACAACAGAATTGTGCAATTTATATATTTAAAAGCTTTACGCTTTGTGTGGGCCGGGATATCCCAGTCGGTATAGCAACTTGCTACGAGATGAGTGGCCCGTGGTTCGAATCCTGGTAGGAGGCGAATTTTCCGCACCCGTCCAGACTGGCTGTGGGGCCCACCAAGGGTTAAGGCGGCCGGGGTGTGGCCTTAACTACCCACCCCACCTAGCGCCGAGGTTAAAGAAAGAGCAGAGCTATACGTCTACTCCCTCTCTGTGCCTTCGTGGCAGTTTGGGTGAACTTTTATAGTTTGCATCCTTCACCAGGTACACGCTGTGATAAAATCAAGGAGTGTGGGATGGACAGGACCTGTAGAAGGCGTGATGGCGTGGGACTGTATGGAAAATTGTGGTAGGTAAACTTGAAGTTTTAGAACCAGTTGGGCGCTTTAAATGTGGGTGGGTGTCATGTGGGAGCCAGACCACTAAGAGGGGTAAAACTTGAAGTTTTAGCACCAGTTGGGCCCTTTAAATATGGGTGGGTGTCATGTGGGAGCCAAACCACTAAGAGGGCTTGGACTAAGTTCGTAAATTTCATTTACGGTGCTTCTATCTTATCTGTTCACAGAGTGAGTACAACTTGTTAAATGTTTATTGTAACCAATAACGTTTAGAACAGATGACCTAAGGACACTGAAACACATGCACTTTTCCTCCTAAGCACTACTGCTTTCGAGACAGTCAATCGAAGTTAGCAAATCGCCATAACTTTGTGCACATTTCCTAATTTGTTGTTATCAGATCTGTGTGGTAACCACGTGGCAACGATCTAGTTGTGTCGGATTTTGATTCTGCTTTATACTGATTAGATGTGGATACAACACCGTCCAAGAAGGACATGCATTACTCCCAGGTTTCAGGCGCCTTCGCATAGACGCGAAAATCGCCTATTACCTTCGATGTAGCCATCTGTCCGTCCGTCCGTCTGTGCGCATGTGTCAGCGCCGCTCCCACTGGATGAATTTCCGTGAAATTTGGTATTGGGTGCTTTCGTGAAAATCTGTGGGGGAAAATTCGAATTTGGTAAAAGTGAGGTAAAATCATCGGATATTTTACATGAAGACCTAAGTACCTTTTATTGTTGCCAGCGAAATTAAAGTGCCATAAAAGCGCGCTGTTTGTATGGTACGGTATAAGGCTCTTAGAAGGGCTGAGAAGGTATAAAAATTGCTGGAAGCCGCCACAGTTTTACGCTATACGTACAGTGCCAATTTTATGAGTAAATTCACCAAATAATGCACTTTTTTATCACTGTTATTCCAGACATTATTTCGGCGTCCAATGACGCCATCGTCAGGGGGTATTCATTGTAACTAGCACAGGGACGTCCACATGGTTCACAACTGTTTGAGTTTGTAGTTTACAGTCCCCTGATGATGGCGTCATTGCACGCCGAAACATGTCGGGAATAACGGTGATTAAAAAAGTGCATTCGTTGCTGAATTTACTCATATAGTGAAAATGCACAGTGAAAACAATATTAAACTAAAATTGCCTATTTTGTTTTTAGTTTCCCCTCTCTTAATTCATCTTATAGTGCATGACACAAAATGCACATAGGTGGAGTGTTTTGCCGTTTAAACACAAGAGGTTTGGGTAAATTAAATGAAGTGATTAATACAGGAAGCGCAAGAAAACGTAACGTCTCTTCTTTTGATCTTGAACCGCGCGAGCTGCCGTCTTATGAATTATAAAAATAGCAATTTCTTTGGAGCGTATCATCAGTAATGTAGATAAGAAGAGACTTGAACTGCTGTCAATTCTCTAACGTCGGTAAGAGGACTAACACTTAGAGATAAGTACAGTTAGGAGGGTCTTACGGAGGTACTGTGGATTTGTAGCAGACTCTGTCAGGCTTACAGATGGGACTTGATGCTGCATTTATAAACTAAGTAAAGACGTTGAAAGGATTTAAAGAACTGCATATAGAGCGAGCATTCAAGTTACGGTGCACTGCAAAAAGGAAATTTTATAAGCCAAAAATATGAATTGAGAAAATAAGGAGTTTGAAACACATGACCTTTATATTTTTCATCTCCAAAAAAAATTGTTTGTGTAATGAAGACTATAAAACAGTAATGAAATAATCCAGTACAGTTAATGCAAATAGTAGTCGTGTTGCATTGTTTTATTGTTATCATTTTATAGTTCAAGATGAGGTGTTAATGTTAATAACTTTCAAGGTTATGAAGATTGTTTATGCGTATTTCTTAGCGACTCATATAGACTGTATGTTATGCAATATTAGCCTGTCCAAGAGACAGGATTCTAAGGGAAGGTTTTCCAGTAATGGATTTGAAAAGTTCGGACTAGCTTTCCATTACTGAGGGAGCACGTAATCTGGCATCTTAGTTCTGTGCCGCGTGTTCAGCCACAAAGAAAGTATTTTACATCCCCCGCCCCGCCCTATATACATCACTTTTGTTGCAACAGGATAAAATCATATACAGCACCCTTCATATCATTAACCCTTCAAGCTAGCAAGAGATTATGGTTTTTACCTGACAGTTGAGCCTTTCTCTATCCACGATCGGAATTCTGTCTTAATGGTGCTGTAATGTTATAAGCAGTTCGTGTTATAATGAGTTTTCCATAGTCTCTTAGTACGTGAGTTGAAAGTAAATAAAACTGATTTAGAACATTTTGTGTGGGGTATATTTATGATCAGGAATACATTACGTTGCCCTTTTGTATAATGAACAGTTAATTATTGATTCATTTCACTAACCACTTAGAAACAAAAACTTTTCCTTGAAAATACGTGAGTGTTAAATCATAAGGTTGTCGGTTACGTTTTACTGTGGCATAACAATTGCTTTGTAAATTTATATAGTCAGTGACTGCGAACACGGTGACAGGTATAAATAGGCTTTTCATTATTTTTATATTTCTTTAAACAAACTGCATACTATATACAGCGTGCATAATGCCACAGTCTTCATAACAACCAAAGAATGCACTTGACAAAATACGTATACTGTGTATATTAAAGAACTGTGAACTATGGTTGTGACCTTTGTGTGTTTTGGTTTTTTGATGTTTAAATTTTGAACATGTAAATTGATGTTATGTTCGTGTACTCCTTTTTGATGAATCCGCTGAGGATGACAGATTGTTGTCGAAACATATGCAGGGGTCTTTAATATACACTGTGTATGTACTTTTTCGGGGGCATTTGTTGGCTGTTATGAAGATTCTTTAAACGTTTCCTCACCGTCACAGCGCCTCTGATTTTCTACGTAGAAATAATTGAAATAATCAATGGTTGTGTTAAAATATATTTTAAACAAATTGCGTGTTTGAGATAAGGTTTATTGCCGGGCATCTCTTAATATTCGGATTCAGTAACAGGGTTGGATTTTTTGGGCAACCGACTTACCATCAGCTTTAAAAAATGGCTCTCCTAGAGTTGTGCTACAACCGGTCGCTCCTGTAATTATATGAATTGAGTTGGAATTGTGTGCACTGTGACATTGTAAGTTATTGGCATCATACCAGAGCAGCGGGTGTGACCAGTTGGCACCGTGTGAATCCATGCGATATAAAGAGGATGGTAAAATGGGAAAAGACGATAATTTATTTCTGCGTCGCAACAGCAACATCTACGTCCTGAACAACACAGGGGTTTCATATAAACACAGAACAATGGCCTATGTAAGTGTGCTTATAATTTATTTCAATAATATCAACTAGCAAAAAATTTGGCCGTAAGTTGTTCAAGTATCGGATGGGTAAAATATTAATGGTGCCGTGTAGCCTGCTTATAAATTTAAAGTAAATTAGTGCTAACCATTTGAAACACAAAAAAGGTGAAAGCGATTTTCTGTCCAGTGCTCCATACGTATCCGAAAAAACACTGCTTTGTTTGAAGGTTCCCAGACTTCGCCCGCTTGTCCTTCTCATGCAAGTAATATTAATGTATGTGATGACGAGTATGGAGTATGGGTTCTGCCTTCTGTTAAATAATATAAATAATTCAACTCCCTACCTCAGAAGACCGGAATTCTGGATTACACCTCTGTGAAAACCAAGGCTGTGGAGTCGGAGTCGGAATCGGAGTCGGAGTTGGAAGGAATTGGAGGTGGAGTCGGAGTTGGAATCGGAGTCGGAGTCGGAGTGGGTAAAACTGTACCGACTCCGACTCCGACCTCAATTTAAAATCTTAACTAGATGCTCAAACTCCAGAGCCTTGATAGCTACAGTAACCATTAGACTTATACTTAAATATAGGTTATAAGTCTAAACAGTAGCCTGATGATTCATGTGGTGGTGATGAAATGTCTTATAGGTTTACCGTTATTAATACATATTACGAAGGAGTCGGAGTTTTAAAAATTGAGGAGTTGGAGTCGGAAGTTCTGTGTACCGATTCCACAGACCTGGTGAAAACGTCGAAGTCTGTTGTTTGTACCGGTGTTTGTAATGTTAAGCAATGTAGTTTATGAAAGACTAAACTCTATTATTGGCGGCTTGCACTGAAATGAAAGCCAGCGTCAGTTCTACAAGGATCCGGGGGGGGGGGGGCGGAAAAAAACTGCAGTTTAAATTTATCAAAAATTATCTTTACTAACTTTATTATAAAATTCCTGGCAGAACGACTGAAACTCGGCTGCGGAACCTCTGGGTTTCGCGAAACACAGATTACCGCTGTTATAAAACAAGCACACATTCTTGATAAACTGACAGCTCAAAGATGGCTACATGCCTACTTAAACCTTATAACAGGGGAGTGAAGAAGTATTATCACGCCATTTCTGATATTAGAGTAAACTTGGTTTCAGTGAAGAAGAATTCCAGGAACGCATTAAAAATGATTTTCCCTGAAGACTGACGCAGTGTGTGTCCCTTAGGCTGCGGTAATTTCGTACCCTTCTACAGGGTGCAATAACGCAGATGAACACAGTTTGGATAGGTGGTATTCCCGTCGTGAAAACCTCAACTTACTTGTTGAGCCAGTGTAGCTCAGTCAGTGTAGTGGCTAGGCTACAGACTGGACGACTGAAAAACTGGGGTTAGATTTCTGGTAGTGGAAAGAAACTTCTCTGTTTTCGCCAGAATACATGCCGACTCTGGGGCCCACCCAACATCCTCCTCCTCCTCCTCAGTGGGTTATGGGGGCTCTTCGGATCGGAGCGTAAGAGTGATTAGGCCTACTCATTTCCGTGTAATAGCGAGGTTAAGAATACATGGAGCGATACCTCAGCTGTCCCTTACGTCGTCATGGCATGATAATTAACCTTTTAAAGCCTAGCGGTAACTTTACGTACGACCAGGTTTAACATTAAAAAATTCTACGTGATGCCCACATTGCGTTTATGTGTTTTGTACGGATCTCAGAACAAACAGCAACTTTTGCCTTATAAAACATTAAGAGACTGGGTTTTATAACCGAAGTGGAGAGTGTTTACAGCGCGGTACGCACTGAGTCCTTATATAAAACAGATACGCTTCGTCTTTAAAGGGTTAATTACGGGGACAATTTTTCTATGCTCCACGTTTTCAGAATTCGTGGATGTTCTGGCTCTCAGTGTTCTTTTATGTGTACAATAAGTTGCTGTAACTAAATAGATGCGTGGTATTACATTAACACACTGGCATCATGTACTTTTTGGATCGATCTTACGCCTGCTTTATCATTGTACTGTACATAAACCATTAATTTCCACTGTGTGCAATTTTCAAATTCGTCATGAATACTATTTCGCGTGCGGATAAAACTTTTGTGTCAAAATGGACGATGCATTTATTCAAAGTTGTGCTTATGGCGAGGTCATGGTGCCTGGTTCGGGATGGTGGATAAGGCGCGTGGTACGGTGCACGCTGCATGCTGCGCGTTTCAAACTACAGCGAACTAAATCACATTTAAACTGTGGGTTTTATACTGTTTGTCCCACTGTTATTTACACCCCGGGGGGCCATATGGTTTGTGTGTTAGGGACGTACCCTGCTGTGTGGCACGTGTAATCATAATTTATGTAGAACATGGGCCGGTTGTACTGATTGCAGATTGTATTGAAGTTTAAAAGATAAATTTGCAGACTAGTACATTTAACTCTATGAAGAATCGCACTACCCCAAATTATACTGTAATTAAATGTCTAGTTCATACCCCACAGTAAACACTCCGTCTCGTTTATAAAAGCCAGTCAGTTAACACTGTAGGGGGAAGTGATTGCTGTTCGTTCTGAGATCCACACAAAACACATAAATGCACTGTGTGTACAGAACGTGAGATTTATTAATGTTAAACCTGGTGGCACCAAAGTAACCACTGGGTATTAAAAGGGTTTAAATGTAAAAAGACCACAATTATGGAACAGAAGTGGAGAATGTGAGTGGTGTTGTAGACAGGCTAAATAAGCAGTCGATGTGGGTGAGATACACAACCAAGAGTTGACGTCCGTCACTTGCAGCTGCTTCCTCCCAGTACTTCTCAGTTCATTATTCGCTGCCCTGTTACCACTCGGCGGTTTATGTCTGAGTTACTGACAGTGTCTTTAAATAAACAATAAATAAATAAATAAATAAATAAAGAATAACTGACAGTGCAAAAGATTCAAACACGAATTATGAACATTCTAGTCTTCTGGCATGTGACGCCGCGTCGGTTGGTGAATAGCTGTCGACCTTTCGGAGGAGATTGCTGCCTCCATCGTCAGGGTCAAGTAACATCGGTGTGACAATCTCTGATCTCAGAAACGCATGATATTAGTAAATTTCGTAATTCAGTGTAACATTTTCAAACATTAGGACTGTTTTCGTAAGTATTTCGCTACAGGACAGTGGGTGTCTATTGATTACGCATTAACAGTGTTGTCACATTGTAACAGCTAAACCAATCAGCGCCAGGCTGCGATGCTCGTGTCATCTGTTTTCTCTCTCATATCGTCCACGACTTTTTCTAACGAAGTGTATCGCGTAATTGTTTTCCCTTAGTGAGTTACTGTAACATGTCGAAACGGCATGCAGGTGACCCAGTCGTCACATTTGCACAACCGAAATATGAATGTTGTTGTGAAAACGTTTCTTTCTTTTTCGCCTTTCATTTAGAATAATGAATTAAGGTGCTTTATTGCCAGTTCGCCAGAAGATGTGCTGTTGGTTTTTTGAAATTCGAACCAGGATAGCTCAGTTTGTGTAGCGCCTGAACTACGGTCTAGGCGACCGGCGGATTGTGATGTTTGTCTGTAGAGGTTGCTGTCTTCATCAGATCCAGACCGGCTGTGGGCTCCTTGTACCGGGAGCATAAAGCGACCAGGGACATGAAACTGACCACTCCTTTCTAGGTTAATAAAGTGTGGAGCTCTGCCTCCACTCCCACGTAAGTCTACATGCTGTGTTGCTAAGGATTAGGAATAAGCCCAAACACAGCTATCAGCAGCACGCTGTCTGTCCATACGATGGTCCGGCTTCCAGCTCTTGTGTTTGAAGTCTTTGTGTGACCAGTAAAAATTTAAACTTGGCCTTGTATCACTCTTGCTGTCAGTAAACTCGAGTTGCATGGTACGGGGTGGTCCGTACCAACCCCTGCCTGTTCCACGTTTCAACCCCAATGTAACACGCATAAGTGCAACGCAGATGTTCATTCCGTAACGCCCTGTGTTTCAAACCGCTGATGAATGGACATTTCCGTATGTGACCCGTACATATCTTACAGGGCCACTTTAAGGCTGCCCAAATCAGTGAGGCTGCAAGGGTCCTCATCGTTCGGGGAGGCCTGCAAAAGATGGCTGTTTTCCAGGTTTTCGTAATTGTCATTCACATCTTCTACACCATCTGGATTGTCATTTCACGACTACACACATTTAGGGCCCCAAAATGTATTTTTGCATTGGGCCCAAAAAGTCTTAAACCGGCCCTGGTAACATAATCCTTGGACGAAGAAGCATTTTTTAATTCGTGATGGAAGACCGGTTTTCGTTAATAATCTGAAATTTTAGTTTCTTAATTGTTATTGAGTAGCCGTTTGTATCAAGAATTCGGTCCTCTGGAATGTGGCACCATGTAGTTTGGAAGATTGGTACCCACATTACGCAGGTACCTGTCTGCCAACATTCATGTAATTATTAGAGAGGAAATGCTATTTTAATCTTTTAAAGCCTAGCGGTAACTTTACACACCACCAGGTTTAACATTAAAAAATTCTACGTGGTGCCCACATTGCGTTTATGTGTTTTGTACGGATCTCAGAACAAACAGCGATTACTTTCCTATACAGCATTAACTGACTGGTTTTTATAAGCGAGACGGAGTGTGTTTACTGCGTGGTACGCACTGAGTCCTTATATATAAAACAGATATGCTTCGTCTTTAAAGGGTTAATATTAATCCCTGACGGTGCTGTCAATGAGGGATCGAAACATGTAGGATTGATTAACAGGATATTGTAATATAGAATATCTGAAAACAATAGAGTGCATTTTGTTGGATGAATATTTTGTGATTTAATTATCGACACTGCACGGTATGAACAATATACATTTATTAGAGAGGAGTATGGGGTGAAGCGGTCATAGCCTATTTTGAGATAATCTATATGTGACAGAAGGACCTAAAAGAAAATAGATCTAATAATATACGTCTAGGTGCCGCAGGGGTAACCTGCTGTGTTCCTGTCCTTAAGCACTGAATTGTGTAGAGTGATGATGTTCATATTTTGGGACACACTGTGATTGTAGATATTCTTAAACACACGATACTGCCTTAGCGAAGCGTGGCATGTGACTACTAAATCAATTTGCTGTCCGTGTTTTTCCCTCCCTTGTACGTTGTCAGTGACAAGACCTTCACCTCCTCACGCTGTAACAATAATTGCCCTGCCAGACTGTCTTTCGGGCACATCAGCCTTTGTCTTGGTCCCATTTGTTGTGATCGGGTGACCCACAAATCCACAATCGATTCTCGAAGGTGTGTCTGTTCTGACTCCTCGCATTTAAAGGCACTATTTACCAGCTGACACACCTTGCTAGAGTTTCCGGAAGAACTGTGCTTTTTCGTGTTATTATCATGTTCTCCTGGAACGTCATCGATATATATTTAATTCAAAAGCAAAGTTTTAGGCTAACAGTTCTCCCTGTCACGCGGAAGGATCTGAAGATATGCCGGACTGATTCAAAGATTTTAGGCTTGAGAAACAAGGGAACAAAAACATCTGCGAAAAATTACAAGTAGGTCTACCCTACATAGGTGAAGACATTGTCATATACCAGCGGAAATTGAGGAAACCTGTGGCAAGAATGGAAGAAATGTTCTCCCACATCTGGCCTTTCTGCATTATCCGAGTGGACGTCGTGATCTGGCAAGACCAAAACAAAGATGGAAAGACCTAGAGCATCTTCAAGGTCAAGAGAAACGGATGTAAATGGACGTAAAACATAACGGTTCAAGATGATGATGAAGACAGTAATTTTAAAATGCAAACCGAGATACCCTTGTGCATGTTTACAATTATATGCATTTCGGCATTCATTCATTCATTCATTCATTCATTCATTCTGTAGTCTGTCTTATGAAAAGGCCATAACCTCTTCCAAAGTGAGTTATTCACAGACTGCGATCTAGTGCTTTCCTTGTCAATTTTCAGTATTCTGTCATTTCCTAAAGGTCATCCAGTAGCTGCTTACTTTTTCTTCCTTGTCTTGCCGTCACTCCTTCCCCCTGTGTTTCCTTCAATAACGTGTTTTAGAAGGCAGTTCCTACGCAAGATGTGACCAATCCATTTAGCCTTTCTTATTTTTACTGCATGTAGGTTATTCCTTTCCTCATTGACTCTGTGGAATTCTTGGTTTTTAGCACAATCGGTCCAACTGATCTTCTTCACCCTTCTCCAGCACCACATTTCAAAACTTTCCAGGTATTTCTGATCTACTTTCCGAAGCGTCCCATTTTCAGCATTATTTAAAGCTGTGCTCCACGTGCAGCACTTACGACATTGTGGCAATAACTGACTGTAGTTCTTGTATTCCAGACCTCACGTCCCGTCCAGCTCAGTCGACCCTCAAAAGTCCCAACAGTGTGACGCATCCCACAGTCTGAGAAACACTGGGTTAGATGACGTAATTGAACCACAATCAATAAATATTTCTGTAACTGCATTAACCTTTTAAAGCCTAGCGGTAATTTTACATACCACCAGGTTTAACATTAAAAAATTCTACGTCGTGCCCACATTGCGTTTGTGTGTTTTGTACGGATCTCAGAACAAACAGCAACTTTTGCCTCATAAAACATTAAGAGACTGGTTTTTATAACCGAAGTGGAGAGTGTTTACAGCGCGGTACGCACTGAGTCCTTATATAAAACAGATATGCTTCGTCTGTAAAGGGTTAATAAAGACAAATTAAGGACATCGTCTGTTGTAATGTTGCAGTGCTTTTATAATCAGTTCCGTCACTGTAATTGCGTTGTTTTACCATAGTTTTCTCTGTTGGCGGACAATAACGCTATATTATTAGGATGTCGTTATATTCAGGTACAGTAGACGGACTTGTATCACTTAATAACATAAAGAATACTCGGATGGTGATTGTCTAAGGGAACTAAAATTAACGGACTTTTTTTTTTCTTTTTTGTGGTAACCCTGTACTTGGGACTCGCAGGGTTGATGTGTTTGTTACGTTTTCCCCGTCTATAACCACTGCGTATGACGCAGTACAGCAGGTTACTGAATAAATCACGGACAGATTTACGGACGGTGTTACTTCTGTCGTGACCGTAATTCCCGTATTGTTAAGTTCAATTATTATTCATCGTACGCTGGATTAGCCAGGGCTGGGCCAAGGGGCGGGCCAGCCGGGCAGCTGCTGCCCGGGATACCAATCTGTGTGGGGCGCTAAGACGTCACTGGAATAATCAGAAATGCTGTGCTAGAAAACCCAGGTTTGTTCACGCGAAAGGATATCTCAGAAAATTGTCCGCAGTTTTTGCACACTTCCTCGACGTTTCGCCAGCCGTCTCTTACGTCGAAAAAGTTTCAAGAATATTGATTTTAAGGGCTGCCCACATGTCTCGGGCCGGCCCAGGGGTTACCTTAGTCAGTGTAATGACTAGTGTAATGAATAACTGAGGAATATGATTTCGATTCCTGGCAGGGGAAAGGTTTTCATATTCTCCAAAATGTCCAGGCCGGCTCTGTGGGACAACCGGCCTTCTGTCCAAAAGGTACCGGGGGTGTACCAGTTGGAGCGTCAAGTTGACCGCTTGCCTGTTTTAAGAATACGTCTAATTCTACCTGTACTCTTCCCTACGTCTAAATGGCATGGTGTTTGATTAATCACAGCGCCAATTTTAACTTTTCTTTTGCGTTCAGTTATTTGGAACTTTTTATAATTGCTTCTTCAGCATTCCTTACGTTACGGTCCTAAAGAGGTGTTAATAACAGATTGCTGTTCTGGCGAACACTGAAATATCATATCATATTTGAGTGCCGTCAGACTGAAAATGTCCGTCATTATTATGTATAACATTTTCCATTTTGTGACGTTTATTTTGTGTACACGAAGTTGCGGCATTTCGCCCTGTTTCCTGTCTTTGAACTGATATATGTTACTGCTTCTTGTTTCCAATACTAATGATGATGGTTGGAAGAGAATCTCAGGTTGCTTTTACTTATGAAATGTAAAGGTAATAGATGTCTGTCAACACAATGACGAGCAGTCAGCTGAAGGCTTGGTAAGAGCCAATTCTCGAAACGTCGTGTATATCAGACATGCGTGGGACAGTGGGCAACGCCCAACAGAATATTGGTATAATCAGCAGCTGTTACAAACCTTTAGAATTTGTATTTATATATTATTTGTTGAACGACGCTGTTAGTAACTCAGAGTGTAGGTATAGTGTTGAATCGTAGGATGACTGGTGAATGATGAATTTGAAAGGATGTGGAATGAAGTGGTCGTGACATAATTTGAGATACAACCCCGCTATTTGTCTGGTAGGACTGAGGAAAACTATGACAACTTTCTCCAAATATAGTCGGCGTCTCGGCCCAGATTTCAATCAGTACCTTCAGAATATAATGCCAGAGCAGTGGTTCTCAAACTATGGTTCACGGATCCCATCATTTTTGTTTTTCTATTTACGTTAGAAGTAAAAAGCGTACCTTTAATATCTTAGTAATATTAAAGTGGATTTTAAATAAAGCGATTGGGAGGACGTCGACTGGATTAACCCTTTAAAGACGAAGCGTGTCTGTTTTGTATAAGGACGCAGTGCGTACCGCGCTCTAAACACTCTCCACTTCGGTTATAAAAACCAGTCTCTTAATGTTTTATAAGGCAAAAGTTGCTGTTTGTTCTGAGATCCGTACAAAACACATAAACGCAATGTGGGCACCACGTAGAATTTTTTAATGTTAAACCTGGTGATATGTAAAGTTACCGCTAGGCTTTAAAAGGTTAATCTGCCTGAGGTTAGGGATAAGTGGCGGGCTTTTGTGTGCGCGGCAATGAAACTTCCATAAAATGCGAGGAATTTCTTGACTGGCCGAGGAGCTATGCTTTTAGAGGACATTGCTCTGTGGAATTGGTTGGTTGATTGGTTGGTTGGTTGAGTAGTTAGTTAGTTAGTTAGTTAGTTAGTTAGTCATTTAATTAGTTAGTTGGTTACAAAATCTGTTTATCTGGAATAATGGTGTAGTACAGTATTTCTCAAGCAGGGGTCCGCAAGTTGTGACTTAGATGTCCGCAGGTTCATATTTTTGGGAGTTTGTAGGCAGGCTTTGTATGGGGTCCGGTGAACCAGAAAGTTTTGAGAAACACTGGCTTAGAGCATTACCGCTTGTGTCAACTGAAGGATCACTAAGACATGGTTAATTATTTGTCTGATTTAACACGTTTATCCACTCAGAAAAGTCGAGTTCTTTGTGGGAGGAGCAGTGAGCGCCCAAGATAACTCGATCTACAATACAGCCTAGAAGAGTAATGGGATGAAGGTTGTGGCGATGGACAGGTGGGTTGAGTGCGGTGTGAAATCTCTTCTGGCGGCCATTCGGCTGAGATGGAACCTTCCGACCTCTATTACATGTCTCGTGCTGCCCGCAGGCGGCGCCTTCCGACGCATCTGTCCATAGAACGAACAGTATTTTGACTTATACGTTAGAAAGTTTTTACTCTCCGTTATTATACCCTGTCGTACATCTAATGCAGGCATATTTAAGTGGCGGGTCCGGGTGCCGCATGTGGCCCATTTGAATCTTATTGACGGCCCGCGAAACTATTCAAAAAGAACTGCGCATACGGCCCAAAGATTGCAGTTTTATTAGCATAATCCTGTAGTTGGATAATATCGTAAAACCCGCTAGAAAGTTGAGTCAAACCTCGTTTGTCAGTAATCTCGTATTTTTATGTGGCTAATATTTGTTCTTATGTGGCACACTATTCAGTTCCTTTTTTGCCAAATATGTGCGATGTTTTTGCAGTATGTTTTTCTGCGAACGATTGTTTTCACCCATGAAACGAAGCAAGACTTCGTATGGATTACGACTAACAGATACACGTAATTTATCAGTCTTGAAAGTGTCATGAACACAGATTTAAAACTTGGACATTAGTAGGCTAAACGTAGGTAAGAGATGCCAAAGTTCTGTATAACTTTCCTATTCGACTGACATATTAGAATAGTATCTGATTGGCTAATCTAATTCAGACGCCATTTTAGATTAGGTCCGAATTTTTATCTGTGGTATCTTATTTACATAGCTTTATAATCTTTTAGGTAGTTTTAAGATTTTGTGGTCCAATTTCAAATCTCGTAGTTCACTGCGCGGTCCGCACTGGTAAACCACTCTCATATGCGTATTCTTATGCCATAAAACGGCTTATGTGGTTCGTTGTTAGCCTGTCATCGCCGAGGCCCGGGTTCGATCTCACGTCAATCAGTGTGAGATTTGTGGTGAACAAAGTGGCATTGGTGGGGGCGTGGCGTTGAACACCTACCTACATCTAGTGCCGAGGTTAAAGAAAGAGTAGAGCTATACCTCCGCTCCCCCTCTGGGCCTTCATGACCTTTTGTAGGGTGAAATTTATCGTTGCCTGTCTTATCTCAGAAACAGCTCAAACGCAATTATGTTTTGCATCTCATCAGGAATGATCTATGTAGGACTCTAATATGGAGCATAGGCTTTTGAGCATATGGTGTGCACATATATCAGAACCTCAGTGTGTCCAAGTGGTTACACTGCTCTGATTTACGTCGCAATTATTGGTAATTAAATAGACTGCTATTATAATGGTAAAGGTTCCCTACTGTACTGTATCCGGATAGTAGTTGTTGGCATTGCCTTTATTCTGTGTGGGGATTACTGACTCGGCCAAAAGTACGTAAGGACTGCGATTCGTGGCCAATGGATATTCATGAATGTGGGGTAGGATGGGGTATTGGGATCAGTCCAGAAGCTTGACACGTGTGTGTTACCGCTCTTGTTTATCTTCACAGTGTGACCGCGGAAAATATTGCAGAAGGGTACGTAGTGCATATAACATCGGCCGGTGGCTTTTCAGTTGTTATACAGACTTCACATTGAACCAGGGATAGCGAATACTTTTGCTACCGGGTGCCAGATTTACGTCAGAATTTAGCAATAAAGAATGAGCTATTAGCTATGGTGTATTTGAGAAATCTCCCAATAATTGTGCATTGTAGAACAAGCGAATTGAATAATTGTCATTCTGTTTCCACGACTGGATCATTTGGTACATGTTCATACTCGGGTGCACTTGCCAAATGTTTCCCTGGCCATTGCGATCTTGTTCCCACCACTCGTGCACTTGGTCACTCGACGTACCACGTATTGCTGATTGTCCACACACGTCACTAGTCTAATTGTCAATATAAACTATGTGTGGGAACGCTGCAACATGCCCACATTTGACAAGTGAGCAGATGTATGTGATCCCTTTGACTTGTGTCACATGTGCCGACAGTTGGTGAGAAATGGACAAGTGGCAGACATTTTTACAGGTGCATCGTTCCAAAGACGTGACAAGTACCCACATTTGACAAATGTTTGTCAAATACGCCAGTCACAGGAACGTGATTACGGCGACCAGGAAAATATTTTGTGTGCCCGCCTACGATTATTTGCTATATAAACGAGTCGTGGAAACAGTATGACAATTATTCACTTGGATGCTTGTACAGTGTGTAATTGTTGGCACATATGACAAGCACGCCAGTCGTGGGAACGCGACTTAAGGATTGTACAGAACACGTAGGCCAAAATTCACTGTGTGAGCAAAATGCGGCTTTCGTAATTAGGGCTGTGGAGTCTGTACATAGGACTTCCGACTCCGACTCCTCAATTTTTAAAACTTCGACTCCTACATAAAATCTCAATATGTATTAATGACGGTAAAAGTATAAGACATTTCATCACCACTACGTGAATCATCAGGCTACTGTTTAGACTTATAACCTATATTTAAGTATAAGTCTAATGGTTACTGTAGCTATCAGGGCTCTGGAGTTGGAGTATCTAGTTAAGATTTTGAATTGAGGTCGGAGTCGGGGTCGGTATGTTTTTACCGACTCCGACCCCGACTCCACAGCCCTGTTTATAATGTTAAATATGGCGAGACATATAGTAACCACTATGCTTTTAAGGGTTAAAGGTACGGTAAAATAATTGCAAGCACCTGTCACGTGAATTGGGCGTACACGGTGGCGCGGTTGTCTGAGGCACTGCGCTACAATTCGGAAGGTCGCGGGTTCGATTCCCGACGGAGTTATTGAATTTTTCACTGACTTACTCCTTCTGGCCGCACTATGACCCTGGGGTCGATTCAACCTCTGACAGAAACGAGTACCAGGAATCTCTCCTGGGGGTAAAGGCGGCTGGTGCTTAGGACTGACAACCTTTCCACCTTCATGTGCCGACTTTCTAGAAATCATGGTAGCTTCAACGTCCTGAAACCCTAGGGGCCTGTCCAGGCGTGTATAGGGATAGCTTAACGTATCAGGTAAATTAGTTAATAACTAGTCGCCCGCAGAATAGCCTACCTTATCGGAACACATTTGTAAAATGGTAGGCGTGTAATTCAAGGCTGTGTGGGGAGTACCACGTAAAGCGGGCTGTCAACACACTGGTGATTCGGACCGGAAATTGAACCGGATGTGGGCTTCGGTCATTTCGATCACAAGCTTTACGACTTTCCTTATTGTCAGTTCCACTCTGTGCAACACTATTGAAGCGTTAATTGGACTGTAAATTAAGTTTCATTAGGCCTACGTATGGCTAAAGTAACTTAGTTAACTTTCACGCTGAGGATTATGGCCACAATGACCTTTCGGCACATTTTATGCTTGGTTAACCTTTTAAAGCCTAGTGGTAACTTTACATAAGACCAGGTTTAACATTAAAAAATTCTACGTGGTGTCCACATTGCGTTTATGTGTTTTGTACGGATCTCAGAACAAACAGCAACTTTTGCCTTATAAAATATTAAGAGACTGGTTTTTATAACCGAAGTGGAGAGTGTTTACAGCGCGGTACGCACTGAGTCCTTATATAAAACAGATACGCTTCGTCTTTAAATGGTTTTTATAACCGAAGTGGAGAGTGTTTACAGCGCGGTACGCACTGAGTCCTTATATAAAACAGATACGCTTCGTCTTTAAAGGGTTAATATATATGAGTTGTGGTATGTTGTATTGTGATATGAGTAAATGTATGTAATTTGATTTGTTTAACCTCGTAATATTACCCGAATTTTCTAGCAGACCAGCGGAGAGACTAACGCCATCCGAATCTCACCTAGTCAAACGTGTGTTCGGAGATTCTTTGTAGTCTTATAGATTTCTTTTTAAGACTGTTAGTTCCTTGACGTTTGCCATGATCGCTTTATCCTCATTTCCTTCCGCCTCATTGCCCATAATATTCCAGCCCACGCCACACTAAATAACCTCAGCAGTTGATACGTGATACACACAACACATCTTTAATCTTTTACATCAATGTAGCAGCTGTGGCGGGATGTTCATCACCTATAAAGTCTACATCCGCCGGGAATTCAGAATCCGGTTTTCTACTGAAGATAAATTTACCCATTTCATAGAAAGGCCTTGAACTGTTGATCTCTGCTTCTTATAATTTTGCACCTTCTGAACGTATATCTCAGAACGTAATGAAATCTTTGTCTTGTTATACTAACAAATTTTCGTCGAAAGAAAGTCCAGTTCTTGCAAAAGATCTTTTGCCTACGTTTTATGTTTCGTTAGTTCACCGAATAATGGTGTCAGGATAAATTTAATGTAAGGGTAGGATTTTGTTACTTGGAAAAACAGGGGCGCTATGATTTTGCGCGAACTCTTTATGCTTTAAGGCGATTTACGGGGAACTTCAAGAGCTGCAGGTTAATTTTCGAAAAAAAAGAATCTATTATTTTAGCTGTTAGGATCCTATTTAATGTAAACCATACACCATCCGAGAAAAACATGTTTCATGTTTCATTTTTGGCCAGTATTGCGTATATGATTCGATATTTTACCACTGTTTTATATGTTCTTCTTGTACACGGACTGTTATTGTGGCGTATTTTTTAGAAGACCTCCGGCGACATTTTTTCCCCTGACGTATACGTAATTGACAAAAGTATTGCAAATAAACACCGTCTGTTCAGCAGAAAACATTTCTCACAGGCACTGACGTGCTCTGCATCAGACACAAGACTCGACAGGGCGAGCGCCTCTCTCTTCGGCAGAGATGAGGTGACGCATCTCTCGGCCGACTTGCCTTGCCTAAGGGAGCTTGTATTTCCCTGTGCTCGGGGAAACGATTAACGGTACACGCTGTATACTAACGCAGCAAAAGAGCTTAATCTTTCTTGAGAAGCTGATAGTTGTGCAGGTGGTCAAGATATTCTCCCTTCTTGTATGGATCCCGAAGATTCGCTGCCATTTTCACTGGCCTTTTTCCTTATTCCTTTAAGTATAATCCACAATCTTACACTCTAGTTAATTATGTATTGGTACTACTAACCTCCCATCTACTCCTAGGTCTGCCATGTGGTCTCTTTCCTGTAGCGTTTGCGGCTAAAATATTGCACCACTACGCATTTACCTTTAAACTCATGTGTACTACAAACATTACCCATCACATCCCCGTTGATATGATGGCTCAAATGTTTTTTGGTAATGGTTACAAATCATGAAAACTCCTCGTTATGCAGCTGCCGTCGTCCTCGCCGTGCGTCCTCCCTCCTTTGTTCACTTATACTCCTCAGGTCCCTGTTGTGGACGGTGAAAATATCGTGGGGTGTGGGTGCCAGTAACATAAGGGACTTGTTACAGTCGCTCAGATCAGTAATCCTGAACATTTTTCTTCTTAAGTCCCGCCGGTCGTTTTATTAAGAAACCGCAGTCCCACCGGAGGTACTTAAAGTTTCTAGCAACTAGGCTACGGGCCGGACGATCCAGGGTTCGAATACCGGCAAGGGTAAGCGATTTTTTCTTCCCCAGAACGTCCAGATCGCCTATGGGACCTATCCAGTCTCCTGTTCAACGCGTACCGGTGTTCTTCCCTAGGAGTAAAGCAGCCGGGGCGTGAAGCTGACCACTTATTTCCATCTAGTGCAGAAGTCAAGAATAATTGCATGCTTACCTGTGCTCCCCTATATGCCTTCCTGGCGTGGACAGGGACAAATGTACCTCTCTTCAACCAAGCAGTGTACGTTTATAATCATGTACACTGCAACCCTGTATGAACCCTTTGAAGACGAAGCCTATTTGTTTTATATAAGGACTCAGTGCGTACCGCGCTGTAAACACGATCCGCTTCGGTTATAAAAACCAATCTCTTAATGTTTTATAAGGCAAAAGTTGCTGTTTGTTCTGAGATCCGTACAAAACACATAAACGCAATGTGGACACCACGTAGAATTTTTTAATGTTAAACCTGGACGTGTGTAAAGTTACTGCGAGGCTTTAAAAGGTTAATGCAATTTTTATTTTCCATAAATCATTTCCCACTGAACGAACCAGGTACTACTAGCGGGACGCGTATCTCCGGTTGATGGGCAGTACATCGGTTCACAGAATATCGGTAGAGATGCACGAACCGTCTAGCTAGAAGCAAATGCAGACAACATTAAATTTGAATTCTAGGTTGCAGTTTCCCCGAAAATCTCGAGATTTTTGTTTTCTTTGTATTGTAATTTCCAGCCATTATGCTTCCATACCGCTTGAAGTGTTATTGTCAATTTTCGACATGATTATTGCGTCCTGAGTATTTGTGTGTGGGCAACATTGCCTCCGCCCCATATCCACGCTTCTTTGCACAGTTCAATCCGGACGTTAGCCCCAAGAAGTACGTATTTGTATTCGGTTCTAGCAAGTGGGTGTGCCTCTTCGTGCGTCCGTGACGAAAACTGTAAATACAGCGGGTAGACATATGAATTGCACTCTTAGACGTGTGAGTAACGTCCGTGTAAAGGGAGTTCTTGTCTGAGCACGAACTCTTGTGGAGGAACGGGACACTCCGCCCATCACTTGACGCCGACCCATCCATAGCGCTCAATCTCCCTTGATATGTGCGTTGCCTGTGTAACTCCCTGTAGAAGCTGCAGGTCGTCTAAACATTTACACGGTGGGCTCCTTTGTTATGATACCATTATATTCTTCGAGGAATATTATCATGACTGGGGTTTCTCGTGGTTTTCCGAAGTACCTCCAGGTATATTTCTGCAAAGTGGAGAAGGATGGCGTGTTCAGTGCAGGTTGCATGTTACCACCTTTTTCTGTGCCTTATATTAAGCCACGACTATTTTTCTCCACGTCCTTTCCAATTAACTGTTCACTGTCATTAAGTTACTGATGCTGCATAGCCCGAATTACTGTCAGTTTCTCTAAGTGAACTACAAATGAATAGTTCCTAGATTCTAAAAGGTTTTGACGATTGTGTAGAACATTGTGTGGTGATGGGTTTATGGACTTCATCCATCGTCCGAAGAATAAAATATTAAAATATTAAAAATTAAAATTCACAACGTTTCGGAAGCTGGCTCTGCTTCCGCCCTCGAGCGAATGTTGGGCCCCTTAGGCAGAGCTAGCCTCCAACACTGGTAGCTCCGTCTAAGGGGCCCAACAAAGTAGGTGTTCCTCTCTTCTCCCCCTCCATTCACCTGAGGACGGAAGCAGAGCCAGTTTCCGAAACGTTGTGAATTTTAATTTTAATATTTTAATATTTTGCTCTTCGGACGATGGATGAAGTCCATAAACCCATCACCACACAAGAATTCCTAGCTTTTACAAATTGTTATTCACTGCCACCCATTCACTGGACGCTGTATGGCAGAGTAACTGATAACATCGTCAAATTAAGCGCAAGTAAACGTGCCAGTTTTGCTGTTTTCACGGTGGTGTACTTGCGGGTTTTGTTGTTTTGGGCTATGACACTGTGTCACGGGGTAATTGGATCCTTACGTTTCTAGGCCCCGTAGTGTCCCGATCTACAAGGACCGATATGCCCTAGCTTTTAAAACATTTTGACCCCTTGAAACTGACGACACTGCGTTACATCGAGACGTCGGGATCCAGTTACCCATTAGCGCAGCATCGTATCCCAGACGAACGCAGTGCTGTACAAATAGATTTCCTGTGCATTTGGTTGGCCACTTCAGACGTTTTAGAGGAGTGCATGGCTAGAGACTGAGCAGGATGGGACGACTTGCGCGTATATGCGGTCCTTGTCTGCTTTTGCCGAACAAATGACAGTATATGTACTGGTAATACGGATATTGTTAGGACGTGAACAGTATATCCCGCTTTGACCTCGCTTTTCATTCCAAAATGAGTTCACAGCAGTACGAGACTTGTAGCCGGGGTACATTTTCTAATCACGCGGACTTGCTTTTGTCTCTCGATCAGTAATGTGTGCGTGTGTGTGTGTGTTTTTCGGTGGATATACATAGAAGAACTGACAAGTCGATTTTTCTTTATATAAACCTGTCGCTAGTGAAAAGGCGGTTCGGTATTTGCTGGCACCTTGCTCTGGTTGTCACCATCGATCGGCGCACAAGAGTAATTACGTCGTGTTTCCCAGTTTGTTCTTCCTGAACACCGGAATGTCATAGGTCATGCGTAAGACAGTGGAAGAAAACTGAATTTAAAAAAGTTGTTAGGCCTTTGAACTAACTAGTTGGATGTTACGTCACTTCGTGGCTGAGGACTGCCACTCGTGTGTGCAACTGACCGACTGAGATGGCCAGAGTTCCGAAAACCAACCCCTGGATGACACATGGTTAATATGGAGCATTGCTGGGGAAAACCGTGTACCCACTGTATCCACCATAAACCCCAAATGCCCTCTTACCTCGTGCCCCTTAGACCCAAATATCCTTTTCAGCACCCTATTCTCTAACACCCTCAGCCTATATTTCTGCCTCAATGTGAGCGACACAGTTTCACACCCATGCAAAACAAGTTGGAAATTAATCGTCACCCATAATTTTTCAGGCATCCAGACAGGATGCCTTGGCATGTGGTGGGCCTTCGCGGTGAGCGAATTGTAAATTATACGAGACAGATGTGGAGATCTTATCCGTGGGACTTCTTTCAGTGGCCTCAGTACGATACGAATATGTGTTAAGCTTATCTGTTATGACTTCTTTTATGTGTTTGTTCCACTTGTTAACCCCCTGACGGTTCTTCGTTTAATCGTGGTGTCCCAAACTTCGTTTTCCTCTCTTCATATGTATTTAAGTGTTCAGTGCGTATTTTTTCGGCGCTGTATCAAGAGCAGGGTTTACTGTTTGTGGTCTAATGAAATGAGGGAGTGGTGGTGGTGGTGGTGGTGGTGGGGGGGGGGGGTTCGCATTCGCTGAACTTGAAAGGATCGAGGAGGAACCGACCCCACACCTACTGCAAGATACTATCCCGGAATACGTCTCAAGTGACTGAGGAAAAGCACGATATAATCCGCGTGCTAAAATGTTCAAAAATAATATGAACCTGTGAGTACTTTTTTGAGTCATTTGACACAACTTTATTGGTCTACAAATTCATTTTGTTTACAATAGTTACATGTTTCGGCCTTTGTACCAAAGACGTCACAGCGCTAAACCAGTATAAAAATGTGTTAAGGAAAACCTTTTTAAATCACGTGACTTCAAATCCGTTTTGCGACTGAGACCTCATATCCTTAAAGCGGTTTATAAAATATATTATTTTTCATTTCTTTGTGTTTAGCTCTACCGTCTTAATGTTGTGTTGTATTCGTGGTTACATGTTAGAAAACACAATGGGATGCCAGATACTGAGATTCCAAAGTAACAGTAATGCCATTGAGCCGATACCTTAACTCAGAACAGTGACTGGGGGCGTGGTGAGTGAAGAAACTGCAACACAGTTCTATCTGACCAACTAACTAACTGGCTGGCCAACAGGATCTCTGGAGCAGAGCCCTTGTTGGTAAGCTAATCGTTCCTCAGCTGGTTATGAAATTCGCGAATTTTATGGGACCTGAATGCTGTTCACCATGTTCACAAGAGCCTGCCTCCTGTCCCTACCCTGAGCCAGACCCATCAAGTCAACGCCCTCCCTTCTTATTTCTTGAAGATCCATTTTAATATTATCCACTGGCCTAAAGCTAAATTTCTTATTCTTAATGTGTGGTGATATGTTATTTGAACAGGGAAAGGGTGCTGGGACTAGGAGTAGATCGACTGCTCACACTATAGGATTAATGCGTTGCATCTCGGGGCATAGTGTTTCTTTTATTCGAGAATCATCCACTTCCCATCGACACTCTTCCATCATGGTGTGGCCCTATCTGATGTACCGTCGTGCCGTTACCTTTCGTTGGCGGTGAACTCGTTGAATAGACAACAACAGGTCACGAATGAGATCAGCTAAACCAACGTGGAAGAACTGGGTTGTTCTAACAACCACAGTTCTTCTTGCGGCCCTGTTTTGCCAAGAAGACAGTGAAAGCTGGAGCCCCCTGCTAAGACAGAGGTCACTCAGTAGGTATTGTTTGAGGTCAGATCAAGTGGCTGCCCATTATCTTTGAGCACAATAAAAATATGCGAAGGAACTTTTCAAAGTAATCGTTTTAGACTTGGCCAAAAGAGCACCGTTTGACCCCATGTGCTTAAAATGAAGTCTAACTTATACGGAAGTTGTGTACAGTGGAGACAGAATGACTGTCTGTGAATCATTTGTGCTGTGGCCGGTGAGGTGAGGTAACCATCCTCCTGACTTCATACCTTCTTGCACAAGAACAAAAAAGAGAAAATAAAACGTTTTAAGTTGTCGTAGAAGTGTTATGAAGAATACCGTCTACTGAGTTGTGACATGGCATGTTCAGGTATAAATTTACTCGCGTTTCTTCAGAGTACAAGACCTTGAAGTTGGAGGCAGCAGGTTTTACCGAAACTGCAGTAAATTTCTACCAGAGTACACGACACCACGTCCCATATGGCAGTGTTCTTTAAAAGAGTATTTTCTAAGTCCCTTTCCCAGAAAGCCGTCCATATGGTCGACTTTCTGGAAACGAAATTTCTGAGAATAATACTTGGAACCACGCAGGCCAAGAGGGTGTGGAGAATTAGAAACAATGTGAAGACGTACAAATTATATGATCATGTGGTGCCTTCAACATTTTTACGTAAGAAGGTACTGTGATGGGCTAGCCACGCAGTACGGACAGGCGATTCTCCTATCACGCTAAAAGTAATGGGTGGATGTTTCGGAGGAAGACAGCTTGTGGGAAGGCCTAGAGATAGATGGGACGGTGTTGTTGGAACTGATGCCGTAGATTTGCTTCCGATACAGAACTGGAAGGCGGCAGCAAGTAAGAGAGAAGGTTAGAGGAAGGAGATCGGTAGGCTATGGCCCGATTTCGGGCCAAAGCACCATATAATAATAATAATAATAATAATAATAATAATAATAATAATACTGTACCCCTGATAGGGTGGTAGTGTAGACAAAGCCTGTATGATTGCTAGCCTCATATCCAATGCATGTTGCATTATTCCGTTGTCTGAGTTCTGCAGCAACGTAGGCCTAACAAACAAAGGACAAGGAAACAGTCAGCTAGTTCTAATGGATTTAAATGTCAGCCGATGCTGCTCTGGTTGCTACAGCACTTCTTGCCTTGAAAATAAAGACTGAGTTGTTCGCGTTGGCGCCTTTACCGAAAGTGGTGTTCTTATAATAACTGCTGGTGGCCTACATGTATTACGAACAATTCGTTGGCTATCGCTGAGTCTTTACAAACTAAGCAGCATTGTTTCGTTAATAAAAAGCAGATGAAAGTGACATTTAATACTTTACAGAACAGTGTTCCCATATGTATAAGCGGCCTCAGCATTCAAAGATACGAATTTTGCTTGCAGAGTGTATTTATGTGTTCCTTATGATCTTACAATAAAGGACGATTGTTGCCTTGAAGTGCATTAACCACTTGGTCTTTGTCATGGAGACACAGTTGTCTGTGAAGGTAAAATTGTCCCTGCGTCTAATACAGCTTTACTTGTTGTTTTGTATGGGTGTGAAACTTGGTCTCTCACACTGAGGGAGGAACAAAGACTGAGGGTGTTAGAGGATAGGGTGCTGAGGAGGATATTTGGGCCTAAGAGGGACGAGGCGACAGGGGAGTGGAGAAGACTACATAATAAGGAACGTAATGACCTGTACTCATCACGAAATATTATTCGGCTAATCAAATCCAGAAGAATGAGATGGGCGGGGCATGTAGCGCGTATGGGGGAAAAGAGAGGTGCATACAGGATTTTGATGGGGAGACCTGAGGGAAGGCGACCACTTGGGAGACCCAGGCATAGATGGGAGGATGATATTAAAATGGATCTTCAAGAAGTGGGATTGGTGGGCATGGACTAGATTGAGCTGGCTCAGGATAGTGACAGGTGGCGGGCTGTCGTGAATGCGGTAATGAAACTCCGAATTCCATAAAATACGGGGAATTTCTTGACTAGCTGAGAAACTGTCAGCTTCTCAAGAAGGTCTCTGCTCCATGTAGTTAGTTAGTTAGTTAGTTAGTTAGTTAGTTAGTTAGTTAGTTAGTTAGCTAGTTAGTTAGCTAGCTAGTCTAACACAGCATTATGAAATGAAGGTATATCGAGTAACGGAGGTGTAGCTCCACACATTCCCAAACTTATTGCTGCTTGGAGGTATAGGGTAAGCTTCATGTCACGGCTGCTGTACCCCCAAGGAAAAGAGCCCGCACTACCCACTGAATAAGAGGCTGTTTGGGCCGGAGAGACCTTCTAGACGTTTAGCGGAAGGGTTGTTACCAAGCAGAAACTGAATTTTTAATGACGAACAAGGCACGTCAGACGTCTGAAGAAAATAGGAATACGAAATGAAGTCAGTTGGCCAAGATCTTATCCGCGTGTTGTTCCGAGCTCCACTGTTATCTTGTCAATAACGGTCCATTCAGAAGTTTCAAGGTCATCTGCAGCATCCATCCTGAGAGTGGATACAGACGCTGCTACATTTAGAGGCCCCATTCACCTGCAGATCCACACAGTTAACGGGTTTACTTCCAGTTTTGTTACTTCGGGCACGTGTCGCTTTTATAATGAAGGAAGCTGAAGACGCAAGGTGCATTCCAGAGAGGATGAATCTGAGGAGAGCGGTGTTGCCACGTTCATCGTCACAGTAAAACATCTGGAAGACAAAATGGCAAAGAATATGAGTAAGGAAAATTTTTAGTCGTTCACGTTTGCAGGGGAACGTCGGAAAACCTTAAAGGAAGAGACTACACGTAGATAGGAGGACATTTGTTAAAATGGAGGTTAAAGATACATATTTGTAGGGTGTAGCATGGAATGACGTGGCTTTGATTACAGACGAATAGCGGGTTCCTGTGAGCACGGCAGTGAACCTTCGGGTCGCATAAAAATGACGTATTTCTTAGCTGTTTGACTGCCTGAACTTCTCAAGAAGTATCAATGTATTCAATGCACTATACCAACTAAATGAACATTATTAGTTACATATGAGTGTTAAACACGTAGCTGCGACATCTACAACGGAGCCTACTACAGACTGTGGAAACTTGTAAATAATACCTTTCTGTTCACAGAAAAGTTGGCACTGATAATCTACGCTAGCTACAAGCGGTTTGGTCTAGTTGACAGATCGGGGAGGTTTCGAGGGGAGGACACATACGTAGAGAGTGACATTTTCCCACCATCCTTGCGATTTCTTTCTGCAGTCTTATTGAACTTAAGTGACGCAGTGATGAGGCTTAATGCCTCATAAAATGAGACAAGAGGCCGGAGACTGTGGCGACACAATCTTTTTGGAGGCTTAAAATTGTTTGTTAAGAAACAGCTACTGAAGGAATCTCAGCTCTGGGACAATCCCAGTGGCCTAGATCTCCAGATTTCGTTTTGAGTTTTATCACCAAAAAGTACTGTTTTTAAAGGGACCGAGTTTGAATGTCAGTCATGGCTGTGAGGACCTATCCGTCCGTGCGGTAGTATTTTAAGACTGCCAACGATACTTGTTCCCAATTACGTTTGAGCTACTCTAACACCTGCAACAGGTGTTGTACAGCATACGAGTATTTAGTGCACCATATGTCAATACACATTGCTTTTCAACAGTAGGAATGTGGAAGCCGTGAGTTATATACTATACACGAGGAATGTTCAATGAGTAAGGTTCAATGGGTCATAAAAACTAAGTTAGAACTCATTACAGCATTAACGGGAGATAATTTATTTCACTGAATTACCATTATTTTTTCAACATATTTCTCAAGCCCTCTGATGTGTTTGTCCCATACTGTCATGAATTCCGTCGTGGTGGTAGTAGTGCTCTTGCGTTCACAACTAATTACGAACAGCCATTTCCACTTCCTGATTATAGTGGAACCAGCAATCTCCCAAGTGTCGCTTCATCGGCCCAAACGGTCTCCCGTGAAGTGTGGCCATTCAGCACGACACTGCAACCCCACACATCGCACGTCGGACATGATAGCTGTTGCATTCGTTTTACAGGGAACTTCTGGTACATCCACGCTATTGTTTGGGTCGCAAGAGCAACGTATGGGACGCTCCATATTCGACAGTAATGAGGAAGTGGAAATGGGTATTTGTGAATGGTTGTGAATACAAAGAGCCCGAATTCTACCGTGACGAAATTTTTACACGTGTTGGAAGATGGGAAAAATGCATCATTGTACTCTGGGGTTATGTAGAAGATAATGATACTCTAGCGGAATAAATGATCGGCACTTAATATTTAGTGGCTACTCAATTTTAAGAGGTAGGAAATCTTACTTATTGAACATCTTTAGTGTGTGTGTGTGTGTGTTTTTGTGTGTGTGTGTGTGTGTGTGTGTGTGTGTGTGTGTGTGTGTGTGTGTGTGTGTGTGACACCACCACTGGGAAAATCTAGGTGTAGATGGGACGACTTGTTAGCTTCTGAAAACTACCTTTTTTTCCGCAAATGTCTGCATATGTTAATGCTCCGTTTGCTTAACCGAATTTTACATCTCTAGCTCCAGCAGTTCGCTGATCCCATTGGCCGCAGGGTCTGAAGCATGGGTCTGCGGCCGCCCGCTTTCTGGGATTGCGGGTTCGTATTCCGCCGCGGGCATGGATGTTTGCCTGTTGTGAGTGTTGTGTGTTGTCAGGTGGAGGTCTCTGCAACAGGCTGATCACTCGTCCAGAGGAGCCCTACCGAGTGTGGTGTTTCCGAGTGTGATCTTGAACCCTAAACAAAGAGGGAGCCTAGGCCCACTAGGGCTGTCGAACCATGAAAAAAAAATAATTTTTGTCATCAACGGAAAGCAGAACATAATTTTAGCACAGCTGCCATGTTGCTACTGTACCTTCTACTAGGAATTACGGTAATAGGACTTCGCGTGTTTTCAAAATTCTGTTAACACGGATCATTAAAGTTTTGCTAAGGTCACTTCCACAACGTAATTTCGCGCTCCTGCAATGGGATTAGAACTCTTCGAAGAAAACATATTGCGTTCTTGTGGTCATTTTGTTGAAACGGGGATGATATAGGTAGACAGTCATGCAGGCAGAACGGCAAGTCTGCCATCTGCAAGTTATTCGATAGAACGAACTTCTCGATAGTTCCCGTCACTAGTTCGTGCACGTCGGTATGAAACTTCAGGTTAGCCGGTAATGTAGTTGTGTCTCCAACCTCCACATTCAATGGTAATCTGTCGTAATAGGGAGGAGACGGTTAGTCTCGCAGGCGGGAGAGCAATGGACCAGAGTAAAGTGGCAACAGTGCGGTCTGAAGGCGAGGCTGCAGGAGCCAATAGTATGGCCTGTCGAGTGAGCGCAGGGAGTTGGGTTATTACTGCTGTGGCCACAGCGCGGTGCAGTTCTAATGCTGTTTAGTGCGATCTTGGTGCCACATTGCGGCAGTGTGCGGAGACGCCCACGCAGCGTGTAAGGCCAGCGACTGTTCGACGGGGTATCCTCTTGTGAAGGTGGATTGAAATGGTCAGAATTTCTATCGACTGTAAATGCAAGTTAACTGATGTCGCAGTACGATTTCGACACAACTATTATAATATAATTTAACCGCTCTGAAGATGTGATTCAGCATATAATTTAACCAGGAGAATCCGAGAAATGTGCACAACAGAACTAAACTTTGTGGAAATGGTATAATTAGTTGAGAACTGTAGTGTAATAGCAGTTGTTTAGGCTAGTGTTAGTGCAAAATAAAATCAAGGTAGATTAAAATCATAAGTATTTTGGTGGACGTGGAATTAGTAACCCAAAAATAAAGTCAGGTTTGTGTTCTGGGATTCACACGCGCATGGTGTTTTTTTTTATACTGGCCTGACGCCAAACAGTCGGTAAGACGGGAAGACACGCCTGTTGGTGCTCGCAGTTCGGTACTGTCCGTCGCCATGTGAACAAGAGTGTTAGCGTCAGTCTGTGTTTGAGTGTAACTGAAAGGGAATTTGACGTATGAAGTAGTGCCGTAGACCGGCCACCAAGGAATTCTGACCTTGACACCTGCCAGGTTAATGTGACTGACGATCCAACAACCCCGTCTTTTCCAGGGAAGGTAAGTGACTGTTCACTTACATTGGATCAGGACAGTGAGATCAGTTATATTGTGTCTTTAAGAGTACGAGTTTTACTACAGTAGGGACAGTCCCTTATTTTAGCCAAAAATGGGCACCCTCAAATTTCACATCTGGGGGTAATGATAGCCATTTGCAGAAGGAAAGCGAACAGTACTGCCAAGTGAGACAAGTTGAATGGGGCATAGGCGCTAACTTGGGGGATGCAAGGGGGTCAAATGCCCCTCCAATATTTATTCTACCTAAGAATACTTCTTTTTTTGGCTGCTGATTTGAAGAGGGGCAAATAAAAAATAGAAATATTTTCTAAACTATTATTTGTGTGGCGTAAAGACAGAAAAAATTAATAACATGCGTTTTCGGGGCGCAGAATAAAGGCATCAGAATACCCACGGTCGATTTTGCTTCCACAGAGTTATTAGCCAAGTTACTCCTATAGAAAGGGGTTTGATAAAACATAACAGTGTCTGCAGTCTCCCAATTATGACTTAATTTTTGAGCAAGTTTCAAAAAAATCTAATTATTTTAAACTCTTTCTTGGAGAAGGTTTTTACTCATGCATAGGAGTAGCCATGCAATGTTCTTGTACCATGAAAGTGGGGAAATTATTTCCTGTGCCACTTGAATCAACTGTTTTTTTTTTTTTTACCTAATTCGATATACACGAAAGTCTGCATTATTGCCTTGTCCCATATGCTTTTAGGAACATCAGAACCGTTTATTTGTTGTTGTAAGTCTACAATTACCATCAAACTTCCGTTTATAACTTAATTTGTCGTAAAATACTTTGTGTATGTCTAGCCAGCCATTTCAGGAAGGAAGTGGTTCAACCCATAAACAATTCTTTAAATACGGTGCTGATTTGGGGCGATGTCGAGAAATGGCATGTTTCAGATTTGCTGTTAACTTCAAACAGCGCAGTGAAGTCGAACGCTCAAGTTAAATCTAAAAATACGTAGAGGCGTCCACAGTGACAGCTGCTGTTTAGGAGCCTATTTCGGGAATTGTGAAGCCTAGCACTAATCGAAATCAATACAGAGAGAAGGAATGGCGATTAAAACATTTATCTCGATGGGCTTGATTTGTTGCGAGACATAAGGGGAGGGTTCTTGAAGCATTCATAGGTGTGAGTGAGCAGAAGGAATTTATAGGTCGCGTCAAGCAGACGGTGACTGGCGAACCCTGTGGCTGGCGTGCCCGCCCACCAAACTTAGCAGAGACAACTTCTGTTCTCCTGCCTGGTACAGGACGCTTAGTTGAAACAGGCCGCGATTGCGTGCTCCAGTTCACTATATTTACTTACAAACCGAAAAACCAGTTTGGATTCAACGGAGTTTAACACAAATTTATAAATGTAGATTGGGTTTTCCATATATTGGGTACGGTAAGAATGACTCAGCTTGCCCGTACGTTTGCATGGCTATCGTTATGCCGGTGTAGACTGCCCCCTCCCTTTGGTTATTGTACTTTCTGTGTGAAAGTGGTGGTTGTGTGGCTATTTCAACATATTTGAACGCACATTGTAATAGTGACAACAGTACATTGCACTTAAAATGGTTTATGACAAGGGGACAGATATTTATCGTATGATAGATCGTGCCGAAACATGTAGCGGGAAGGACTATATGAAAGAATTTCCACAATAATCGTTTTGTGAGTAATAATAATAATAATAATAATAATAATAATAATAATATCAACGCAAGCACTTGACAGTTATATTAACACTTTAAATACGAAGCGTATCTGTTTTATATAAGGACTCAGTGCGTACCGCGCTGTAAACACTGTCCACTTCGGTTATAAAAACCAGTCTCTTAATGTTTTATAAGACAAACGTTGCTGTTTTTTCTGAGATCCGTACAAAACACATAAACGCAATGTGGGCACCACGTAGAATTTTTTAATGTTAAACCTTGGTCGTATGTAAAGTTACCGCTAGGCTTAATGGGTATGAGAAAACACTTTTTTCTGCCCAGCAGAAGGTACGGTTTTTAGGTATGATGTGGCATTACTGAGCAGATGTCCCATACCTGAAGCCTTTCCTAGTACCTCCTACTCTGTTGGGCTGTAACTAATCCCCGTTCTTTTATATTTTAAGGCTTGAGAGTGTATTAACCTTTCAAAAACAGAGTAGTAACTATGTGCACCCCTTCCTGTAACTTTAAAAACTCTGCATTTTAGAGTCGGTATGTATTTGTGTGATTCAGATGATTTTCAAAATAAATAGCCATTATTTCCTTGAACAGCATGGACCAGTTGGTCTTTGTAATGGGGGAGGCAGTGTGTTTTCTGCGACGTATGTAAGAAGATCAATATCGGGCACATGTACAGCCTGTGATTTTAACACCACATAACACCTAGTTAAGGCTAATGCCTTCTTCGTTTTACTTGCCATTTATTCTCAGATCTTTCAGCGGTTTGACATTACGAACTGTACCTGTGTTTCATACAGCTCTTTACATTATGTCTCTGATTTCTGTTTTACACATGCGCAAATTGTCCTAGAGGCTGATGCGACAAGTGCACTGTGCCCTCTTACGACAAGTGTTTTCGCATATTCCTCTGTCTTCAAAGTAAATGCTGAGACAATTAACAAATTCCAGGTCACTGCTACATGCTTTTTGTGCAGCCCTCCCGAGTCGAATTCAAAATTAAACCCACGGTTGTGGAGTCCACCAAAATTAGCTTGCAATTTGTGGAAATAAAATGTAAATATTCAGTTACCACCGCACACAAAAGACTGCCTCTCCCTTCTAAAGCCTGTCTGGTTAATATAGGTTAGGGGAACCGTGTTTGTTCATTATGATGCGAGAGTCGTACGGAATACGTAAATACTGTGTGAGCAAATTCTAGAGTATTTAAATTTTGCAGCGGGTGGCCCATATTGTAAATGTTATGCTGTAAAGAGTCCAGTAATTCGGAGTATAATGTAATTTAACCATTACAATTTTTTCTTTAACACTTTTCGTTTGAAATACGAAGTATTAGCGCTACCGTGCGATATTTCGGGCTTTCTCTACTGCTAATGCAGGGCGCACAAATACCGAGCCCCTGGTCACCCGGGCGGCTGAACTTTGTACGGCGGTACCTAATACTTGTGGCTTCTCGGCATGGAACCCTCTTTCATGTCACCACTCTGGCGCCTAGAATTTTGAGGTAACAGAGTTTTCGGAAATATGTGCACTCCTGTGCTAATGTTGCGTTGTGTTCAGGCCACCTGCAGGTAATGGCAGCATAACTGTGTTGTGACGTATGGTTTATTAAAGAAATAATTACAAATAATTTGTGGTATTCAAGCGAAAACAGGATCGTCCTACAGAGTTCCAGATTCGATTCGTAAGCCACTGCATTCTGAAACTCGCAATAAATATGAACGTAACAACCTCATTTTGGTCAGAGTGCTGCAATATCGTCTTCAAGTTTCTGTCCAATGGAAGGAAATGTTGGCTAGTTGGAACTGGGACATACACAATCAAGGCGAGTCCATTTAACACAAAACATGTGCTTCATTGTGTGCATAAGATGTTCACACAAGGCACTCATTTACATGATGCAAAGAAAATATTTGCCTTTCTTTTTGGTTCTTTAAGTCGGAATCTTACCAGTGTCAAATGTAGGGAAGTAGACGGCTTGCTTGTTTTCGTCACTGCCATCCTTGCTTTGTTTGCGTCTTCTTGCAGGGCGAGTTTCAACACTGGTTAGTCGGTTGTTTGGTTCAGATATTGTGGCTGTGCCTTAGGTCTGAAATCAGGCGGACTGTGGTTCGAGCTGAAGGAGTTACATGGGAAACTCATGATCTGGCGACACATAGTAGCTCCACTTAACAGGCCCATCAGAGCATGTGCCTCCCCTCCATCTAACCCGAGGACAGGGTAGATCCTGCTTTGAAAATGTGTGTTTTTTAAGGAATATCAGACGACGGACGAAGTGTAAGAGATGTAGTAATGTAAATAAATTCCGCAAGTTTAAGGGCTCAAGATGTTGATTGACGTGGTCACAAGAACCCGACAGTGAACGGACAGATTTCATTCAGTTAGCTAGCTTGAAAACGGTAGAATAATTCAAGTGGCAAGATGGCGTTGTTGTGCTTGAGGCCACACGATAACTTATTGTCTTGTGGCTTTACGGGAGTAACATATGCGCAGAGTTGACGTTGCGATCGCAAAGTGTGTCCTACGTCCTCTCTGAATCACGGGTTGTTGGAGAAACTGCCATTGGCCACCGTAACCATTTGAGTGAAGGACTGTGAACTCGATAGGCTGAGGGAATCTCATTGTCATATCGACTTTGCAGTTATTTTATCGTATATTTTACGATGCTGTCTGCGCACAGTATGACGTCGACAGTAGAGTGCTGGTGAACGGCGGAGGAAAAAGAAGTAAAGTCCCTGTCTGCGCCATGAAGGCGTATAGGGACAGTACATGTTTAGCGCCACTGTGTCTTACCTTCGACACTAGATGAAACTGAGTGTTAAATTTCAAGTGCCGGCAGCTTTGGCCACGGGAAGTAACCTTGGTACTTACTGAGGACGAGGGTGGGTGGGCCCCAGGGCCTCTCTAGACGTTTTGGAGGAAGTAAAACTCTCTTGTCTCTGCCGGGATTCGAACCTAGGATCGTCCAGCCCATTGCCTGTTCCCCGTAGTATACCTTCCGAATACAAGCATAGTGCGTTACTGCCACTCGAATCTGCTCCTGCATTTTCACATGAGAGTGAGCAAGCAGATGATCGGTATCGTGTGTAGGCCTATACACCAGGGCCTTGATTTGCGCTGTAGTTGTGTTCATGGAAAGGTGGACATAAATAAAAAAGGCGTAAATCAAACATGATATTCTCTTAAGAAAAAAGGCTTAAGTGGAAATAAACTAGCCAAAGAGCGCTAAACCGAAAATGAAAGGACGTAAATTAAGAAGTGTTGTAAATTGACAAGAGGCGTTAAAGCGAAAAGCAAAAGGGCATAAAATAAGGCCTTGGTGTACGCAAATCGCAGACAGTGAGCGACGTCTGAAGGGATACATTTTATACCTACGGTGGTGCTTTTGTAACGAAAAATTGTGAAACGTGCACATGTAACCTTCATCGTGCGTGTCTGTCTTTCCGTGTGACCGACTGTGACAAAATCCGCTGAGTGGATTTCTCTTGAATTTCAGATTGCGAATTTAACAAGCATTTGTAGAAACATAAAACCAGTCAGTAAGAACGTACATTTTACATGTAGACCTGCCAACTTTTGTACGCGTACGTCAAGCCTAACTTGGTAAATATTTTTATCGTAGCTATATATGTCGGAACAAAGGCTGTAGAGAAAACTGAAACACAAATTTTATGTCCAGTAAATTTTTTGTATGTCATGACGGCTTTCGAGATAAATAGAAGGGGATTTTACACTTTGCAATCTCATAACCGTGCGACTGATTTTGATCAGCTGGGATACCCTAGTCGTTACAGCGACTAGGCTGTAAGCGGGACGGTTCGGCTTTCGAATCCAAGAGGAAGAACAGACTTTCTCCAAAATGTACAGTTCGGCTGCGTGGCACATCCAGCATCCTATGAAATGGGTATTTTGGGTTTTTCCCCGGGGATAAAGCAGCCGGTGAGTGAAGTTGAACACTCGCCTTTCTTTAGTGCCGAGGCTAAGAATGAGTGGCGCTCTAGCTCCAGTCCCCATATATGCCTTCCTAGCATGACAGGGACAATTTGGCCTTAGGCTTTTTACCTTATACGTATTAACCTTTTAAAGCCTAGCGGTAACTTTACGTACCACCAGGTTTAACATTAAAAAATTCTACGTGGTGCCCACATTGCGTTTATGTGTTTTGTACGGATCTCAGAACAAACAGCAACTTTTGCCTTATAAAACATTAAGAGACTGGTTTTTATAACCGAAGTGGAGAGTGTTTACAGCGCGGTACGCACTGAGTCCTTATATGTAACAGATACGCTTCGTCTTTAAAGGGTTAAACTATACTTGTTCGTCCACTCTGCCACTTTTGCACTGCCTGTAAGAGAACATCAAAAGCTATCGTAGATGAAATCAGAATTAGACGGAATACCGGAACGAACATGTCACGGTTGCTATGCTGTATGTGTCAACATCTCCTAACACGGCCTGTGTTTCCTTTAAAAATACCAGAGGTTTGATTGTGTAATGAGCACACTAAATTTTATTAGTGTTATGCAGCGAATTTCAGTATGAAAAGAATAGCTAGGGCGCTTGTACAGTATACACTTCTAAGTGAATAATCCGTCTTATCCGACGATGCAGATAACATATTTCTCCAAAACGTCGGTAGTCTGCCAGGCTAAACGACATGTTATGTTCAGTGTCACTGTTTGTTTGATATAAATCCAATTCTTGCTTTTGTTTTTGCCTTTAAATTCGGTATTTAAGTTTTCTTCGCAAAGTACCATTTGTATTTTTCTTCATTGACGAAAATATGCGGCGACGCTGAATTTCTTCCATATAGCAGCTCTGTGCATATATTGTCCTTCGTAATGCTGTAGTTAGGTAGCGTTTTTCGTGGTATTTGCGGACGGACTGTTGGCAAGATATGGGGAAGTCTGTTGTATGGTGGGGACAATTGAATAACTCTTGGCTACTCAGGTAAGACACGCTACCAGGAATTGGTTAACTGTACAGTTCGGAATCAACGGGGCATGCGCAGTCTGCAGGAGTGTCAAGCACTATCAAGCCAGAAGCAAAATTGCGACGAAGTTAATGGGATTTGCTTTAGACGGGTAAAATAAGAGAAATTAAACAACAGGCGCTGCATACATCCGTTGAAATAACATAAAAACCGTTTCCTGTTTTCCATAGTTTTATCCTGAAACGAGGAACTAATTTACCTGCGGGCCTCGTATCCTGTCGGTCTGCCGTCAAGGGTTTCTCTGAGTATTGTCTTCGTTCTTCTAGCCGGTTTGAGTATGTCTATATTTTTATGTCAAGTCTCATAAGTAAGTTTGAGGCTTATGTGATGTTAAGCCGTGCCCAGCTATAGATAGTTAATGACGTTTCGAAGGAACGTAGTGTCTCCGTCTTCAGAGTTCTGTAATTAATTACCAGTTGATACGGCCTAATGAGCTCAACTGAGGTGTACTTTAAAATCAAATTTTCGTTGGATGTGTACACCATAAGCTTGAAAAGTTCTTGAAAGACAGCGTGATATACGTGCTAAGCGATGCAAATATAACTTCTTATTGGCAACGGTCCAGGCTTGAATACCAACCGAATCATAGATATTTTTCGACTGCTTCATAACAGTAGAGATTGTTTTGTGCAGTCGCTGTCGCATGACGTGCGCATGCGTAACTCGTAAGAATTACTTGCTAAATGGGACAGAATTTCGGCTTTTAGGCTTACATATATGATGGTCCTGAATTGTGTAGGAGTTCGCAGAAGTTTTTAAAATAAAGTGTTTAAGTGCATATTTATTTATTTGTTTATTTCTATATTTTTTATATTTCAGAGGAAAATTTTAAATGCTCAGACAAATGTATGTTTCAAGATTATTGCAATATGTGATGTGACGGTGTGTGTTTTAGCAGATATGTGCCAACCTTTTCGATGAACTTGCTGCATCCATCTTCAGGGTATCTTACCTGAAGATGGGGGAAACACATTCTTCAAAACGTTGGTACTTGTCCACCAAACAACACGATACTGCGTGTGTATTGTCGCTGCTAGCAGCAGCTGACTTTTCAACATAGAAAGGCGTCATACTATAAAAACAATACAGCCTTTGGACGTCAACTCCAAAGCCATCACAAAGAAAGTATTCGAAGCTCCTAATTATGGTGTTAAATAAGAAGTAAAACCGACGCATTCCGAGGGTACAATAGTAATTCCGCATCATCGCCAACATTGTGTTCCCCACGTTAAAACATAGCTGTGACCTACGACTGAGACCTCTATGGTCATGTGTGCACGTACGCAGGGCGTTATTTCTTGCTTATCATTGGCTGGCATTGACAACGCTTATGTTGTAATTAATCATTGCTTAGCAGGAGTCATTCCCTGAAGATATCAGGTGGTGGTTCAATGAACCTATGGTATTAACTTCCGTCTCTTAATTGGAAGGTCATCTCGTCGTATAACGATAAGGATTGTTGCTTTTCTTCAGCTTTGTTCCACAGTCTTCAACCGGAATGCATTTATACGCGTTGAATGGTACTTAAGAGTCATGTCTTCGGCGGTAATGAAGTGCTTTTGTGACTTCAGTGACTGCGAGCTTTAAGACCCGCAATTTTGGGCCACTGTTAATGGCAAGGGAATGGATGTTTATCTGCACTTACGTGTCTATTGTCCTGTGACAGTAGATACATATTAACCCTTTAAAGACGAAGCGTATCTGTTTTATATAAGGACTCAGTGCGTACCGCGCTGTAAACACTCTCCACTTCGGTTATAAAAACCAATCTCCTAATGTTTTATAAGGCAAAAGTTGCTGTTTGTTCTGAGATCCGTACAAAACACATAAACGCAATGTGGGCACCACGTAGAATTTTTTAATGTTAAACCTGGTGGTACGTAAAGTTACCGCTAGGCTTTAAAAGTTAATAGTGTTCAATGCAGAGGTCAGGACCATTCTGTTCAGCATTCTTTCTGTAGGGTATTGTGCTACAAGCCGGAAGGTCGCGGTTTCGATTCCCCTTGCTGTCAGTGGAATTTTTCAGTGACATAATCCTTCCGGCTGCAGTATGGCCCAGCGGTTGAATGAGCCTGAAACAGAAATAAGTACCAGGAATATTTCTTGGCGGTAAAGGCGGCCGGTGCGTAGGGCTGACAACCTTACCACCTTCATGTGCTGACTCTTGAAATCTGGGAATCTAAACCTCCTGGAACCCTCAGGGCCTGTCCAGCCCTGTAACGGGATTGATTTACCTTCACCCTGTGCATGTTGTAACAGTCATGGGTTGTCGTACGTAATACGTACGTGTGGAATAAGAATACGCCCTATCAACTTTGTCTGCATCGAAGGCGCCCTGAATCCACTTCTTGTAGGGCGGTAGACTTACACGTTTATTATTGCCTGAGTATTCCCTTAGTAAGACAGAATATTTCTATTGACGATTTATGTAGTGACTTGATAGACCTCGGCATAGATGGAGGATCATATTAAAATGTATCTTCAAGAAGTGGGATGGGGAGGCATGGAATGGACTGATCTGGCTCAGGATAGGGACAGATGGCGGGCTCTTGTGAGTGCGGTAATGAACCTTCGGGTTCCATAAAATGCGGGGAATTTCTTGACTAGCTTCTCAGTAAGGACGCTTCTGCATGGAGTTACTTAGTTATTTAGTTAGTTACGTAGTGACTGACGCTTAGAATAATACGCAGTACACAATACGTAATACACAGGAGACAGTACTGTAATTCTCTTGATATCCCTCATCATGCTTACTTTAACAACGAATTGTATTCATGTAAGCTTTACGGAGAGGCTTATCGGAGGCTTCCGGAAGGTGTTGCAGGTACAGCCGTTTCAGTTACGAGAACAACTACGTTGCTCTTCTGAACTGTATACTGACAGATCGATTGATCCGCCCCTGACAAACATTTTTGCTAAACAAACGTCGGCAGCTGCTTTCTCCCACCATCTGGGCACGCATCTGGAACATCTGCCCGCAGGTCGTTTACCTCTCCCAACTTAAAGTGGAATTTCTGTTTGGCGCCAGGCACAGTAAAGGGGGCCATGTCACAGTGGGTGGGTGCAAGTCAGTGGCAAAGGGGGATAAAAACTACAATGAAACTATAACTCGAAGATAAATGGATAATAATTAAAATATTGTAGCATTTTAAGTGCTATGTCTTCTGTAACTATCGCATGCACGGGGTGTGTAGACCGTACGGGAGATATGAGAAATGTAGTATATTAATAGGGTTACTTAAGAGAGAAAACATCACTTTGTAGACCTAGATGTAGATGAAGTTGTTATTAAAATAGGTCTGACAGAAATAGAATTGGATTCTTTTAGTTCAGGGTAGGAACCAGTGACAGGTTCCAGTGAAGGGTGTAATGATGAACGTGATAAATTTCTTGAGTAACTTGAGGTACTGTCAGCTTTTCAGAAAGCAGTCTTTTGCATGACTTTAGTTCTAAGCAGTGGGTTGAAATCGGTGAAAAGTGGTACTTGCTATAATGCAGGTAGTCATTATGGTCTGGAGGGAGCAAAGGTTATCTTTCTATACCCTTTAATCGTTGTTTGATCAGGGCTTTATTTACACGTTTCTGCTGCATAAGTTATGTAACGTCCAGTTGCCTGAAGATTTATGGATGAGGAATCGAAATAACGTGTTCTCCTTCTTCTTAGTCTGACCTCTTCCTGCCTACTCAGTGTGGGTGTAGAGGGTTACTGTTGCACCTGATCACACTCAGTGACACACACACACACACACACACTCGGTAGGACTCCTCTGGACGAGGGATCGGCCCGTAATAGAGACTTCTACCTGACAATACACAACATTCACGAGGGACAGACAACCATGCCCCCAGCGGGATTCGAATCCGCAATCCCAAATAGCGAGCGGACGCAGACCTACGCATTAGACCGCGCGGCCACGGGGCTCGACAATCGAAATAATGTGCTGGTTATTATTGTTTGGCCTGATTAATGACGCTGTTTGTACTGCACAGATTATGTGGCGTTGTGCTGAACCGATCTGTGAATGATGCATTGGAAAGAACCATCAGTTCTTTGTTACCCCGTCCTTTTTAGGCCAGAATTGTTCAAAAAGTAATCTCTGAATTAGGTGCTGCGTATCCTAATTGATTTTATATCTGGGGAAGAGCACAGAGTTTATGGAGCTCGTCATTATGCTCTTCTCTTGACCGCCTGTCCCTCTGTTTGGGTCTACTCGTCATCTTATCCCTCTGTTCTCGGAAATCTGCTGCGAAAGAGCGGTTGGCCGCGTAGGATGATTTTGGAACTGTCGGTTGCTGTTTCTTTTTTGACGGCCTTTCAGTTTCATCGGTCTTTCTTCTGTAGAGTACAGTTGGGCAGACTTGTTTTTGTGACAGGTGTTCTTACGAGGAGCGTCGCCACGGAACCAGCTTATGTTACATAAGCTTGGGTGTTATTAACGCTACGTGTCGGAGTTTCAACACCGGGGTCACTGTAGTCACTGAAGGCAGCCGATTGACCTCGCCAGACGAATGGTGCGCAGGGTTTTGGAGATGAAAATTATGAGATGGGTATTGTCTGGGGACTTTTTTTGGAATGAATTTTGAAGCTGATATCTGTCTGTAGACTTGTGAAGGTATGCAGTATGAGGTTGAATTGTGTCTAGACTTTTGAAGGAGTGAATTGTGAGGCTGAGGTTTTGTTTGTAGACTTTTGAAAGAATGAATTATTAGGCCGAATCATGTGGACGGACTCTTAAAGGAGTGAATGGAGTTTCCTTGTAGACGATTTCAACGAGTGAACGAAATATGACTTTCAGAGTTCTCAATGGATGGCTTTGTCTTGTGGACTTTTTAAGGCGTGGATTTTTGGACTGACGTTCGACTGTAGGCTTTCGAACTAGTAAATTACGGGCTTCAGAATTTATTTTCCACTTCAGTAGTCTTCTATTTCGTGATGCTGGAAGTACGTTGTGTAACGTAGCCTATACAAAACTGTAAAATATACATTTAATATAATATATTTTCCGTGCAGTTGTTTTGTATACACAAATTTATTTGTTACCAACTTTCACGGAGATATCACGTAAAGAATAAACACCTGGGACGGCAGTCAGGGGTTTCCACCCCACACGTTTGGAAATGATCACGAAACAGATGTTTGGAAACACATTTATATTTTAGATATTTTATACTGAAAAGAATTTTATGTATGGTCATACTGATTTTATCATATGTAAACTATAAAAAAATCAGTGATTATGACTGTGATATGTGTATATTTTACCACTCTGTGACATGCTGCGTGCTGCGTATGTCTATGGAGGATGATTCCTTGATGACGGCTGAGTAGTTCAGCCGAAACATGTAGGGGCATGGGTAACTATTGTGCAGTACTTGGTAACAAACCTCACTATGTAAAATATACATTAGAATACCAACACGTTAGTTTCTGAACCGGGGTTATTGGAATGCCAGTTTATATATTCGGGATTTTCTAGCTTGTACTGACCGTTGTAGGAAAGATGACAGCCTGCATAAGATTATTTCTGGCAGTCTGTAAAACTCTGGCTCGCATCCTGTGGCACGCGGGCCTGTTGTGACCGTAGACCCTTTTCTAAGTGACCCGTGGAACCTTTAGTAGCGCATAATATTAGTAAGTCGAGTATGTTGATATTATGTTTTAAAAGCTTGTGTGACATTTTGCCAAATTCGCCTCCTTCTGCAGGGGACAAGATAGAGGCAGCAGGTAACCCTAAAACGTTTTTACGGTCCACCGAACTACGTGGAGTCGCATCTAGAAGACCGCGACTTGATACTGTCAGCTGCGATAACCTGAAATTTGGCCCCGGGATAGGTTCCACTGTGAGGGTTTTGTGAACACGGTAATTAATATTAGGGGGTTTATAAAAAGTAACGAATTTGATAATTAGCTGAAAGAAAGAAGTATTTCATTGGCCATGCTTCATGGATTAGTTGTAATTTATGTTTCATGTTAAACACACTATGCTTTCCCATAACCTAGGATCACTCTTTGTAAAGAATTATGAAACGTCAGAGATTTAAAAAGTTACGACCACATTTCACAAAGTTCATACGAAGCCGACGTGTATTCTATGGCTAAGAAATTATTCAATTATCTTCCATATACACATAGTGTCGTGAAACCCAGGCTGAGGGTTTCAGAAACCGGTCCTGCAGGGTATGTAGAAATGTTGTTTCAGACGAGTAGAGAAATTTACGGTTTCGATGTTGAGTAACTATAAACCCTGTGAAGACTGAAAGTAACTTGAACTTGATTTAAACCTGCAACTCGTACCGCGCAGGAAACACACTCGGTCTCGGTTATAAAAACCAAACAGTTAATGCTGTATAGGGACAGAATCACTGTTTGCTCTGAGATCCACACAAAACACAAATGCATTGTTTGGGCACAAGGTAGAATCTTTTGTAACGTGAAACCGGGTGGTACATAACGTTACCGTTGGTTTCAAAGTGTTTCATGTGCTCAAAAATGGAGCAGCAAACTAGAGTTCTTAGCGGCATGGTTAACAAGACCACGGGCCTTTAAGGCCGGGGGATCATTTTTCGATTATAACTCGAGTAGAGCTGTTCCACCAGAGTCGTACACAAGTAGTTAAAACATAGCAACATAGGCGTGTGAATTGTTAGGTACATTCCACAGGGAATTTCTAAAGAATAAGATTAATGCATCTTATTCTTGGTATGTATCCTTGGATTTTCGATTGTTTAAAATGTGTGTGTGTGTGTGTGTGTGTGACACTTCTTTTATGCTTTGTAAAGAGAGATACTTTATTTCACTGATACTCAGGGCAGCCGGCACGAGACGTGTGGGCGCTCCGGGCACGCTAATAATTCGGCGCCCTTTCGTACCGATATTCTTTAAGTTTTTCGGCCTAGGACAGGACTGGCAAACCTTTTTGAGGGCGCTTGCCCAAACTGCCGATAATTTCCAGAGAAATTTTTTTCGATTGTGAAAACCTGATTTTACTAGCACCATATTTCCCATTATTCTAGTGACGTCTCAGAGCCCCTCATAGTTTGGCGTCCCGTGCGTCTGCCCAGCTGGCCCTCCCCGTAGTGCGGCCTTGCTGATACTGTTTTTTGTCCCTGTAGCACTCAAAGGGTATAATCACTTCTGTGAGATTATGCAATGCAGTGTCGTAACGCTATCTGTAGTTTATCTACTTGGGCGATGCATTTAGGGCGCGGAATTCTTTGACTGGTCGGACAGCAGTTGCATTTCATAGGACTGCACTGAGTGAAGTACCTGTTTTCCCAGACGCGCGATATACACAGTGACGTTGATCGAGAGGCAAGAGCGTGTATGAAGGCAAGAGTTATTATCCCTTTCCTTAATTACGTTCTACGCAGTTAAGGCGAATGGAGGGCTTGGTGTAAATCTCCACGCATTCTTAAGCTTGATATTTTATGGGAGTAGGGAACTTCACGATCTAGTCTCTTTGACCCTGGAGAATTAGCACTCCGGTATCGTTTTGTAAAGTTGCTGGGCTACAGTGCGGGTCTGAACACTGCCTAGAAGCGATAAATTTCTTACTCCGGCTGGGAATAGAACCTCCGATTCCCCAGTCGTCCTTCCCGTAGCGTAGTATCCAAACTGACCGAGCTATCCAGGCTCCTAGTGCACACTGTGGCCACTAAGAGTAGGCCTGCAAGCTCTGCAGGCCTACTGTGCTCGGTAAGGCTATATTCTTTCGTAAGGGTCAGCGCCAATCTTCACATTTTATTTTGTGCGCTTTTTGTTCCACTGGTGCTTTGTCCATTAGGCACACCTTAGTCGTTTAGAGCCCGGTGGTAAATGTATGTACCGCCTAGTGTAACATTTTAAAACTTGACACTTTTCCCACACAGTGTATTTATGTGGCATGGTTGTCACAGTAAACAGATTATTGCTTTATAAAACATTTACTGATTTGTTTTTTAATATTATCCAACAAATGCACTTAACCCTTTAAAGACGAAGCGCGTCTGTTTTATGTAAGGACTCAGTGCGTACCGCGCTGTAAACACTCTCCACTTCGGTTATAAAAACCAGTCTCTTAATGTTTTATAAGGCAAAAGCTGCTGTTTGTTCTGAGATCCGTACAAAACACATAAACGCAATGTGGGCACCACGTAGAATTTTTTAATGTTAAACCTGGTGGCATGTAAAGTTACCGCTAGGCTTTAAAAGGTTAATTGTCACAGGTTCATAGTAATGTATTTAAAAACATCCCACTCCTCGTTTCGGGCCCCATCGGCCCGTCATCAGGAAGAACATCTGTCACTACTGCAGAAGACAGTTACATAACACTACGTGGTCAGCTGCGTATTACTCTGAACCTGCGATAATTGAGTGCATTTGTTGGATAGTAATAAAAATCGAATTATAATACTCCGCATGGAAAATACAGAATTGCTGATTGATCTTTGTAATGGACACAGACTGTGTTCTCTGTGAGGTAAGATACAGAATTGCTGATTGATCTTTGTAATGGACACAGACTGTGTTCTCTGTGAGGTAAGCTACAAAATTGCTGATTGATCTCTGTAATGGACACGGACTGTGTTTTCTGTGAGGTAAGAACTGACCTTTAATGTGTGATATACGTGAATTTCGGTCTGAATTAAGAGTTAATATGACAATGCTTACTCCATAATCGTTTCTGCAAATGTAAGAAGTTGCGCCTTGAGTCTTTGGAAATATCGAAGGTGTGACGCAATAGGAGGGAGGTACTTTGTCACATCCGGAGGGCCACAGTATCCGACACGGACATTAACATACAATAGCGGGACGTCAAGAAACAAAAAACAGACACAACCCACGACTTGGTACGGCTTGCTGACGTGAAATCGAAAGTGACCCGAAATAAATACAAAATTGACAGGCTTTTGTGTTGTGTTGTGCGTTACAATGTCATAATCAAGGTAAACAGCCCTTTATAAATATAAATAAAAAAACTGAAATAATGACAAAACGCGGATATAATGACTCGGTATTGTCAGGTAGCATTCACGATTCGCCATGATAGTTTCTGAAGCGTACTGTTTACTGTGACTGTATTATTTAACACTCATGTAACAATTATACTGGTATGGGTCCGTATAATCATTGATTTGTTGTCGTTGTTATAAGTAAGGACACGTTTTTGTCCGAAAATATTTATTCTTTTTAGGTCAATAATAATCGTACGTTATTTGAGTCCGGCTTCTATTTGAATTATCTTTGCAGTGATACGGAAATATTGAATGCACTTTTATTTCATCATCGTGTGGTTGAAGTGTTTGCTCTTCTGGGATGCAGCGTGGCATAGGTTGGCAGTTGGGTGGCGACGTTTAGGGATGACATCAATCCCATTTTCAAGGGTCAGGCAGTTTTAAGTCTTCTGCTTGATCCCTATAGATGGGACCACTGTGATGTTCCGAAACGTCGGCAAGCATCTACCAACCTACGTCGCACAACATCCCAGAGGACAAACACCTACTTCTTATGTTATTTTACCGATAACTTAACTTTTGCAGCACTGGAAAGGATGTCAGAAACAAGCTCAAGAATACACTTTATCCCCCCGTTTTCACCTAGTTGTTTTTAGGCCCGTTTGAAAAAAATTGCAAAAAGTGATTGTTAGCTTAATCGTATATGTCCTCTCGTCTATTCTTCACCATGAAACAACAGCCTTTCACCTTCGGAGCGATTTTCCGGAAATTTTATATTTGGGATTTTTACTAAAATTTATCGACACATTCCAACAAAACGGGACAGGCAATGTTACATAAATACCTACGTGTTCTGTGTTTGTGATCTCTCATGATGATAAATCTTCATAATTGAGAGAGTGGGTTCTCTGTGTGGTACCCGCTGAGGCCGAAGGAACAGTTGAGCATCGAGCATCGAGGATAATCGGCTCTAAACATCGAGTAACAGCGTTTAAGAGATATCAATTTTAAGTCTCCCTGCTACGGCCGCCTCCTTCCACATCATTTCCAATTCATTACTCACTTATCGCTACTGACGGCGTGGCCAAATAAGCCAAGAATATACAAGTGATGTGGCTCATTTGGCCAAGCGACGTAACGTACAGTTGACATCATAATTCCAGTCGTTCGTAGTTTCTCCATATTTGTGCTCGCATGGCGTTTCTGTGTCTTCCATTCATTCCAATCATTCACGCCGGATGTCTGTTAACCAAAGACACAAACATGTCTGTTTAATTTCAACTTAAATATGAATTAACCTTCATTAATGTTCCGAGGAGTTGGATGTAGTATACAAGGCAGACGCTTACTTGTGTTCGCTGATAGCCACGCATGTAGAGGCACGATTCCACTGTGCTTAGCGTGCACAGTGTTTTGGTTCGAGTCCCGGTATCGGCATATTTTTTTTATCTTTGCACAAGTCATTTTCGCACAAACGCTAAATTAGTTTCTGCAGTTACACGCAAATTACTTAATTATATCATTCATAAGTTATCTTTGCTGCACTTGCAAGGTTGGAATTGCGAGTGGAGCATATATTTGTGTTATCTTTCCGTAATTTGTTGTTTACTGGCATTGTAATTTAAAGAGTCGGTTTTCGACCGTGACTGCAGACCAGGCATGTCAAATCTGTTGGCGCTTGCGGACCGTACTGAGCCAAAAGATCTGAAGTTGGGAAGCACGATTTTAAAAATATACAGAAGGGAACTGTTGAGGGTATGACGGGTGTGCTTGCGAGGAACCTGGTTCGACGCTCGTTCTATTCTCACTATCCTGCCTGCGGAGCGAGATTCGGTTTGGTGGGCGAGTGAAGTACTGTTAAGAACCGGTTTAGGTCTGACTGTAGCGTGGCGCATGAGCTTGTAATTCATTCTTATGTGTGTCTTTCTGGTAACCAATTAAACATCTTAAAATTATGATTTTTTAAAAAAAAAATACGCATTTTTAGAAGGTTTCTACTGGCTACACTGATCATGGTTGTTACGAAAACCGAAACGCGAATATTGCAGTAATAATAATAATAATAATAATAATAATAATAATAATAATAATAAGAGTAGTAATAATAATAATAAACAAAGGTGATGAAAGGCTTATTTTGGTTATTTTAAGCTACATATTGCCGCATAAGATCGACTGAATCTGTTCTTGCTGCTCGGCCGAGAGATAAGGATCACAACAATCATTGCTGTCATCCTTATCTCTCGGCCGAGCAACGAGAACAAATTTAGTCGATCTTGTGCGGCAATATGTAGTTTAAAATAACCAAACTAAGCCCTTCATCACCTTTGTTTTTTATTATTATTACTCTTATTATTATTGCAATATTCGCGTTTCGGTTTTCATAACAACCATGATCAGTGTAGCCAGTAGAAACCTTCTAAAAATGCGTATTTTTTAAAAAAAATCATAATTTTAAGATGTTTAATTGGTTACCAGAAAGACACACATAAGAATGTATTACAAGCTCATGCGCCACGCTACAGTCAGACCTAAACCGGTTCTTAACAGTACTTCACTCGCCCACCAAACCGAATCTCGCTCCGCAGGCAGGATAGTGAGAATAGAACGAGCGTCGAACCAAGTTCCTCGCAAGCACACCCGTCATACCCTCAACAGTTCCCTTCTGTATATTTTTAAAATCGTGCTTCCCAACTTCAGATCTTTTGGCTCAGTACGGTCCGCAAGCGCCAACAGATTTGACATGCCTGGTCTGCAGTCACGGTCGAAAACCGACTCTTTAAATTACAATGCCAGTAAACAACAAATTACGGAAAGATAACACAAATATATGCTCCACTCGCAATTCCAACCTTGCAAGTGCAGCAAAGATAATTTATGAATGATATAATTAAGTAATTTGCGTGTAACTGCAGAAACTAATTTAGCGTTTGTGCGAAAATGACTTGTGCAAAGATAAAAAAAAATATGCCGATACCGGGACTCGAACCAAAACACTGTGCACGCTAAGCACAGTGGAATCGTGCCTCTACATGCGTGGCTATCAGCGAACACAAGTAAGCGTCTGCCTTGTATACTACATCCAACTCCTCGGAACATTAATGAAGGTTAATTCATATTTAAGTTGAAATTAAACAGACATGTTTGTGTCTTTGGTTAACAGACATCCGGCGTGAATGATTGGAATGAATGGAAGACACAGAAACGCCATGCGAGCACAAATATGGAGAAACTACGAACGACTGGAATTATGATGTCAACTGTACGTTACGTCGCTTCCGGAGTGGCAGGCCGCTTGGTTTTTGTTTCAAAGAATGTACAAGAACTTGGAATGATTTGCCTTTTACGTACGCAATTAACAGGGACGTGTTACAAACAAGAATTTGGGTTCGTGTTTTGGTACGGCTCAGCCCCCCGAAGTAATAACTAATTATAGGTTTATCGTAAAGAACGATGCGGGTACACGCTTAGTATTAGAATATATTTTCCGAAGAGCAGTTGAAGTTTTTACGCGTGACATGAATTCAGAGTTATGAATGGAATCGTGACTGGGTGATTAGGAGTAATAAATTATAACTGGGAACATTCATATTTCTGTGCTCAATATTTTGCCTCATTAAATCCGAACCTGCCGATCCTAATGGCCGCGCGGTCTAAGGCGTAGGTCCGCTGCCTCTCGCTTGCTGGGATCGTGGGTTCGAATCCCACCGGGGGCATGGATGTTTGTCTTCTACAGTGTTTGCCTTGTCAGGTAGAGGTCTCTGCGACGGGCCGATCCCTCTTCCAGAGGAGCCCAATCGAATGTGGTGTGTGCTTGAGTGTGATCACCTACTGTGAACAGGTAGGTAGAAGAAGGACAGACTACGAAATCCGAACCGAGTAGGCCTACCAAGCTGTTACCTCACATGTCAGGTAATTCAGGTTATTGAGCAGGTGAGAGAATTGCATATGATCTGGCGATACGCTGTATAAAGGGGGTTCCTTAATATTGTCGCCATTTGCCTGCATTTACGTAGGTTATGGTCATATGCCTATTGTTTGTAATTTGTACCTATATGGCGGACTAATTTCAGCCCCTAGAGATGCAGTTACCACCCGTGTAACAACAACATATATTTTCACCAACTCTTAAACAAAACTGAAATAAGATGTATAGAAAACTTCACCCTTGTGCTTAATAAAGCACTACACCAAGGGATATGGGTGCTTGGAGACGTAGCTCGACGTATTGACCATTCCTAGGTGGAGGCGGGTGATCAGTTTCACGCCGCGGCCACTTTACCCCAAGAGCAAAGCCCAGTAATCGGTTAAGAGGCCGGGTGGACCCCAGACGCTGTTGGTATTTCTTTTATCGTGGCCTGGTCATATAGTCTGGTATAGTTTTGTACTTTACCTTCATTGAAGGACACTTCTATTCACCACGTTATGTTCTTGTGTATACACAAAAATTCCGTCTACTCATTCTGCCCCAAAGCAAGATGACAAAAAAAGTTCCACTGCACAGTAAACTTTGAGCACTAAAATATAAAATAATAAGTCTTCACAACTTATTAGATTGTTATTAATAACATAATATAGTACAAGGCTACATGTTTCGGTCTTTCAAATGACCATCATCAGGCCTATATACAAGAAGTAATGCAAGAATAGTTACTGCCTTTGAGATTTCAAGAGGCAATTGCCTCTTGAAATCTCTTGTAGCCTTGTACTATATTATTTTATCAATAACAATCTAATAAGTTGTGAAGACTGTTCGTATTTTATATTTTAGTGGTCATTTCTCACATCTGTATGCAAAATATAAACTTTGAGAAGTTGCATATTTAAGCTACCGTGAACAATAAGGACTTTGTCATCTCTGAATATAATAATTTTAATAATATATCTGACGAGTTGATGATGACAGAGTGTTGACCTAATTGTAAAATTGAGATCTCATGTATTATTTTCACTTACTCGTATATAGCATGGTTTTCCTGTGTGCATAATTGTTACTACAACAGTATGAAGGCGTAATGAGAATCAGGCCGAAACATGTAGCTATAATACTTATGACGACAAAGTAATTTGTTCAGTAAATACTTGTGTTTGACAGTGTGCAGCACTTAATTGGAGGATACTTATTTTAGCCCCCTGCGGTTCCATTTGATAAGACCGTGTGTTGTTCTGCGTATAACATATTTTTTTGCCTCCTTTTATGATTCTGTTATGCACCGGTTCAGCTAACCGTTATTGGTGTGGAGTTTCCGAGAATTAAAGAACTGAAATTCCTACAGGATATGTTGAAGGTGGAAGCATTTTGTTCGTTCGAAATTTTGCTAACCACCTGATAGACTGTCCCTTGTTACAACTAAATCATGAACACGTGAAACTTCACCGCCATGAAAATTTTAAATCCTTTACCATTTTCTCAGTTCACGTGTTTCATAATCGGTTTATGTGATTAGGCAGAATAATTGTATTATTCTAACGAAAACGTCATGCCTCTTCCGCTACCCTGCTTTCCAAGCACATTGTCACGCATCAAATTCTGCTTCATGTATCGTTGCTGCGGTAATATAACAGTCTACATGTAACTCCCGTCCTTCGACTTTCATCTGGGGATTTGTTAGCCATAACAACTTTGACCATATTTCAGATATATGAGCCTGTTTTCAGGATATACAGTGCACGCTAATTCGTGATCAAAACACCTTCACTTAGAAGACCATTGGAGTCGAGAGACCAAAGTATTTCCTAAGTGAAATGGAAATAGATAGCTGGTCTATTGATAGACTTCTTCAGCAGCTTGTGAACCCGGTTTGTTTTTAACACAGCCATGTGTAACTTACAGGCTTTATGCATACCTTGCGTGTCTGCAGTATTATACAGACGTTTTCATATTGAGTGATTCGTCTTTTCACCAAATCGTCCAGACCGGTGTGCGGGGCCCACGCAGCCATCTTTTCAACGGATACCGAGGTACTGTCCCGGGGGTAAAGTGGCCGGGGCGTGATTTGGCTACTGACCTCCATCTGGAGCAAAGGGTAAGAATGAGTGGAGCAATACCTCCACTCCTTGTGTATGTCTTCATGGCTTGGACAGGGACTGTTTTACTTCGTACATAATGCGTAATCCGTTGATTCGCAAGATATGTGAGTCCTGTTACAGACTGTACTGCTTGTTTGATCTGTCTGTTGCTCAAACTGACGAAAATACAAGCGCTTACGCGGTAATTGTTTTCGAAATTTTGGACATTAGAAACTAACGGCCCCGGAGGGGGCGGGGGGCGGGGGGCGGGGGGTTGTGGTGTTGCGTATAAAAGAAACGTTCGTTGTGCCTCTGGTTTGGCGTAGACTAGACGGGTACACATGAATCGGGGAGAAGCGAACGTCATTTGCTGAGAGTCGTTTTGCAGACGGCAATTCGTAAATCGTCCAGGCACCGTACATTTTAACTTCCTACGATCAGTAATACCAATACGGCGGGAAGGCAAACTTTTGAGGTGGCAGCAACATCAGAGGAACGTAATTCAGGGTAGTTAAATTATGCATTGTGGCATGTTTTTCAAAAATACTCAACTTTATCACCGAGTGTGTCCTACCAGAATGTAAAATAACAACACGGTAGCCGTATCAAATTGCGTTTGATGGGGACAAGTTGGACAGTCTGATGACGACAAGTTGGACAGTTTGATGGGGACAAGTTGGACAGAAATGTAGTAGGGATACAGTTTATACACTTACTGACACTTCATGTATGGAATATGTGTTGTATATGTCAGTAAAGAAAAATATGGCGACAATTCGAGAATTTGAAGTTATGTCCGACAGATTTAACGGGATTAAGGTCTCTCTTCCATGAGCGTGTTTGTAGCGCTGCACGACTCAGCAAACCATTGGTTACAGTGGGAGTTGTAACATGTAGGCTTCTCACAGTGGCTGATGTTACAATGGGAGTGTTTCCACGTAATAGCGCTTCGAAAATTGGACCGCCACAAACGCCTGTCGGTCGCTGGTCCGCTCCATTAGCAGCGCGCCACAGTGGCGCGCTACAGCTAGCGCTACGTATTCTCTTATAGTCTTGTTTCCACGAACTTGTTCAGTCGCGCCACTTCGTCGAACTTTGACCGTCTGAGTGGGCTGCTGTTAATTCTAAATGTGTTTATATTTCTGCATAATTTGTCATAACACGTAAGTGTTCAGTATTGAAAGTGAAGCCCGTCCAGCTGTATGGGACACAAGGACTGCGTCATCCAGTGATGCGGTGGAAGAGGGAACGTGTCATTAAATACGGTGTAAATATGCCACGTTCCCGCCTTGAATGCGGCAGGGTCTCTACCCAGAATTTAAGCTTCATTTTTGTGTTTTCTAATTTCTTGTGTAATAACACGAGAAGGACAACTTTCTCTTCAAACTTCATTCAAAGCTGCAGGTGAACGAGGTAACGTGGGTTCGCCAGTCACACTTGTTGAAGCGGCACAAACACACTAGTGGCAAATGTATTGCTTCAGACGCGCCACTTTTTGTCGCGCCACGAACGCGCTCGTATGAAAGGGCCCTGAATCTTAAAAATTCGAAGTTGCTCATAAAGGTAAAGTAAAATGAGTAAGAGAATAATGTACCTATAGACTGGAAGTGCGTAGCGTTGGGAAGTAGGTTTTATGCTTTCTACCCGGAACCGATATCCTTGCTTATGACGATTTGAGTGTGCGTTGCTGGGCAGTAGGGTAGGCTAGAATCAACAGGACATCCCAACTCTTCTACTAATGCTAATACTAATATTAGTACAGAACGGAGACCGAAACTTGTCTAATGGCTGATGAAGCTGGCAAACCAAACAATATTTGCATACGCGATCCTGCTATCCATATACGGTAGGAGGTCTGACAAGTGAAGAAAAGAATGACTTGTGTGATGTGTCAAATGTTCCAGAAGGCCCGTCTTAAATTATTCAAATAACTTCGCGGAACAGAATATAAACATTCATGAACAAATGCAGATCCGAATCTTCATAAGAAGTCTGAGCTTTAAAGAGTCATTTGTTAAATATAGGCTGTTTTCGTTTCAAATATGCTGGGCCACGCATCAACTAGTATACCAGGATGACATCCACAAAGTCCTCGTCATTTGGATAGTTTCAGCGCGAGTTTCACAAAACTTACGGCCTTCCTTCCGCAGTCACATGATTTCAGGTACTCCATAAGCGGATGCATACTGACATTTTCACCGTCCTGATTGCGGAAACACACTGACTTACGCATACACCACTTCGGACACAGTTCGGACTTGTTACATCAGCCTAAGCTGGCTAACGTGACCTGCGCCTGAAGCTGGAGACTTTGTGGAATTAATTTTGCAATAATACAGAATATTTGCTGACCCTGAAATTAAGCCACAACCGTTGTGTTCCGTACCCTTTCGTAGTCAGTTTTCATTAGTCATACTATCTTTCGACGCTGCATGGTCTCAGTAGTTAAATGAGCTACGAACACGACACGAGTATAATGTCGTTGAAGCCATTTTTAGGGCACCTGTATATAAATAAATGACTGTGATTATTTTGTCAAAACATAATTACATTGCGTTTCGTATTTTATACACGACCTTAGTGCTGAAATGAAATTTTGCAAAAATTTATTTTGTTTTCTTTCCGAAATATTTACGGTAAGTGTGTGTGGTTTATTTAACGACGCTGTCAATAGACCCGATTATGTAGTGTCGAATGGTAGGATGATTATCGAAAAATTTTATTATCGCAACATTTGCCGTGAAGGATTGAGGGGAAATTCCGAGAAACCTGTAAGTTTCGCTGGTGTCCTGGTCGAGTTTGAACTCTGGGCTTCTCTAATACGAAGAAGGCTTGCAAGTGTTTCGACAACGACGTTCGATTTCACGGTGAATTTTTACACCAATGACTTCTCTCTAACCCATCAACTCCGTCGAAATCCCAAAATGATGTTGTACGGATTACACCTGAGACCTCGCATTCGGAATATATCAACCATCGGTCTTCTTTTTCTAAGAAGTCACAGGTGCTCCCTCTGTACGGTAATCCTCCTCAGCGTATGGTTAGGACATCTGGGAGGCATTTTGTGTGACTCACCTCGTGACCCTGTCTTCTTATTCAAGAGTATTAGTACAGACGCGCCACGCAGAGATCGAAGCTGTTGGGGAAACCATGGCTGTGGCACCTGCAACACTGTCCTGCGCGTGTGTGACACATTCACAGACCCACACAGCCGCTGTAGGTCAATTGTGGCCGGCGAAGTTTTCAAGCCGTAGGCTAGGAGCGAGTTAATTGTACTGCAATAGGGATAGCGGATTGGCCGAAGCGACAAATAAGTACCCGGCCCTTGCCATCTCGCGCAGGCCTGTTCCCCAACTCTGCTAGGCTCTTCACCGACCAAAAACATACAAAAGATATCAGGGTAATGGAACATGAAAAAGTATCTTGGAGGTCTTAGGTTCAAGTTGCGACCCGGAGACTTCCTGTGCTGTGATTCTTATGCTGTTTCCTCATTCGCTGAATCTTTATCGCATGGAAAGCCAGCATCCGCCGCCATAGTCCGTTGACAGCTGCCGTGTAACGATAAATGGAACGATGTATAGGTATTAATAGAGACGTCAGTGTCTCTTGAACAGGCGAAGCTGATCTGAGTAGTAAATAAACGTCTGGGTTGCAGAACGTTCGGACCATCTCTGGGTCCCGTCCAGCTTCGTATTCAGTTGGCACAGGGGTTGATTTGCTCGGGGATAAAGCGGTCGGGGCGTGAAACAGACAACTCGCTTCTGTCTATTGTCGAGGATCTGCGAGCAATACCTCTATCTCCCAATACGACTTCGTGGCATGATGCTTAGATAAGCACTGGGACTTCGCTTGTACCTTTCCCTTTATGAGTATTTGTCACGCATTAAGCAATGTTAAGACGGAGACTTTATACTGGATCTGTTCTGGGTGCCGGTGTGTCTCAGTTTTTGCAGCATTGTAGTATGAACGGACAGCTGAATATTGAGAGCAAATTACAGGACCGTTGGGATCGTCAGCAACAGCACAGTGCGGGTTGTTATCAGGCAATCAGCCAAGCGAGTCTCGTTTATCAGTTGTCAGTGCACTTCAAGAATGCTGTCTTCTGGGATGTGGCTTTTGCATTCTGTTACAAACTTTCGTGTACCATGAGGATGGAAACACCAGATTCTACGGAAACGTTCTTAAATTTCTACCAGACTACAGAGTGTCACATCCCAGAAGTCAGATTTTTCATCGCAGTCAGTGAATACTTCTTTGACGAGGTGTGCAGAGATCCTAGGCGCCATGTCGCCTGGGTGACGAAATTTTTTACGGTGGCACCCAACATTTGTGGAACTTGCTTCGGGTCACACTCCTGCCGCCTCGAATTTTGGGGTGGTCCCTAGATTTTTGGGAAATTTGTGCACTCTCCTCTTTGACGGACTTTGGGGATAGGAATTGCCAGTTCAAGGAGTAAATTTGAATTCATAACAGAGCTGGTTTTGGAAAACAAAATTGAAGCTAACTGCACCGTGCCTGTATGACGTTCTTCCATGGATAGATTTTGTACGTGACAGATCCCTTTCACAAACGTTCACTTTGTACACTATTACAGTGAGAATATCATCAAATGCTATTGTGTGTACAGGGAATGGACAGGAGAGAGAGAGACAAGTAAGTTAACAAAGCACTGTACTTCATATCTTTTCAGCTACAATAGACTCGCTTTATATTTTATATTCACCCAGTCTGAGCGGATGAAAGTTATTCAAGTTAACATTGCTAGCCGGAATGCCCGTAGATTAAAAATGAAATTGAAAGGTTAGAAATAGATATGACAGCTTGGTAAGCAACTTTATTATGTAGGATCCTAATGGGCATTTCTGTCAGGATATTCGCTGTCATGACTGGAAGTTCGTGTACTTTTTGATTCTGTAATATATAGTGGGAAATTCAGAGATAGATTTTATATTTTAACGTTTGCTTTATCTCACACACATTTGAACTCACAGCTCACGCTCGTCCGACATCATATTTAATTAATTAATTTTTATATTATTCATTTCCGTTCATTATTATCAATTTTGTACTTAAAACCAACTAAATGGACAATTTAGGTGCATGCTTAACCTTTTAAAGCCTAGCGGTAAATTTACGTACCACCAGGGTTAACATTAAAAAATTCTACGTGGTGCCCACATTGCGTTTATGTGTTCTGTACGGATCTCAGAACAAACAGCAACTTTTGCCTTATAAAACATTAAGAGACTGGTTTTTATAACCGAAGTGGAGAGTGTTTACAGCGCGGTACGCACTGAGTCCTTATATAAAACAGATACGCTTCGTCTTTAAAGGGTTAATCTGTTTCATTTCTTCGACATGTTTGGGCTAGCTGCCATCTTCAGGGAGGTTTACATCAATTTACTATGCAAAACGCTTAAACTTTTAGGGCTTTATACAGTGAATTGATGTAAACTTCCCTGAAGATGGCAACTAAACGAACCGTGTCGGAGGAATAAAATAAAATAGAGTAACTAATTTTTTCCGAAATTGTGCATTTAGTAGGTTTTACGTACAAAATTAATTTACCTACATTTCGTGTAACGTCGGTGGCAGTAGCATTTAGAGTAGTGTCAAATATTAGGATAATATTGAATGCTGGATTGGACACGATTTGGATAGAACCAGTCGTGGCATAATATGAAGTACAGTCCCGACATTTGCGTGCTTAGACTGGCGAATATTACGAGAAACGTGTGAGTATAGTCGGTGTTTCGGCTCAGGTTCAAACCAGGTACCTCCTGAACGGGGGTGCCCAAATTCAACATAATTTCCTTTTACATTATTATAGTGGCCGGAGGATGACCATAAAATGCGGTCTAAACATATAGCCATCTAGTTTTGAATAAACATCAAACAAGTTGTGAGAGGACGGTGTTCATTATATTTGTATTACAGAAATCCATAAGACACCCCAACACTCCAGGCACCAAACAGATTACAGGAAGCAAATTTTATACCGACGATTTATTAGGTTCTACCGTACAAAATTTAGTCGCCCGACCGGGCTGCCGGGACTTTTACACCCCTAATTCCGAATAAAAATAAGAGATGGTGCCGCTACATTAATTCTGTCATGTCATATAATATTTACAGTTGATACAACATAATTTAAGCAAAGAGACAAATTTGAGCATTTATGAGAAGTCTTCGGTAATGACACTTATTTATGGTGAGTGGTGTGTTGAAGTGACAGGCATAAGATGGAAGGAGAATTTTTTTGCGCAGCATTGCTACCCATCTACCAGAATAGACGGTGTCATAATTCAGAAGTCCACGCTGTGTGTTTGTTTACTAAGTTTGTTATATCAAAGTCTATTATTTCCCTAAACAACATCGACCATTTGGTCCTGATAATGGAGACTAAGTGTTTGCTGTGAGGTAGGGTACAAATTTTGTGTATTTGTTACGTGAAATTCTGTACGCTAAGACAATGATTACTAAAGTTTTTTCCTCGCGAATTCCTTTTGGTTTCGAAAAATAATCATGGATCTTGACATCTTTTCTCTCTCAAGTATAGTGTCCGGATGACACGTCTCCAAAATTAAAAATTTATATCTCAGAACTGATTTTCGATAATTATGAGTACATACCAGTAGCATACGTAGTGATGCATTTTATGATTTCATTTTAATTAAAGTGTCGCTCGCTTTGTGGGGAGTTTCATAGTTAGATACCGTAGCGGTCACAAGAAATAAACACATCGCCAGTTAAAGAAGTTCCGCGATTATTTTTAACAAAACATTATTTCTTTAATTAAAAAATAAGTAAACTTTAACCTGTTAAAGCCTAGCAGTAAGTTTACATACGACCAGGTTTAATATTAAAAAATTCTACGTGGTGCCCACATTGCGTTTATGTGTTTTTTACGGATCTCAGAACAAACAGCAACTTTTGCCTTATAAAACATTAAGAGATTGGTTTTTATAACCGAAGTGGAGAGTGTTTACAGCGCGGTACGCACTGGGTCCTTATATAAAACAGACACGCTTCGTCTTTAAAGGGTTTTATAACCGAAGTGGAGAGTGTTTACAGCGCGGTACGCACTGAGTCCTTATATGAAACAGATACGCTTCGTCTTTAAAGGGTTAAAAAATTCTACGTGATGCCCACATTGCGTTTATGTGTTTTGTACGGATCTCAGAACAAACAGCAACTTTTGCCTTATAAAACATTAAGAGACTGGTTTTTATAACCGAGGTGGAGAGTGTTTACAGCGCGGTACGTACTGAGTCCTTATATAAAACAGACACGCTTCGTCTTTAAAGGGTTAAAGTAGGCATTAGAGAAATATATCCAGGGATCCGCTGGGAGCGGGCCACGGATTCCGTGGGATCAGCAGAGCACGCTTTGGGAACCACTGCGCTAAGATCTTCCGCACTTTGGAACTTGTGGGTTTTTAATGAGTCCGTAATGCTGATGATTTACTGGACAGTATGCTGCTAGGTGCAAAACAAGTATGCTACAGTGCGCTGCGTCCTTTTGCACGCTTTTTTTTTCTGAGTAACAGTGCTTGTTGTTGGCAGCCCTCGCAAGAACAAGAATCTCTTTTCATTGGTATGCACAACTGTGTTTCTGGATAGCTTCTGCACGTGTGCTGGTCTATAAATAGGGTACAGTGCTTTTGTTACAGACTGGAAATGTCCTAATTGCAACTCGAATAACCTGTCTTGCAGGCATATAAATAACATATATATACGTATTTAGTTCGGTGTGTACGATTGCAGACAGTCGTGTTCATGTTCTGGCTCTACATTACTTGCTGTAACTCCCGGAATATCCTTAATCTGCAGGTGGGGACCACACTGACGTAGACTACACAGAAGTCGTTGTCGTAGGTTGAACGTAACAATCGTGCCCCACGAATTGCTGAGACTGTCCCCCGTCGGAAGTATATTCTTCCGGTAAAAGACCCAAGCGTGGGCCAGGCTAGCGTAGTCGGTATAACCCTTCGCTACGGCCTGGACGTTCCGGGGATCTAATTCCGTTAGGGGTGAATTTTCCGCACCCGTCCAGACCGGCTGTGGGGCCCATGCAGCCCCCTGGACAATGGGTACTGGGTTTCTTTCCCGGGGGTAAAGCCGCCGAAGCGTGGCGTTAACCACGCATCATCTAGCACAGAGGTTAAAGAAAGAGTAAAGCTATACCTCTACTCTCCCTCTCTGCATTCGTGGCAGGTCATACGGTGATTTTTACCTTTTACCTTTACCAGATAGTTTTGTGTGTTCTAATCGCTGATGCATCAAGTAGTCAGGACAACAAAGTATTTCCACGTGTAATTGTGTTGTATTTAGATATAACACAAATATGTGTCGTATTTGGGTGGATTTTGTCGCGAAAATAATTTTTTGTAGCTATAAAACAGTAGGGTTGTGAATGTGAAGGTTTAACATTTTAGCAGCTACCGAATTCCTTGACCCAAGCTGTCTTGGTTAGTTATCAGTAACAAATATATACGCTGCACTTTGTCACATGGTTTTGTTTTATTTTTCACAAATATTATATGAACTGAAACTGCGTTGTACGGCAAATATTTGGCCCGGTACTTGAAAATGGACGTTGAAGAAGGCGCAAAAACTCTGAAATATATAAACTGTATGATGAACATGATGTTGTGAAATGTATTAAGCTTGGTAGACTTAGATGAGCTGGTCACGTGATGAGGATGGACGAAAGTGACCCTGTAAGGAAAGTCCTTTGTAATAAATGGGTAGGAACTGGACACAGACCAAGGTTGAGGTGGTGTGACGAATTAGAGGAGGACGTCGCACGAGTTGGATGTACAAATTGGAGACTTAACCTTTTAAAGACGAAGCGTATGTGTTTTATATAAGAACTCAGTGCGTACCGCGCTGTAAACGCTCTCCACTTCGGTTATAAAAACCAGTCTCTTAATGTTTTATAAGGCAAAAGTTGCTGTTTGTTCTGAGATCCGTACAAAACACATAAACGCAATGTGGGCACCACGTAGAATTTTTTAATGTTAAACCTGGTCGTATGTAAAGTTACCGCTAGGCTTTAAAAGGTTAATACGCAGTCAAGAGAGGAGTGACGGAAGATCATAGAGGAGGTTAAGTCCCACCCAGGGAGGTAGCGCCGTTGGAACAAAAAGAACAAACTTGCGTTACGCACACTGATCTACTTAATTATGTAACAGCTTCACTCTTCAGCGGGTCTGCCCTCCGTATAAGCCCCCCTGACCCAGTAGGTAGGAGACTTGGCGGGCCCCAGAGCCCGTTTGGTTGCTGTGGAGAACAGAAAAATCTACGTGCCACTACAATGAGTGTTAATCCCGAATACTTGGTCGTACAGAGCCTATCTCGCTATACCGACTGAGATACTGTGGCCGCGTCCTCTGTAATTGTATTTGTCCCTTCACAAAGCTGTGATGTTCACGACACGACGGTAAGGTCGTAATTTCACGGGTACTTCATATTCTTATCACAGCAAATGAATGAGGCCTGTGTAACACTGGTATGGGAGATACAGTCGATATCTCCATCTATGGGAGGTGCAGTCGATATCTCCAGCAGTGTTATATGAACGCCGGACACGTAACTCGCTGGGAGGCTTGGATTTCATTTGCACGTTTGACGACTCTTAATCGCCTTCACGCCATTGTGTGTGTGACGCACAGAAAAAACGTTACATGTCACAGTCATTGTAAGAACACCTAAACTCGACATTCCTAGCGTCATGTCACATTTGTCATCATTAACATTAATGAGCCGTTCCCGATGGCCGTGCGGTCTAAGGAGTAGGTCCTCGGCCGTTCGCTTGTTGGGATTGCGGGTTCGGATCCCGAGGGGGGCATGGCTGTCTCTTGTGAATTTTGTGTGGTGTCAGGTAGGGGTCTCTGCGACGGGCTGATCCCTCGTCCAGGGGGCCCTTCCACATGTGTGTATGGCTGTCTCTTGTGAATTTTTGTGTTGTCAGGTAGAGGTCTCTGCGACGAGCCGATCCCTCTTCCAGGGGGTCCTTCCGGGTGTGTGTATGGCTGTCTCTTTTGAATGTTAGTGTGTTGTCAGAGTTCTCTGCGACTGGCCGATCCCTCGTCAAGGGGAGTCCTTCCGGGTGTGTGTATGGCTGTCTCTTTTGAATTTTGGTGTTGTCAGGTAGAGGTCTCTGCGACGGGCCGATCCCTCGTCAAAGGGAGTCCTTCCGGGTGTGTGTATGTCACTGTGTGTGATCAGATGCAACAGTCATCGTCTGCACTTAGGATAGGTATGTAGAAGAGACCGGACTAAAAAGCAGAAACTGATTAATAAAATGGGCTCGCCCTTGACCGGCGTCAACAATACCGAACACAACAGCGGTGAACCCTTTGCCCTCTAGTGATGTTAGGCCTTTGACCCGTTCCGTTTTCAACACAAATTATCAATCCATCTATCCGAGCTTGGGACAGCCTCCGTTTCATTGGCCTGTGGGTGTACAGACTAATTGTAGAGGTAAGTATTGAAATCGGCGTGTTTCGTCCTTAACATGTACGTATTCACACCAGTCGCGTTTCAGACGAACGTGGTATATATTCTGCGTGGATATCAGTGGAATGCTGGGGCTGATTTGTTTGTAGCAGGCTAAGCGTCGCAGGAATTTGATCTCCGCCGCTTCTGTTTTCCGTCTGTCAGTTCTAATTAAAGTACAGTCCGTACTATATACAAGGTGTTATCAGTTTTCACATTCAAAACTTCTGCATTCGGCCCGCGCAGAATATTTATATATTTTTTATGGATCTCAGGACAAACGGCGATTTTGTCCTACAGAGCATTAGCTGATTGGTTTCTGTAACCGAGGTGTTGAGTGTTTACTGCGCGGTACGACCTGTGTCTTTAAATAAAAACGTATTACGTTTCGTCCTTGGAGGGTAAATGTCCATTTTTCACAATTGAACATTAAACTTGGACATTTCGTGTTATATATACTGCTTTGATGGTTCCACACGTTCTGTGAAATTCGCGGAGCTTAATTTGACATCATCATAGCAGTATGAGACATTATATCCAAAGTAGTTAAAGATGTGTTTGTCCAGTGATTTTATTACCGATCACCAGTTTATACAGAATGTCCCTTTCATTACAGCCGTCGATTTCATGTTAGGTGTAGTAGCGTAGTCGGTATAGCGACTAAGCTAGGGGATGTAAGTCCGGGGTTCGAATCCCAACAGGAGAAAGAGATTTGTCTGTTTTCCAAAACGTCCAGACTGGCTGTGGAGCCTACCCAGCCTCCTATTCAGTGGGTGCTGGGATCTTTTCCGGGGGTGAAACTGCCGGAGTGTGAAGTTGACTAATCTCTTCCATCTAGTGCCAAGGTTAAGAATGGGTGGAGCTATGTCTCTTCTCACCTTATGTGCCTTTGTGACGTGGATAAGGACAGCTATTTTTAAATTATATTTCTTAACATATTATTGGAGATTATTTTACAAGTCTGTAGAATCAACAGGTATTGTCTGGTCACCCGGGAAAGAAGCAGTTCCTAGTCTATGTTCATCAGTCCTTATTCGTGCTGTTCACCAACGCAGGGGACAATAAAAGGCAAGTCCAGTAATCCAAGTTCGCAGTGAGATCTTTCTAAATGCCATTAAAATGCATTTATAAGTTTTTCTAAGGACTTTCGAGCTTAGTTTGTGTGCAGGAAGTGCTGTGATACGAGAGTCCGGCTGTGTTCTGTATGCAGAACATATCGACAACAGCAACACTGCTTATTTGTATGTCGGTGACTGTGTCTCTGTAACGAGAATCAAGATTCTGATTTCGGAATTGAAAACTGCGCAGCGTTTTATGGACTTGAAGTACGTTACCTTGACAACCGGTTTAGAGGAACCTGTGTGAGGGACGAGATGCTGTAGAGTCCGGAATCCTTTACAAGTCTTGTTCTCTTTACGGTACTTAATAACGCTTTACTTCTGGATATGAATTAAGTCGCCAATAAAGAGAGAGATGCGTGAAGCCCCAGTCTGAGACCGAGGGGTACTTGACCTGAAAGAGTGCACAAGCGGTGACCCATAGAAAGCAAGGAGAAGTTCTTAACAATTTTAGTCTCTTTAACCCATGGAGACACAGTGGACGCACAGCTAGATCGCTGCGTAAACCTCAAAACTTGCTGAAACAAAGCTTACAGGCCAAAGGCATGTACTTTGTTTCTTATTGAAAACAGAGAAAAACAATATTATGAATTCTTCCCACGAAGGACGAGTATGAACATAATACTAAAGTAGGGGGTAGTTTGTGTATAATATTACCATTACCATGGATGTTCTGCTGCGTTGAAAACAAAAATCACGTAAAAGTGACTTCCGCAGGGAAGAATGAGGTGACTGGGAGATAGCATCTCCTGGTAGCCGATGTGTCTCCCCGTTCGGGTTTTGGTTGATCGGACTACTGAGTGCTGACGTGAAAGCATGTATATTGGCACGCGATAGGACTTCAAATTGATTTTTCATGTTGAGTGCTGGAAACTCTCTTTGTTGACTGATCATGTGTGGAAACAATTCAACGGGCAAACGAGAAGCAATCAAACTCGGTCACGGTTTGCTTCAAGGTTAGCGTCTCTGATTTTTACGTGTGGTCTGCTGATCGAGGCCAGGGATGGCCAGTTTGAGGGGCCAGGTCTTGAGGGATATGACGCTGTCTCGCTGAGAGGTTCTCGACCTTTCGAAGGAACGTTGGGAAACACTCAGGCACATGGCGTCACGTCCCTGGCGAACTGAACCTTCAACAGAATCACAGTGGAAACGTCAAATGTTGCAGCGGTGGACAGATTCTTTGTTAATGAGATTTGAAGACTCGTGTCTGGTCGGATGTTAAGGCTGTTTCGATTGACAGATAGTTACCGACATTACGAAAGATCATGGTGCCTTTCCTCTTCAAGGCCAGGCATTCCTTCACATTCCCAAAAGAGTTGAATGTTCATCAGCCCGCTTTGAGCGCCACGTGTCTCGTCTTAGTGAAATTTCATAGACCTTTTCGCGTTTTTTTTAAATCCGTGGTTAAGATTGGACAGAAGATGTGCGACAAATTTTACTGACAAAAATGTGTTCTGGCATGCAACGCCGTGTACTCTGGTAGAAATTTATCAACGTTTCGGTGGAACGTGTTACCACAGCATGTTCTTGCGTTTCGTTAATTATTCATCCTATCGTTAAATGTTTAAGTCCAAAATTTGAATCATAACTAAATCAAAATTTACGTTTTATAACATTTTTTAAAATAATGTTGAGAAGTAGCAGCTTTTTCTGAGATTTATGTAGGACCGTACGATACATATTTTATTGGACTGATATGCATCGGCTGAGAAACTACTTCCTTAACCCTTTAAAGACGAAGCTTGTCTGTTTTATATAAGGACTCAGTGCGTGCCGCGCTGTAAGCACTCTCCACCTCGGTTATAAAAACTAATCTGTTAATGCTGTATAAGTCAAAAGTTGCCGTTTGTTCTGAGATCCGTACAAAACACATAAACGCAATGTGGGCACCACGTAGAATTTTCTAATGTTAAACCTGGTCGTATGAAAAGTTACCGCTAGGGTTTAAAAGGTTAAGAGGGACTCTGTCGCATGGGGTTCGTCACTTCACTTCACTTCACTTCACTTCACTTAGTCCAATCTCTTCTACCGGTAGGTGTAGAGGGTTTACACAGAGCTTTCCATCTCTCACGGTGTCTAGCTATAGCTCTGACTCCTTTCCATTCAATTCTTCTTTCGTCCAAAATCTTTTATACCCCTTCTTCCCAAGTCTGTCGGGGTCTTACTTTGGGTCTCTTCCTTTGTGTTTGCATCAAGATAGTTGCTTTATTTATACTCAACAACCACAGTATGAAGTGAAACGAAAGTAAATAAAATCCTCGTTTTCTTTTATTTGTGCTATGGAAGAATGAGGAACAGGCTTTATGTAAATAATTAGAAGCAACCGTCTGCTGTTCCAAGGAAATGAAACTGTCGTACCGTGAAAATGTGACACCTGCCCGTGCAAGCAGGTTTCCAGCAACTGCCACAGTTTGATTTTAATGGCCACGTTACCTTACACGGAAAAGCGGGTAATGTTACGATCTGCCGAATGGCACGCTTAGCGCAAAAATGTCTGTAGTGCTTCTTCGTCATTTTAGCCGTCGTATGTATGAATTTATTGGCTGGATAATCGGAAGGAGAACCCTTCACAGCGCAAAGATGATCTGAATAATATATAACAGATTGGTTCTTAGCTTGCAGAAAATATAAATGGTTACATACAGTTCATAATATTTTGGTGGAATTTATTCCGTTGTGTTACAGTTAACTGACAATAAGTTATAAATTCCCGTCAGACACAGCAATTTTATTATATTTAATTTAATAATATATGCTACTTTTTCGGTCATATTCTGACCATATTCAAGCACTGCGTTAAAATATTTTGTAATTCTTCAGAGCTCACGAATGTTACAAATGCCATTATAACGTAGAACTGGGTGTTCGTTATCTCGTATATATCTTCGTGCTGTGTTACTAAATGCATAGCACGTTGTTTCTAAACTTGTTAAAGTTATGTAAAACTTGCTCTGTATTGATTTGGCTGGTTTATTTATATATTTACGCGTGTTCTCTTGATTTCTATGATTTCAAACCGTATGATATTCTTTTCTGGAGTTCAGTCTTTGGTTGTATTGTGTGTGTTTGACGGCGTTATTAAGTTGTATGTGTAATTATAGTCTTATTGTTTCACAACTTCCTATAAATATCGTTTTTGTGCCTATATCCTACATCGCGTTATTTATAGCACACCAGGCAACCGTCAACTGCCCGGCGTTTTGCTTCATCTTCGAAAATAATTTTGCCAAGATCATATGCCGTTTGCGAGTCTAATTTAACCGCCTTTGTTCAGTGAACCTCACCGTTCTGGGTGAAAAATTTATACATTTGTCAGTGTTTAAAATTGTCCGTTGATCGGGAATGTTGATATGTAAGTTGCCATGCTCTGGGGAAGTGAGAGAGGCACATACACGATTGGTCAAGAAGCCGCAAGAGATGAGCTTACTTTGGAATTACTTGGTGTAGACGGAAGTATATTATTAAAACGGATCTGTGATGAGCGAGAAGCTGACAGGAGGATCGAATGGCGGAGTCGTGTGAAGACGATTGTGAGTTGTTGGGTTTTCTGAAAGCTGTATAAGTTGTTTATAGACTGAGTAGTTGTCAGCTTATGCTTGATGTCATCAGAAACTCACCGGAGAGAACTAATTACTTGTGGCTGAGAAGCAGTCACAAAAGCTTTTCGCACTTATGCAGTTGTACCTTCTTCAGTCGTGTTAGTCACAGTCAACTCATGCCTCTTGTTGATCAGGCCATGGACACACATGTCACGTCTATTGTCCTCTTTGTCTCCAGAATTCCACATACAGCGAAGAAATGAACAGCTTGCATTCTGAATGTGTGTGTGTGTGTGTGTGTGTGTGTGTGTGTGTGTGTGTGTGTGTGTGGACATTGCGTGAAGACCGAGCGAGTGAGATGTTGGAAGGAAAAGAAAGTAGGAATGCGGTGTCTTAACACCAGTCCACTGTCGTCGTAGAGGTGGTCATCAGTTTTATATGAGACAAGCCTGATTTCCAAAACTAGGGTGTGTTTTCAAAATACGTAATTAAGCACTATAACGAATGTGACCTTCTGGGTGTGTGGCTGCATATTCTTGTGGCCTGTTACCGGCTGTCAGAGGGAGCTCCTTAGTGTTCAGGGTATAAGATGGAGGCAGTTCTTCCGCAAACTTACCGTACAGGAAAGAGGAAAACAACAGAAAAAAAAAACAGAGAGAAAATACAATGAAGAATGAAACAACAAAATCATAGCTTCAATCCAGCTCAACAAAAGGAGTTAACTGTCTACCAGACTACACGGCGTCATGTCTCAGAAGACAGTATTCGTCGTGGTTACCACTTAGCCTCATCTGCCTTTCGCGATGTATGTGGTAAACCCTGACGTACCATGCTGAGTCCAGTGTGGTAGGCCGATAGAGTAACATCAATAATCCTGTGCTTGGATGGTGACGTACGTACGTACTACATATGTACATACATAATATCTACATACATTATTTGTTACGTACAAGAATTAAACTTTTATCTGTATTTTAAATTGTAATGCGTATTTTAAACCACGCAGTTTTGATTTTTAATATTTTACGTGTGCATTGGTTCACAGAACATTTGCAGCGTTTCAATGTGTTTATTCTTCGTAACGCACCTCCCTAAGGATTGTCACATACGTGGCCGAAACATGTAGGAGGTATTACCACGTTTATATTTTCATAAAATTGTGTGCAGTTGTTGGTTTTAGTCTCCATATCATACAACACAACGTTTCGAAAACAAACCACTTTCGTCTTCAAGTGAAGACCAAAGCAGTTTGCTTTCGATGCGTTGTTTTGTAAGTTTTATGCTCAGTGACGATGGAAAAAGTTCTAATACATATCAGTGATGGTTTGCACCATTTCTCCGTCATCCATTCCGTGGTCTAGTCACGTTTTGTGTAATTCAAAGTGATTAACAATGACCAAAATAATAGTCATGTTGATTGGTACATTGCGCCGTCAGAAAATCTGCTGGTGTCCAGAGTGGCTCTGTGATTCATCCAGCGTCCTATTAATGGGCACCAGGGCTGCTTTTCCTGGGGGTAAAGCGGCTGGGACGTGAAGCTGGTCTCTCACCTCCATCTAGTTCCGATGTTGAGAATGGCTAGAGCTGTAATTCCGTTGCACCATACACCTTCATGCCGTGCATAGGGCCAGGCTAACCTTTGCCGTATTACCTAGCTTCATCATGCTCGGTTTAGCCTGTAGCCTATTCACACACCGGAAGCTGTGATGAACAAGCAGTTACTCTGGAATTGTAAGACACAAACAAAGTAGCGAATTGTTCGTCTAAACTGCAGTGTGTCCTCTCCACTCCTCTCCCTCCGTGCAGCCGTCATGCAGTATACCCATGTTATGCCTGAGGATGTATTGTGTAGACCGTTAACCTTGCCTGCCGGTGTTGTATATAGAGACCAATCTGCTAAAGCTGTGAGCTGGACCTGACAAACGGCAAGTAACCGATAGAATACGTGAGGATGCCTGGATGTTAGGCAACCCATTTGACAGGCAGCTGCACTCTCCCTCTCGTGGCCAGCCAAGCAGCGATTCAGTAGACTCGTCTCCGTTCCAAGGCCATGGCCCCCTGACTCATCAAGTTCCGGCCAGGCCGCCCGCAGTCAGTCTGTACGTTATTTCATTCTTGTGGCAGTTGCGAGATACACGCACTGGAATAGGAAATTAAATGTGACTGACGAACAGAAATCATTCCATAAACACGTCGGACTGAAAAGACAGCATCTGTCCTTGTCGTCCTCTTTCTTCTTCTTCTTCTTCTTCTTCTTCTTCTTCTTCTTCTTCTCCTCCTCCTCCTCCTCCTCCTCCTCCTCCTCCTCCTCCTCCTCCTCTTCTTCTTTTTCTTCTTCTTCTTGTTCTTCTTCTTCTTCTTCTTCTTCTTCTTCTTGGCGTTTCGGCCCGTTTTTGGGCCATGGCCGCCCCATTGCGGGGGTTTCAATGCTGTTGAGCTTTTACAATGTGGGAATGTCATCCCCAAGCTCAACCCCCAAGCTGGACGGCCAGGGTATCTTTTCCGACATCTCGCTAAAAGCCTGTCTGTCATGGGTGGGCCCACCAGCAGCTAACTACCGCCGGCACAGTTCCGTACCCATGCTGCCTGTCGTAATATATCACAAAAATTTATGACGTACTTTGTTGTCTTTAATCTTATTCATAGCTCCCCTTCCGACTTGCCCCCGGAAGATGTCTATTTGCATCTGCCGGAAACTCAGTATCCGTACTCCGGTATCCCTCAGTCAGTCCTGCGCGGTACGAGCTGATTCTTTATGTATCGTGCAGGTTAATTTCATCTTCAGATGCTTTTAAAGGTCTTCTCTGGTCCCCCATTACGTAATTAAGGGGTTGTGCTTTAGTTTGCATGATGTATAGGTTTCAACTTTGCAGAGAACGAACGTTTGTCTTGCTTCTTGTGCTCAGATTCAAACAAGCCGTTTCGTATCAAGAGGTAACACACAGTACCATGAGGCCATATGACCGGCCGTCCCCACACATTTTCCACGCGCGTAGTTTTTCCTGTGATTCTCACATGCCATGCCGGTGGTCGTGGCTTTATCCACGTTATCTCTTGCAGCTTGTTATTAACCCTTTAAAGACGAAGCGTATCTGTTTTATACAAGGACTCAGTGCGTACCGCGCTGTAAACACTCTCCACTTCGGTTATAAAAACCAGTCTGTTAATGTTTTATAAGGAAAAAGTCGCTGTTTGTTCTGAGATCCGTGCAAAACACATAAACGCAATGTTGGCACCACGTAGAATTTTTTAATCTTAAAAACCTGGTCGTACGTAAAGTTACCGCTAGGCTTTAAAAGGTTAAAGGCGTGTGTTTCATTCTCCCATCAAGCACTCATTCTAACGCTTCATTTTGCTACCCATTATCCTGCATGTCCATACCAAGTTGCCGTTCCTCCATTCAGTTCCGACGTCTACAGTGCCGTGTGACTTTATAATGCAGCCCCTTTTGTGCTCTGACAGTGAATAAGGCTTGGAAATAAAACATGTTTTAGGAAGTCAAGTTTACTAAGATTTGTTTTTGCTGCTTTGATCCTTTCACCTTCTTTTCTCAAAGAACATATGTAGATCATTTTATCTGTCTATGCAGAATAGCAGTTAACCTGTACATTTATCTTCTTTGAATTATGCATTTTAATAGGTCATTCCATCCTTTTTACCGTTATGTCGGTTTCTTACAGTCGTAGGAGATCGCCAACTTCTTCTTTACACATTTCATTGCAGGGAAGTGGTTGTCTAGTCTAGTTTAGTCTAGCCCAGTATGTATAGAAAAGAATTCCTAACAGAACTCAAATCCTACTTTCCTAATGCAGAGATTTCTAGACCTACATACCCCCCACTCCCCCATGTGCCGTCATGGCGTGATGTTGAATGAACACAGATACAAAATTTACGTTCACACGTTCCTAAATATTATAAAACATTCTCATTGGATTTTTTGTTCTGATAACACCAAGCTGTGCATGAAATTGTATCATACCTTGTCAGTGAGAAGCTGGTAGTTGCTCATCAGCACTGATTTATTTTTTCAGTGAATTTGTCCAAAACTGTTTCACGTCTCTAATAAGAAACATTTTATTGATTTAATGGGTTTCATCTCTGTGCATTTGATCATAAAAGCAGTAGAAATTAGCAACAAATTACACACTAAGCTTTTATTTCTCTATTTTACGCTAATTCACTCCTACATATTTCGGCCCTTCTGGGCCATCCTGATGGTGATTCTCAAGCAGTACACTATATCACCGCGGTAGATGGTTGTCCTATTATTGTAGCTGGTTGTCTTAGTTGTCCATACTGCAAGTAACGTGGAAACATGGACAAAAATATATAAAAAAATATAGCTTTTGTGGTGAGAGCTGCGGTTAGCTTAAAATAGAGAAATAAAACTTAATGTGCATTGTGTTGATAATTTTCCTTGCTTTTATTGATTTTATTGAGTGTTGATTTTATTGCCTGTTGCACTGTTGTCGAAAAGGCTGGTTCAAGCGCTAATGCTTCTGACATGTAACCTTAGTGTGTCGCATCCTGATGTGTTTCCTAATGGCCAAGAATGCTCTTTTCTCTCAGTCGACAGAACTTTATTGGTTAACAGTTCCATCTGCGTACAGTAAAGAGCTGCATGTTGCGGCCAGGGCTGTGGAATCGGTACACAAAAGCTCCGACCCCGACTCCGACTCCTCGATTTTTAAAACTTCCAACTCCGACTCCGACTCCTCGATTTTTAAAACTTCCAACTCCGACTCCGACTCCTCGATTTTTAAAACTTCCAACTCCGACTCCGACTTCGACTCCTCAATTTTTAAAACTCCGACTCCGACTCCTTCGTAGAAACTCAATATGTATTAATAACGGTAAACCTATAAGACGTTTCATCACCACTACGTGAATCATCAGGCTACTGTTTAGACTTATAACCTATATTTAAGTATAAGTCTAATGGTTACTGTAGCTATCAGCGCTCTGGTGTTGGAGTATCTGGTTAAGATTTTAGACTGAGGTCGGAGTCGGAGTCGGTACATTTTTACCGACTCCGACTCCACGGCCATGGTTGCGGCTGAGTTAAAAAATATTCTTGGCTTCTGATTCGCATATGGATGTGCTGATTCTGATTTCGCCCGGAACACTGACTGTGTTGACAAAGCTTTCATGGTTTTCTTCAGTGTCAATAAAAATGTCGATATGTTACGTTAATATAGGGCACGACCGTGTCCTTCCACATATTTCCAGTTTTTTACTGGCTACCATCCCGGGCATGAAGTTGATCACTCACCTCAATCTAGGTTAAGAATAAGTGGAGCTATACGTCCACTCCCCCAGTATGCCTTCATGGCGTGGATAGGGACAACTTTACCTTTACTATCATACACTGGTTAGACGCTGTGTATGTAACTGACAGCGTCGTGAAGTAAATCAAAATACATATTCGTGTTATTTTAACCCTTTAAAGACGAAGCGTATCTGTTTTATATAAGGACTCAGTGCGTACCGCGCTGTAAACACTCTCCACTTCGGTTGTAAAAACCAGTCTGTTAATGTTTTATAAGGCAGAAGTTGCTGTTTGTTCTGAGATCCGTACAAAACACATAAACGCAATGTGGGCAGCACGTAGAATTTTTTAATATTAAACCTGGTGGTACGTAAAGTTACCGCTAGGCTTTAAAAGGTCAAGGTATTTTAATTTGGAGAAGGTCCGCAGTGCACACTGTATAAAATAATGTGACAGTCTGTCGGGTGTAAGTTCTCACTGCCGACTTCCAGTCCCCGGCTCATAGGTTAATTACCCTACTTTAAATTATAGACTTTAGGATCTTAATTTTCAACTCGTCTCTCATCTAGTACGTTAAACATTTCACAGGTTAGATTCACAAATGTGTGTTCAGTGAAGCGTTTCAGAAGAGATAGAAAACACGTTAGATGAATACAGGTAGTCTTCCAACGTTTTTTTTTTATTATTGTTTTTGGTCTGTGGTACTTAGCGACGAACATCACTGACTGAAATTTAGGACACGTTCCAAATTCTTTGGATTGGTACACCGCACGATTTACAAGGTAACATTCTCTCTGTACATGTGGTGGCTGCAACATTTCCTGCGAAAACAAAACACTGTTGTTTGGTCATGGATAGAAAATCAGATCCGGTAAAATAATAAACTGCCGAACTAAGTTGTAGGCTGCTTTTTGAACGGAAGATCAAAGTTATTTTGATATAAGAAATGTTCTTGCCATTGACAGTTGATTTCTAATGAATCATCTGGTTGTTACTCTACGTACCACCAGGTTTCATATTAAAAAATCCTACTCAGTGCCGACACGGTGTATTTGTGTGTTTTGTATGGATTTCACATCAAACAGCTATTATTTCCGTATGCTTTCCTTATCTGATTGTTTTTTGTAACCGAGACAGAGAATGTTTACTGCACGGTGCGAACTGAATCTTTAAATATAATGCAGATTAATTTTAGTCTTTAATATAGGTGCTCAGTCGCCGGCTTCTCACCACGGAGAAGCGGGTTCGATCCCGGGTCAGTCCATGTGATATTTGTGGTGAATAAAGTGGCACTGGGACAGGTTTTTCTTCGAGTGTTTCTGTTTTCCTTTGTCACTGTCATTTCACGAATGTTCCGTATTCATGTTCGTCTACACGTTGGTCTTACCAGGACAAACGGTCTTATCTTTGGAACCTCTCAAAAAGCAGTGCCCGTGCGGAAATCGGGGGGCACTGGCCAGAAAAGTACTTTCGATTTTTTAGTCTCTAAAGAGTTAATCTTATGTATTCTGCATTCATTGAACACAAAAATAGCCGTTAAACCATGTTGGTACCCTTAAACACCCCTCACCATGCTATTAGAATTGACCCTTTAAAGACGAAGCTTATCTGTTTTATATAAGGACTCAGTGCGCACCGCGCTGTAAACACTCTCCACTTTGGTAATAAAAACCAGCCTCTTAATGTGTTGCAAGGCAAAAGTTGTTTGTTCTGAGATCCGTACAAAACACATAAACGCAATGTGGGCACCACGTAGAATTTTTTAATATTAAACCTGGTGGTACGTAAAGATACCGCTAGCCTTTAAAAGTTTAAGTGAGGGTGGGTACCCTTTAGTCACCGGTAGCTTTACCCCTAACCACCCTTCACCACGGTATTAGATTTAGGGGATGGTATTAGATTTAGGTGAAGGGATGGGTAGACTTTACTCATCGACTGCGTGATCCTATAGCAAAGAGCCACCCATACCCGTTTGCTAAGCGACTCGATGGACACGGTGGCGAATAAGCGAAGTCTGCCCGTGCAGGTAATCGAACCGCGGTTCGCTCGTCGTCCAGTACATATGCTCGTCACTACACCACACTGTCCAGTCTCCCAGGTGCTGTTAGTTCTCCATAAACCAGTGGTTCCCAACCTGAGGGCACGACCCAAATCAGGGTCGCGAGAGGTGTGACGTAAGAGTCGCGAGACAGTTTTATGGAGGACTCGGTGATTATGAAAAAATAGAAATGTTTATCTAAATTCAAAGAATGATGGAGGAAATGTAATTATTGAATGTGTTTGTTATAAGTATCATTAAACATTTAATATTTTTTTATAAGTGGCAATGTTATATGGCGTTCAAGAAAATGAATTAGTATGAGTTCATATATAGCAGGTATCATGGACTATTGCTGTTTCCATGCTTGGGTCGTGGGTCACATACCATTTGCCACTCTAGGGTCACACATATGAAAGTTTAGGAACCGCTGCCACGATCAGTATCAGCCCGTGTTGAACTTGCAAGACTGACGCAATTGCAGCTGGCGTGTGTTACGACACATGGCGGCTTGATAACTTTGATTTATGGCGGGGTGGCCTTTTTGTAATGTAAGAACAGCGCGTCGCGCACTGAGTTTGGGTTTACACTAATCGATGTCTGAGTTCAGTCGTGTTTCATTAGAGCATGATTATGGAAATTTTTAATATCACGAAATGAATACTGTACAAGCGTGTCGAAAGTGAAGTGCAAAAACCTTGCATTTCGTCATGCTCTAATATCGTGCCGCTTAGATCAGTCGTGTTTATGGAATGAAATTTATGTATTATGATGACAGCGTAGGAGTTTAAATTCTGTTGTTATTCTGTCCTCATGCAGCAAGTCGCTGTAACACGGGTTTTCAAAATACGACTCTGAGCACATGCTTGTAAACAGCATGCTGACCAGACTTAGTTCCGCGCTTACGCTGGGCCCACATAGCGTCATATGATGAAAACACGGTAGTTTCTGTTTTCGTCAGTTGGTTTTCTAGTCGGCTGGTTCCAGAACAAATTACCATGGCAGTTATACACGCCCAGGACAGGCCCGGCACATGCGGCTGCCCCGGGGAGTTTAATAATTTGGCGCCCCTTAAAACCGACATCCTTTAAACCTTTTCGGCCTAGGGCAGGACTGACGAACCTTGTGGAGGGCGCGTGTCAAAATTGCGGACAATTTTTCGTAGGAAATTCTTTCGCGTGTTGACACCTGTGTTTACTGGCACCATATACCACGTATTTTATTATTTCAGTGACATCTTAGCCGCCACTTATACGTTGGCGCCTTGGGAAGCTTCCCGGCTGGCCAGCCCCATACAAGGTGAATTATACTACAGTTCAAGACAATAAATAATATTTATGGTTAATTACGCTTGTCTGTCATTTGTTTTACGAAAGAATTTTTTTTTCGTGCAAGTTTAAAAATTATTTTTTTTTCTGATTGAAGTGAAGAAATTTTCGTTATTGTTCTTCGTTGATTTTCCCTTATGTTCCTCGTACGTGTAACTCTGTATGCGGTTCGAACGTTGCTGATGGCTGTATGTATTGGTGTTATTTATTTTCTCACCTAGTGCGCACTCAGCGTTTGCTGCCAGTGCTGTTTGCACAGAAGCATGCCCGAGTGTTTTAGAGTGAAAAGTTCTCTCCAGTGTTGAACTAAATCGGTTCCCCTTGAGAACATGGGAAAGGAGAAACTCACTCATATTTGCATTTCAGTGCTTTTAAATTACATTTACAAATATTTAAAACAAAAAATCAGGTGGTTCATTTGTAACGTGATTGCGGCAATTTAAAAGCAATATGCTCATTACATGAACACTTTTGGTTGTATTTTTTCCCTTCAGAACGAATCAGTTTTGTAGCTACTGTACCGAATTAACAGTTGATTTTGCATTTTGTAGACGTTTAATTCCAAAACTGTTAACGTATTATCGTCTTGGAAATGAACGTTCAGTTTCAACTAAAAAACATTAATCACGAACAAATGCACAAAGAGTTTTTTTCAATTGTAACACACTCCTACATGTTTCGACCCTTTTGACAACAGAAAGTTCTCCCTGGAGATGACCCAGCAGGGTCGAAACATGTAGGAGTGTGTTACAATTGATGAAAAAACCCTTTGTGCATTTGTTGGTGATTAATGTTTTTTTTTGTATATTATAGTGCACGGACATGGAACACATTAAATTTGTTGTTTCAGATTAGTTTTTTCTTACGAGAAAAGGTTTTAACAGGTAAAGCAAGTAGCAGATACTTAAAAATTTCAAAGTTTACATTTAAGAATTTTTCCGTTGCCGAAGTTAAGAATAAGTGGAGCTGTACTTCCATTCCCCTTTTGCCTTCACGTTGTATACAGGAACATTACCTTAACCTTTACTTGTTCATTTGCTAACTTTGCTTAAAAATTGTTTCAAAATTATGTACAAAGTTGTCCCTGTACACGCCATGAACTCGTATGGGGGAATGAGAATATGGCTCCACTGATTCTTAACCTACGTCTAGATGAAGATGAGTGGTCAGCCCGACACCCTGGACACTTTACCTCCGGGCAGAAAGTCTCCAGTTCCCAGGAAGTAGGAAGGTGGACGAGCTTCAGAGGCAGTCTGGGGCGTTTTGGAGAAGGAGAGTTGTTTTAGGTGTTTTGTAATGTCGCGTCTTGCGCGAGTGTTTGCAGGTCAGAACCCCAGTTCTGAGGCGGAGTAATGTGTCATGGCGTAACACATGTGGCGCGTTTACTCTGTTATTCTCTGTAGATTTTAACCTTTTAAAGCCTAGCTGTTACTTTACTTACCACCCCGTTTGACATTAAAAAATTCTACGTGGGGCCCACATTGCGTTTATGTGTTTTGTACGGATCTCAGAACAAACAGCAACTTTCCCCTTATTAAACATTAAGAGATTGGTTTTTATAACCGAAGTGGAGAGTGTTTACAGCGCGGTACGCACTGAGTCCTTATATAAAACAGATACGCTTCGTCTTTAATGGGTTAAAGTCATTTTTGTTACGTTATCCCGAATACTTTAAGACCTATGGGAAAACGTGTGGTGGACACAAAATGCCTGTCCTTTTTCCGTAAAACTTTCATGCGAAACATTTTTCGCCGCTGTTTACCCTTTAAATTCGCGCAGAAACGTATGTACGACTTCATTCAGAGTGGTAGTTATGGTGTCCGATTTTTAGCAAGAACTGGAGTGTTTCGACCTACGTCAGTGAAACGCTTTAATATGAAATTAATTTTTGCTGAACGGTTGTTGTAGAGCCGGCATAACGTAGTCTGCTGCGGGCGGGACGGTCCGAGGTTGGGATCACACTAGGTTAAGGGATGTTTCTCTTCTCCAAAACGTCCACATAGGCTTTAGAGCCAACCCACCCTCCTGTCAAAATGGGTATCAGATTTTTTTTTTCCCCGGTGGTTAAGTGGCTGGAGTGTGCAGTTAACCACCCGTCTCTAGCGCCAAGGTTAAGAATGAGTGGAACTGTACCTTTACTCCCCCTATACGCCGGCGTGGCGTAGGCAGGGAGAACTTTAGCTGTAACCGGTTTTTGTGTTGTACCCGTCTACCGGAGTCCGCGACGTCACCTCACCGAAGACGTATTGAGCAGTTAGGTTGTTATACTTTTTGTGATTTAGTCTCTTCCGTTAACGAACCGTGACGTCACGGCGGGGTGTCTGAGCCGTTACTCTTCCTTCGCGAATTTTAAGGCGCAGTTCATTTTCGTAATGGCCAAGGTTTAAACGGCGCGCTGTTTGCAATCACTGCTGTACCAGGTCTGATTTGTTGCTTTGAACGTATGTAGAAACGCCGTAGTAGCCCCTAGTGTAGAAAAAAAATATATTTGCTGGCGTTTGTTTCTCGTCTTCTTCTTCGTCTTGTTCAGTAGTTTTATTTAATGATGGCCATGTTCTATACGTCTGTAATATTTTTTAAGTACCTAATGCCTGTGAGAATACCTGGGCCACTCTGTCTGTAGGGAACTTAGGAGACCTGGTTCTCTAGATTGGTATTTGAGTTGCTGACAACCTCTCCCCGTAAAACATCACGTGCCTTGAAACCTGAAGAAACGGCTTCGAATTGAAGAGCCTGTATATTTATCATGTGTTGGGCCTTGTCATGCTGTTAAATAAAGAACATCAGATGATACTTTTATACAAAGAAACTTTGAAAAATTATTCTGACATGCAGAAACTTTAAAAAACAAAACGCTATCCGACAATCCTCTCCCTTACCCTACGTGTTGCAGTCCTTAATGTATTATTGTTGCTGTCACCACATGTAAAGCTCTATACTGTGAAAGGTCTGTCAGAACGAACTATGTGCTTTGTTTGTATCGGCTGTATACAGGTGGTAAAAGGCGAAATGTTCATCTTCGTACGTTACATATCATAAACTGCGGTTGTTACAGCAGTTCGTTTAACAGTTTTATGCAGAATTTCAGTCATAATTCACTGCGGTAACTTTTCGTTGTGACTATGCTATATTACTGTGCAGAAAGGACGGGTTACGTTTTATGTGTGTGAAATACGCATGCGCATACGTTAACCTGTCTGCTTTGGCTGACAGCGTAATGACGGCAGTTTCCGTGTATGGCATAACTGAAAGGTGAGATTTCAATCCCGATACCATAGCTTGCTGTTTCCAGTTACGTATTGTTTAAGACATGTCATGGTCATCATCATCATCATCAGCAGCAGCAGCAGCAGCAGTCTCAATGTCATCATTACCAACTTCAAGAATTAACTTATACCCAGTTAGGCCTCCCAGTTTCCTTCACCCTGAAAGTCCCTTAAGTCAGTTCATGTTTCTGTGTTTATGTCAGAATTTGTTTGCTCTCGCGGGCCTAAATTCAAAACAATCTTTGAATACGATTTTCTTCAATTTGTTTTGCGTAAGGTTCTTACTCTTTATTTCTGTAGACCAGAAGTGCACAAGTCCCGGCCACCAACTCGCCTGGGCGACTAAATTTTTTGGGGTGGCGACTAATATCCATGGGTCTTCAGTATGTAACTTGCTTCCTGTAACCTCTGTGACGCCTTGAATATTGAGGTGACTTCTAGATTTTCGGAAAATTTATGCACCCCTCCTGTAGACTCTTGTGGGCATACGGCACGGATGATAGAAATAATAAATTTGTGTTAGAGTTTTTCGGAAACCCTGAAAGGCAGCGGCCAATTGGAAGACCTAGGGATAGGGACAGGATTCTGACAGTATGGTGGGAGGATATTGACTGTGTTTATTTCGTTCAGAATCTGTAACCAATGGCGGGCTGTTCCGAATACCGTATCAGTCTTTCATGTTTCACGAAAGTGGGTGGCGGTATTGCTTGACTAACCGAACTGTGTCATGTCCAAAGAAGGACTGCCGCTTGGACTTACATAATCTGAATTACTGTTGCAGCATTTATTTGTGGCATTGTTAAACCTTCTAAACCTACAGACAGCACAGTTGCAGTGGTGCATATTTCCGTGTATTTATAATTCAGACGTTTAACCCTTTAAAGACGAAGCGTATCTGTTTTATATAAGGACTCATTGCGTACCGCGCTGTAAACACTCTCCACTTCGGTTATAAAAACCAATCTCTTAATGTATTATAAGGCAGAAGTTGCTGTTTGTTCTGAGATCCGTACAAAACACATAAACGCAATGTGGGCACCACGTAGAATTTTTTAATGTTAAACCTGGTGGTACGTAAAGTTACCGCTAGGCTTTAAAAGGTTAATATACCAACCAATAAAACAGAGAAGGCAAAAAGTGTACGCAAATGGCGGAGGAATCGGGGGGGGGGGGATGTTGTTGTTGTTCGAAATCTGTCGATAGCAGTAACGTAGTTTGAACAATAATATTGCGTGATTTCAGGCTTCCGCCACAGTGTAGATGGGATCTTCGCTCTTCTGGGATGTTATGCAGGGTAGGTTAGCGAGTTAGTTACGAACGTGGCGGGGACAACCTCTGATTCTGTTTGACACTTGAAGAGGGGACAGATATGTTGTCCCGAAACGTCGGTAACTACCAATCTACGCTGCGTAACATCTCAAAAGAGCGAAGACCCTATGTCATGATAAGTTAACGTTGCACTGACCTGTCGAATAATGGACACTCTTAGACTTGTTTGAGGCCTTATGTAAAGGTAAAGGTTCACACTGTAACAGGCCCTGAGGACCCAAAAGGGGGAGTAGAGGTATAGCTCTACCCGTTCGTGAGCCTCGGCACGAGGAGGGGATGGGGTGGCTAGCCCCACGCCCCGGCCGCTTTACCCCCAGCAAAGAGACCTGGTACCCATTGTACAGGAGGCTGGGTGGGCCCCATGGCCGGTCTGGACGCCTGTGGAAAATCTCGTCCCCACCGGGATTCGATCCCCGGACCGCCCAGTCCGTAGCGAGTCGCTATACCAACTGAGCCATTCCGGCCCACTGAGACCTTATATTTAAGTATGATATGAAGTTCATTCCTTAAGTTACTGTCGTATCCCAGAACACACGTAAATTACTACCGGCCAGAGGCGTTTTTGTATACTTGTGAGATGTTCTCATAAACTTGCATTAAGAACACAATACAGTAACGATGTGTCATGTATGAGAATGACCTAACACTAAAGTTCACGGTTGTTCAGCGCATATGTTCAAGGACGGCATAACCTTGATGAGGGCGCTGACTGCTTCATAATTAAATATCTGCAGGAAGATCGAGTCTAGTATGTACTTCCCGTTTCAAGTAGTCTCGTGCAAGAAGAAGAAAAAAGGCGAAAATTCTCACACTTCTGATGTACTGTAAAAACTGAACGGAAAGACTGCGCTGTTCCAAACAATCATACGAATATGCGGGGTTTGTGTTCCTACGAGTTTTGCGGTGTAGTCACCCTAAACGTCCAGCAACTGGAGTGCATCGAATATCTGAAGTAAAAGTGTGTAGCATTTGCCGAATATGATGCATGTCCAATATATCAAGTTCCCTAGCCTGTTTTTTATGTGTTACTCAAGTACTTTATTCTTGCATAGGAGGTAGCGCTTGTAGTAGGTTGAACATGCAACAGATGGTGCAAAGTCAGATTGTGTTAATGGGGTGGTAAAATACTTCATATTGAAGGTTTGTCTTTTATGAAGCTGAAAAAGTGGGTAAGAAAGACCGTCAGCACAAGCTAACTTTGGTAAAGAAATGAAGTGATTGTAATAAATATGGCTACGTATTTCGGCTTGACAGTAAGCAATCTTCAGGCCACGTGTAGCCGTATCTGTTACAAGGAATTGACTTCTTTGACAAAGATGTGTTCACTGTCGTTTTTAGGCCATCGTATGTACGTAACACAACGGGCTGTCCCACAGAAAGGGATTTTCATGAAGGTAGTCTGATGTTTTTGTTGAGATTTGAGGAACTTCAACGTCTGCGTGTGACTCACGAGGCGGATGTGCACGGTATGTGATGTTTGTGGTTTGGGTTGGGTGGGCATAGACTCGGAAGTCGAGTCAAGTCCGTGTCATCTTGATGGCCCTTGAAAAGTGCATGTTCCACAGTAGAATAAGGAGTGTTTCTTTGCCCAGTTTTGCGCGTACGTCTGGCTGTCTTGTCAGAAACCTTGACCGTCTGTTGGTGACGAAATTCGATAGGTTCATTGGCCAGTTAAAACGTACTGCATGACGTCTTCCAAGATGTGTGACAGCTTCTGGAACTTAAGAGTGGTCACCTTCACGTAGTGTGTATTCCTTTTCGCTGTCACAAACCCGGCCACAGTGCCACTTTCTGCGGTGGTACGGTACAAGGTGATGTAAACCAGCGATTCACAGGTGCGGGTACCAGCTACTTTGATGATTCATATGTAGTTGTTTTGTTACCGAAGCCCCTATTTCATTCTGGACAAGAATTTCCTTCGTATCGTGTGTAAACTCATGGGATATTTTTACACGGTACTTGTAGGTCTGATCCAGAGACACTCCCCGAATTACGCCGTTTCAAGTTACGCAATTTCAGAAGTAAAAAAATTTTTTGAAAACGTAAAGGGAGTTGAAAAATTAACATTTTTGAAACGCACACCGAATTTTTTCTTGCGGAAATAAAAGTGCAGTGAGAAGAAACTGGCGAAAGAATACTGCTGGGCGATAACACAGGCGGCGGTGCTGTTATGCTGTGGCCGATCAGGTTCCAGCGTGTTGGAGTTTGGGTTTCAACTGTGGTCCATTGTGTGTACATATATAGTGGGTCGTATGTGTACTCAGTTCGGAGTTATTCCTTGTGTGTACGTATATAGTGGGTCGTATGTGTACTCAGTTCGGAGTTATTCCTTGTGTGTACATATATAGTGGGTCGTATGTGTACTCAGTTCGGAATTATTCCTTGTGTGTACATATATACTGGGTCGTATGTATGCTCAGTTCGGAGTTGCTTCCTTGTGTGTACATATATAGTGGGTCGTATGTTTACTCATTTGGGAGTTGCTTCCTTGTGTGTACAAATATAGTGGGTCGTATGTGTGCTCATTTGGGAGTTGCTTCCTTGTGTGTACATATATAGTGGGTCGTATGTGTACTCATTTGGGAGTTGCTTCCTTGTGTGTACAAATATAGTGGGTCGTGTGTGTACTCAGTTCGGAGTTGCGCCGGATCTTCCGTAACATAATTCTTGCGTAAGTCCCGGGGAATATTTGTGCAGGGTTGCAACTCTGCACTTTCGATTGTGCGTTTGCGCGTGGGTTGTCACGTGCGTAATATTGTTTTGTGGCTCCTCTGTTAGTTGCATAAGAACGTCCATAGTCATGTTCCTATTTAGTACGCAGCTATAAATTAAAGCGAACGCGTTTTCTTAGGATTTACCTTAAATTCAGAATTAATAACAACCTTCTTTACAGGATTAGCCTTTACGTGGAAAATTTACTGTTTACGTAACAGGTTTGTGTCGTTTAGCCTTTTAAAGCCTAGCGGTAACTTTACGTACTACCAGGCTTAACTTTATTCAAGCCTCTACAGTGCTCACATTGCGTTTATGTGTTTTTTACTTATCTGGGAACAATCTGCAACTTATACCTGACTTGTCGTCAAATGATTGTTTTTTTAAACTGAGGTGGAGAGTGTTTACTGCGCGGTACGCCCTGAATCTTTATCTCAGAATGCGTTTCGTCTTTAAGGGGTTAATTGCTGACACAGGAGGTGTTTGCTTTTTATCTCAGTTATATTTGTATATTCTGGCTTTGTGGGGTACGACATCGTAAACTGTAGTACTTCTTATATTAGACCTTTCCGCTCCTAGGTCCCTTATATTCACCTCAGCAGCCTGTTCACAGACCCCCTTGATTTGAATTCTTCCCTTACAGTTGGACATCACACAACAGAATAAGTAGAACCGTAGTTCCATGTGATCTGTTTCTCATGTTTGTGTTTGTTTGTGTGTTTCAGGTAAGTTTCAGTGCATTGGCTTATGGGCAGTTTGAGATTCATTCCTTCAGACCAGCAGTTCTTATCGTGTAAGTAATTTGTAACTTTCTCATAATTTTTGCACTATTTTTTAATATATTGGGTGGAAGCGTACGTACTATAAAGAAAAACACAGATATTTTAGTAATCACTAGTAAGGAGACTGGTCTAGAAGTAAATGCTGAGAAAACTAAGTACACGGTCGTGCCTCAAGATCAGAATGCAGGACAAAATCACAACCTAAAGATAGATAATAAATTCTTTGAAAGGGCGGAGCATTTCAAATATCTAAGAATGGCCCTAAAAATCAAAATCCCAATCTTGAAGAAATTAAGAGCAGATTAAATTCAGGAAATGCTTGCTATCATTCGGTACAGAATCCTTTTTCTTCCAGTTTGCTGTCCAAAAATATGAAGATTTAAGATATACAGAACTGTAACTTCGCCTGTTGTTTTTTATGGGTGTGAAACGTGGTCTGTCACACTGAGGAAGAAAAGGAGGCTGAGGATGTTCAAGAATAGGGTGCTGAGTAGGATATTTGGGCCTAATCAGGACGAGGTAACAGGGGAGTGGAGAAGACTACATAACGAGGATGAACTTTACTTCTCACCAAATATTATTCGGGTGATCAAATTGAGAAAATTGAGATAGGCAGGGCATGTGGCACGCATGGGGTACGAGAGGTGCATAAAGGGTTTTGGTGGGGAGACCTGAGGGAAACAGACCACTTGGAAGACCTAGGCGTAGATAGGAGGATAATATTAAACTGGATTTTCAAGAAGTGAGATAGGGGCATGGACTTGATTGATCTGGCTCAGGATGGGGACAGGTGGCGGGCTGTTTTCAATGCGGTAATGAACCTTCGGGTTCCATGAAATGCGGGGAACTTCTGGACTAGCTGAGGACCTGTTAGCTTCTAAGGAAGGACTCTGCTCGGCGTAGTTAGTTTTTTTTTCACGGAATGTGCTGGTTTGTAAAGAAAAACGCAATCATTTTACATCAACGCCAGATTTTACCCACATCGGTCAATAAATATCGAAAGTACGACTAGAAATTTATTTATGGCCTTACGTAACGTATGTCACTGAGCCGATTTTCATGAAACTTCCGCTTGTGTAACAACTTTCTGTAAAGTAATCCATACCGAATTTCATGAAAATCCGACAGTCAGTTAAATCGCTGATATTAGGTCACATACGGACGGACGTGGTCTCCATCTAAGATGGGCGGCTTTTTTTAATACGTAAAGAACGCCCAACGTTTATTCCCATCATCTGAAAGTGTTTCCAACAATCATACATTTAGGTCTAAGCGACGACGCCCTTTCTGCCAACAAGCATTTTAATAATTCCCCTTATACATATGTGCATACATATTCGTCATTCCCTTGGCTTTTGCCCCGATGCTTGAGCACCTACCTACTTCCGAAGAACCATTTCCACTCCCGGACATGACACAGGAAGCTCGTGATTTTTCTTGTGTACCGATTTTGGCATCTCTGGATGGAGAGGGTCACTTCTCGGTACGTTGTAGTCTGAAGGGGGAACTGTTATATCCTGGTGACCTCTCGTCTCTGTACAGTCATCTTCACTACGACTCTCCGACGCTTATTGCTGGAGCGCAGTGGCGTGGGGACAAGAGACCGCTGCGGGGGCCCACACGAAAGTTGGGTGTCATACTCAAAAGAGTTCACGAACAGGGCACAATCTTTAGGAGTTACTACAACGGTGTTTGTTGAAGATTATATAAGAAGACTGTTATGTTTCCTCATCATGCTAGACGATCGACATTTATCATTCAGTTTTTGTTTCTGAAGCCTTCTAGGTGGTCCATTGTTCGTTCGGTCAATCAGCAAGATTAGGTCATATCGTGCCAAACGCCACTTTTGATTATCTTTGATGTATTTATGTGCTTAATTGACAGTAGTTATTTTTTATTACAGTTCGCATGGCATGTAGCATACCTGTCTTGTCAGAGTACCACTGAATTACCCTCATGCTTGATTAAGCAAATTATTTAATGAATATGATTATCACTAAAGCGTTACAAATGCCGTGAAGACTGTCTCTCAGACTTCTTTCCCGTCCAAATCATTACGAAGGGTATAAATTAACGAGGGATCCCTGTACCAAACATATTAGTTAAAGCCCGGCCACAGTGCTTCTAAGTGTCACTGTTTTGTTTCGTTTCGTTTCGTTTCGTTTCGTTTCGTTTCGTTTCGTAGTCCTTACTCTTCTACCTACTCACAGTAGGTGTCGAGGTTTTTGTTTTTTAATTGATCACACTCAGGGACACACCACAGTCGGTAGGACTCCTCTGGACGAGGGGTCGGCCCGTCGCAGAGACCTCTACTTGAGAACACAAACACACACAAGAGACAAACATCCTTGCCCCCGGTGGGATTCGAACCCATGATACCAGCAAGCGCTCGGCCTTAGACTGCGCGGCCACTGGGATGAGCAAGTGTCACTGTATTAGCACTAAACTGCTTGCTTTATTTCTGGATTAACTGCAGGTTTATGCAGCTAGTTTTATCTGCTGTCTTCAAGGACCCGTTTTCTATGTCTTTAATGCAGTTGCCATTCCTTGGATTTTTGACGCCCGTGACAATCCATCACAGTGGCAACCCCTGACAGAAATAACGAAGTTCACAAAATCAAAGTTTATTTATTATTGAATTTGCTTTTATTTGTAATAATAACTTATAATTTGTTGAGCCCAAGAAATCATTATTTTTTACTTTAAATACTTATTTTGCCTTCCTGTGTACCCTGCTGCTGGCCGCACCACTAACCCCTGCCTAGCTACGTTCCTGCTTTCATGGACGACCTTTATTGTATTTCTGCTGGGTTGAGGGAACAGGCTTTATAACCCCGATGAGATCGAGATAGATCATTCGATATAGTGATTAGGCTGCGGGATAGAATGTTGAGGAATCCAGGTTTGATTGCTGGCAGGGCCAAACGATTTCTGTCGTCCGCAAAGCGTCCAGATCGACTCTGCGGCCCACCCAGTAAGTACGGAGGCTCTTTCCGCAAGAGTAGGGCGGTCGGAGCGTGCAGCGGACCACGCACCTCAATCTAGTGCCGAGTTTTAAGAATGCGGTGGAGCTAATCCTCCACTGTCCCATTCCTCGTCATGTCATGGTGCTTAATTAAGCTCAGTTCTCTACATTCCTTCTGTGTGCTTCTGTGGCTGCACTGACAACCAAGCACGCCGTCTACTGTGCCAGATCTGAGTTACATGTTTGCCGAAATTTCCTTTTATTATGAAATACGTTCTGTTCCTTCATCGGTGTATGTATTTTGTTGTATTACCTGTCGTAGACTTAAACCATTATACCGTTCGAAAGATACTAATGTGTATGTACTTCAGACTGTAGACAATAATTACAGTATTTGACTTAGCACTTTTTTGACCGATCATTCATGCTATTTTCGTCGCCTTCCATCACCACCTCCCGAATTCTACAGGTTCTGGATGCACACATTCTGCAGGGTTCAAACATACGTCTTTTGTCTGTACCCATTTGCCTTTTCCGTTTACTCTGTGTGTGTGTGTGTGTGCGCGCGCGTGCGTGTTCAATGCAGGGGTATACAGATTTTCCAAAAATATAGTAGTCACCTGAAAATTCTAGGCGCCAGGAGGGTGACGTGAAGCAAGGTCCATAAGGAGGACTCACAAACTGTAGGCAGCACCGTACAAAATTTAGTCATCTGGGTCGGCCTAGCGCCCGGGATTTGTGCACCCCTGTGTTAAAGGCATCTTATTATGCGTGTGGTAGGTCTACGCCTATTGAAACTTTCTCATTTCTGACAAACAGGAAACCATTTCCATTTCCTTCCGTTTTAATTTTTCATGTTCCGAGTCTCCCTTTGCCCCACTTAAAGTTTGGTGTCGTGAGGTTAAGGCGTCATAGCGTCCCACATTTTGTAACCCTTTAGGAAGCTAATAGTTTCTTAATTGCTCAAAGTCCCTGGCATTTTTTTTGAATCCAGAAGTTCATTACGAGGTTTAGAAGGGCCCTGTCACCAGTACCTGTCCGGAGCCCGATTATTATCCCCACGCATGTTTTATTCCTTTTAATAGCACTTCTAATGTCACTCTCCAAAGTACGTACTCGAAGTCTGTATCTTCATTTCAAGTCTTCCTGTCAAAGTTTTGTATGCATTTGTGATCTCCATGTGAGTGATACACGTCTCGCCTGTCTAGTCCTTTTTAATTTGATAAGCATTATAATATCTGGTGGAGAACAGTTGATAAACCTCTTTGCTATGTAATTTCCTCCGTCCTGTCGTATGGTCGAAGTTTATGCCTAGGACCCTGCTTTCAACCTCTGCGTGTTCTTCACGTAGCATGAGGGATAATCTAGTTTTAAACCGTGTATAATCTCGTATTGTGTATTTTAAACGTTATGTTTATATATAGGAAGCATCGATCACGTTTTCTCAGGTGGCAACCCTTCTGACTTCTTTGGTGTCAGGTTAGAATTTGGGCCGAGATATTGACTGCTATGATGGAGCCTTTCGTTGTGGTTTATCTCAGTTTGTTTAGGCAGATGGTTGGGGCAGTACCTCCATTTAAACCACGATCGTTTCCTTCCGCATTATTTCCAATTCATTATTCACTTATTATCATACTGTCTGACTGTGTACAATTTCACGTACTGACAGCGTTGTTAAATAAACCACAGATAAAATATACACGAGGCAGTAAGTTAAGAGGCTGTCAGGCAAATTAAGCATTTTAACACTATAATTTTTATTGTGTAGATCGATTATTATTTATGATAGCAATTATAGCTAGTTTGTTACAGGTTTACTGAACTCCCCCAGCTATGTTTTATGGTATCCATTATATGTAACAAGGGGATTAGTAATCGTTGGATAGCAGAAGGCGAGCTTTCTGTACTTTTGTAGGGGGGGGGGGGAAGGGATGTCTGGGGGCCGTACCGGAAGCTGTACGTTTTCTGGGGAACATGTACCTTTATGTGTGTAGTCATTTCACCTGAAGACTAGTCCCTCGGGCGCAAGAAGCATACATGTTTCGGGTATATTAGCTTTCCCTTTGTGTACTTTAAAGATTATCTAGTGCCAGGCGGTACAGAGAAATCGTCTAGCGCCTTGGGAGAACAATAGGTGTAAATAAATGAATGCTGTGCTCTGAAGATTTGGGTTAGACAAATGACTGTAGTGTATGATTTATTGTTTATAAAGGATGTAAGGTTTTGGATCTGCTAGTCGGAAAGTTGCTTGCTTTCTGAGACTTGTATCGTGCGTGAGGGCGACCTTGTTATAAACAGGAGTTCACAACAAAACTCACATAAAGTCTCATTTTATTCCGTGTAGTTTTATAGTACAAAATGTTGTTCTTTTTTATTTTTGTCATTTTGTTTAATTTTATGAAAAACCTGTTGCTTATGTGCTGCTTCTATATACAGTACATTATATTTACCGGATGTGACCTCGAAGTTTTCGCTTCGTCACCGTGCTTGTAATTACTGACTTACAGGCAGTATTTTGTACGTAACTTCTATGTATAGTTTTGATTAGGTTATCACGGTACGAGATTTCACGTGTCTGACTTGAATGTTTTATTGGTTATCGCCATCGCGTCGAAATATCAGTTTTTGCACGACCACCATGTTATTATTTACATAAAAGAAAATTATTACCTCAATGAAAGTTGCATGTATGTTTGTACAAGAATTTTTACCGTGTGTCACTCAAGAAACGTAAACTAAGCCCAACTAGTGTCACTGTCCCCTCATAAATTCATGCATTAACCCCACTGTTATTAGTGATTGTGCGAAATCAAGGAGCATGTATTTGATGTGGTTATCAGTGCTATGTTTCGTAAATATCGGTCAGCTTAGGAGATGGTAGGAGTAGGGGGAAGGGCGGGGGGGGGGACATGCATGCAGCGTGGTGATCTTATAAACATACTCTGTTTCTTCCTATTGAAGGGAAGTAGGCTAGAAAGTGATCCATACGGATTACAGGCAGGATAGCGTATTACAGTGGAGGGTCCGGGGTTGGATTCCTTGCCGTGCTAGATGTTCCTTCTTCAAAATATCCAGACCGACTGTGGGGCCCACCCAGCCTCCTATGAAATGAGTAGTGTGTGTTCTTTCTTTGGGGGTAAAGCGGCCGTGGCGTGAAACTGACAACACCTCCATCTAATGTCGAAGTTAAGAATGAGTGGAGTTGTGCCTCTTCTCCCCCTGTATGTCTTTGTGGGGTGACAGGGACAACTTTACTTTTTGTGTTGTATCTTAGTTCAGGGACCGAGAATACGGTAACGGTATGTGCCAAAATTAGGTGACTGCTGCGTGAGATTTGAGGTTCGCACGGTAGTCTATCGGAGGATTACTGTTTTCTGGGATATGACGATATCTACCCGACCACACGATCTCACATAGCCTACGTCTACTGACATTAAGAAACGTGAAGCAATATTATTGATACCTGAACGTGTTAGTGCACAGGGTTTGCCGCCATCCGCAATTAACCATAGTTTCTGGTCGACGCAAATCCACCTGTTCTTCTCATCTGACATCTCCTATTACAGCGATGTGCCTGCTGTTAATTAATTATGACAGGTTGCGTAGATGAAAGGTCGAGATGCAAAGCTTAGCTCAATAGTGGAGGCAAGAATCCTCCTTCAGATTCTTAACAAGTATACGCCACGGCGAACAGGGAAGTGGGTGTTACTGAAAGAATAACAGTGACTGTACAAGAAATTATTGTTGAAATGAAAGAAGGCACTGAAGCAGGCTATACGGTCTGCCACTCACATGTTGATGGCTCTTTACGCTATTGTTCTAACAGATGCACATTCTGGTAGCGGCTAGAAACTTGAGTAAGTTTTTTAGTGTTTGTCTGTCTGCGTTTTTGTTTATGTGTGAGTCGTATGTTGTGTGTCAGGTAGCTATCTGAGTGTTTAGTAGTAGATGTATAACGACCGACAGAGCAGAACTGTGACAGCTGGCTTGATTCCTTTAAATCATTATTTCGTCTTCCAGAAGTGACAGTTCTGATAAATGTGTCGTTAATTCGGTGACTGTTCGAAGACGTCCTTCTGTCGTTGGTTGACCAATGTAGCCGAAAGTCAGTACATGTTTGTAACTTGAATCGCTACAGTTTGTATATATATAACAGGGTGTCTGACCATTTTTGGCAAAGGCAACAATCGTTGTTGTGGGCTGGTTCGCGGACCGCGCATGTAAAATTCACGCCGTCTAAATTATTGTATAATTTTTACAGTATTTTTACTTTACAAATGTGGCCGCGGGCCGCGGGTTGGATATCCTTGTTATATAGTATAAGCAAACGGAGATCTGTAGCATGATGGATAGGTGCTTTCACCCTTTCTATACGTACCACCTGATTTAACAGTAACATTCCCCATATTTTGCCCACGCAGTATGCTTGTGTGTTTTGTTTAATTCGTACAGTAAACAGCGATTAGCCTGTATCCCTAGACAACAGTACTCGGTTGGTCTGTGCGGTGCAAAGTGTGTTTACTGTGAAGTAGGAGCTGATTTTTAAATGTTACACAAAAGTGTTAAGCTGCAGCTGTTGCAGCGATGTTGCGACCCGGTTAGAGAAAGGGAGTGTTTTATTTACACGTTCCGCGTTAACAGCGCATTGTATCTTCAGTATCTTGCAGAGGATAGACGTGGATTTTGATGTTACAGAAGTAACGTTCTGTCTGGTGCAGTGCAGACGTTGTCTACTGACATGTGATTGGAAAGTCACGAATACCAGGCACGTGTATCCTTGAATTTTGAAACGTGTGCGTGAGAGAGACAGAGAGTGCGTGCGTGCGTGCGTGCGTGCGTGCATGAGTGCGTGGGTGGGGTATGGAACCGCGTCATGTACGAACAATTGGCTGATTGAAGTTGGAATGTGTGGAAGAAATCCATTTTTTTCTTTTGAATAGATTGGTCGAAGCCCCATACTTTTTACAGGGAGCCGGGGTAGTATAGATCTGCGCTCTTCTGGGGTATTACGCAACGTCGTGTGGTAATTATTTACTGACTTTCGGGACAACGTATCGGTAATATCTTCATAGGTCAATCCATGCTGTGTAATATCCGAGAAGAGTGCAGATCTCATGAAACACGAGCAATTTTCTGCTACCAAGAAATTATATGTGATTTCTATACGCTGAGTCCATATCGATATCGAACACCTTTCCATAATTAGTAACATCGATATATCGATGTCGGATGACACCCATTATTACAACGTTTCAGGAATACTGATTGATGGCAGGAAACATTTATCGGGCTACATGTTATAAATTTTCACCTGGTTTATTGTACATGCTGATTTGTTTGGGGGTTTTCTCCATGCGGAATTTGATGACTATGAGAGTGGAGTCACGCTGTGTGTCCGAAACGTCGGCAGCGCAGCTCACTCCCACACGACGCAAATACCATATGCTGGCTCCGTATCTCGTTGTTTCGTCTCATGGGGACCGACGGTGTATGATATGTGACGAGTTTTCATATCTGCCCGTCGGCGTAACATTCATCGCCATTCCGCCAATGTCGAAGTTCTAAATCTGATCTGCGTCCCACACTGAAATTGCCTTGGTTCCTGGCCTGGGACCAGAAGTTGTATCAAGGCTTTGGTACAGCTTAGGATGACAAAAGCAAGGCTGAAGTGGACTTGTCATGTAACATGGAGGAGTTGAGAAATAAATGCAAGAGTCTGGCTGGTAAAAGTGAAGGAGGGAGACGGAACAGTGAAGAGTAATGGAGGATAATATTAAAATGGATTTACATAAACTATGTGGTGATATGAAATTGGTTCACATGCCTGAATGGTAAAATAGCGCGTTGTTTGAAACACCGCAGTGAACTTCCGGTTTCAATGAAAAAGGGGAAATTTGTTTGTCTGAATGTATATCCGCTCGGAAAGATGAGAAATGCATGCAGGAATAGAAACCGTAAAGAATGTTCGGCCGTGGAATCTGGTGCAGGAGTTACTTCACTCGGGAGATGAAGGCAACACGTTTCTGTGCAAATTTATACCAGACTTTAGCGCATCATTTCCATCAAGGCGGTAATTTTCTTAGCCATCGCCATGAGAACCGTCAACGTCGTGCAGGATTGTCCATGGTCACAGTCGCAAGTAAAACCTGGAATGTCCGCAGTATTTTTGTATATGTAATAATATTTATTGCGTTCCGTTTATCATTTTTGCTTGAGGCCATTCTCTGACCTCAGCAGTAGACGCTACATGGTAGACCTGTATGTAAATGGGAGGGTGGTATTAACACCGACCTTAGGCCTCGTTCCTGAAACTGGTATATTTGACAAACATTGCCGTTGTGGATATTTGCCAAGTCGTGGGAACAGCACACTTGTACTGTTATTGGCCACTTGTCCATTTTCTGCCCACTACATTTAATGTGACACAGTAATCAAAGTTTGTTTATTTATAAAGTCGAGAATTGTTTTTGTGTTCCCATGTTTGTTTGTTCTTGACAAGCAGACAAGTGACTTGTGTGTGTGGACAATCAGTATCTTACGGTACCTCGAAAGGCCAAGCCAACGACTGATGGGAACGTCATCATAATGACCAGGCAAACATTTGACACGTGTGCCCGAGTACGACTGTTTGCCAAATAAACCTGTCGTGGAAAGAGCAGACTATGAGTTATTCACTTGACACCTTGTCTAATGCACAATTATTGGCGCATTTGTCAAACACACCAGTTGTGGGAACGCAGCTGTACAGTCGTTAGAGTTCCCGGTGTTCTGAACTGGATACGTGGAACTCATTGGCGAGCCCTTCTGAACATGGCAATGAACCACTGGGTTCAGTGAAAGGCGGCTGGTGTTTTACCTGGTGAGTGACTTTGAACTTGTGAAGAAGGATTCTGCTGCTGGTGGTTAATTAGTTCCTATCTAACTCATTGTGTTACTTCTGTTCAAAGGGCCCGACTGCAGTTTGAGTTTAAAAAGAAGTGCTGATGGTGTCGAATGAAGACAGAGAGGGAGAGAGAGAGGGAGGGAGGGAGAGTGAGTGAGTCCGGAAGTGGAAATTATATACCACATCTGAATCTCTTTCCAGAGAAAGTACCCGACATGATATTTGTACTTTTTATGGTATTGCTGTGCCCCGTATAACGACTCTTAGGTTATTTTTATTTCCATTTTCCTGGTGTGTCAGTGCGATTAAAACGCTACGGTGCTCATTAGCAGTTCGCACATGGCCTCGTAGTAGATGCATAATTTGAATATTTTTGGTTATGCAGGTTTGATTTGACGATGCATTCTTAAATAGGTTGACTTCCGCGGTCTCTTCACTTGCATTAGTGCCGTTGCACGTAATAAAACTCTCTGCTCTTCTGCACACGGTGCTGAATTTATTTATGAAAATCTTCATTTGGAAGAGTGAGTGATGGTTCGCAACTCTTTTACATATTTGCCAGCAAAATTTTTGTGATGATGGATGTTATTTTCTGCAGAGGGTGTTATGAATTCCATACTAACATCCGTATCCAATCGCAGATCCCGGTGATCGCGCGATCTAAGGCTTAGATCTGAGGCCACTTTGTTCCTGGAATCGTGGTTCGAATCCTGCCAAGGGCATGGATGTTCGCCTCTTGTGTTTGTTGTGTTTTGTGCAGGTAGCGGCTTCTGCGACGGGCTGATCTCTTGTTCAGAGGATTCTTACCGGGTGTGTGTGTGTGTGTGTGTGTGTGTGTGTGTGTGTGTGTGTGTGTGTGTAATTATGATCCGGGAACCTGAAAACAAGGCAGCTTAGGCCCGATTTGGGCTGTAGCGCCACAGGAAAAAGTATATAACGGAGAGAGGGCTAGAATCCAGACAACCGGAGTTAATCAGAAGGTAGTGACAAGAAAACAAGCACTGTGTTGGACAACAATAACAACAACAACAACAACAACAACAACAACAACAATAATAATGAAAAAGGAACATGTATGCTAATTGACGTAGCAATCCCGGGAGACAGAAATGTGATAAAGAAAGAAGCCGAGAAGATTCTAAAATATAAAGACCTTATAACAGAAATACAGCGCATGTGCAATATAAAAACAAAGGAGACGCCAGTTATAATAGGAGCAACTGGAAACATTTCAAAATCCTTCAGAAAATACTTGAGCAGCAAACCAGGAAAGCACGATATCAAGGAACTACAGAAAACAGCTATATTGGGCACAGCACACATACTGCGGAAAGTGCTAATGTAGAAGCACAAAAGAGTTTAATGTTGAAGACAGCGCTATGTGCACCATTAACAGTACGCGCAGTGTAGCTGCGACACTGTATACCCTAGAAACATGGTTTGTTTCAGGTATATAAGTGTGAATACCCTGCATAAAGGAGATGATGATGATGATGATGATGATGATGATGATGATGATGATAGTAATAATAATAGCGAATGTGCCGCATTTGTCGACCTTCGTACTTGTGCTAAAATGTGAAATGCAGTTTCCATTACGAGGGCTGTATGATCGAATGGTTGTATTTATTATCATTTACTTAACGACGCTCTCAGTATCTCAGACTGTATAGCGACGAGTGGTTGGGTCGTTAGTGAATGACGAATTAGAAATAATTTGGATGCCAGCGGTTGTGGCCTATTTCAGGTACTAATCCCATGCTTATCTGTTGGAAATGAACAGAATTACAAAACAGTTCAGGATGTTAATGTGTTCCGGATGGGTTTCGAGCCAGGCATCTCCCGAATACACGTCACTGCTTGAGGGAACTGACTGTGTTGCCGGATCTTCATAGCAGTATTACTCCTGAAGCAGACAGGTCACAACCTGCTGCTGATTATTGAAGGTGGTCGCACCGTGGCAGCTGGAGGGATGTCCTCTTTCTCTAACAGACGTGTACAGTAATTACGGAAGCTAATGGTAGCTGGTCGTTCCCTCGTCAGACGAGTACAGTTCGTGGTCCTATGATTATAACTTTCATTTCATTATTTCAAGCGTGCTTCTCGCGGCAGCCAATAGATGCGATTGATACAACCATATGGTACATCGTGATAAAACACAGTTGTGTGTCACATGCAGGAAGTCCGTAACAGGATGATCTAGCCCGGTGGTTACCAACCTCAGGTCGCGACCCAAATCAGGGTCGCGGCGGTCTGACGTAGAGTCGCGAGAGGGTTTTATGGAGAACTCAATAATTATGAAAAAAAATAAGAATTTGTATCTAAATTCAAACAGTGATCTAGAAAATGTAATTATTGAATCTTTGTTTATTAATTTTAAACATACTGGAGCAATTACGTTACACAAGTTTTTATTTAGAAGCAAATGATTTGTCTAACCGGCACATGTATGAGTTATTTAAATAAAGGTTTGTTTATTGCACGTTTTTGTATTTAATATTGTGCCAAAAAATTTGGATTTGACATGTGAAATTTAAAATTTAATATTTGTCAATAAGTAGCAATGTTATATATTATTCAAGAAGAGGCATCAGTATTAATTCATTTATAGTAAATACCACTGACTATTGCCGTTTCACATACCATTTGCTACTTTAGGGTCAAACACATGAAAGGCTGGGAGCCGCTGAGCCAGCCGCTCAGTGAGGGTAGGGTTTAAATTCCAACTAGTGCCCAGGATGGAGGAACTGGGGATTCATAATCATCATCATATATAGCCTATTAACCCTTTAAAGACGAAGCGTGTCTCTTTTATATAAGGACTCAGTGCGTACCGCGCTGTAAACACTCTCCACTTCGGTTATAAAAACCAGTCTCTTAATGTTTTATAAGGCAAAAGTTGCTGTTTGTTCTGAGATCCGTACAAAACACATAAACGCAATGTGGGCACCATGTAGAATTTTTTAATGTTAAACCTGGTGGTATGTAAAGTTACCGCTAGGCTTTAAAAGGTTAATGAGGTAAGGTTCTTTGATCTACTGAACTGCGGAACGCATTTTGAAAGATAGACATTTTAAAAGGCTTATTGTTTTTAACAAAAAAGCTAACGTTAAAATTGATATTGCTGCCATACCGGAAGCCATGGGAAGTACATGAAGTATGTTAGCTTCCCTTGACTTCCGGTAGTGACAGCACATGATTGTAAGAGGCTTGCAAGAGCACAGCATAACAGCGCAAGTTATTGGCTCTAGAAAAACTATCCTTATACCCAGGATTCTGTTATGTCCATCGGATCCTACCATTCCCTTGCACAACGTTCATAAGACGATTTCCGAACAAAATCGCGTAAGATGTCACAGTCAAAACGTCTCAAGGTTAGACGCTTAAACGTGTTGGAATATACGGTATCCACCATCACCTGTCGTCTTCTCACGACCAGCGCTATCTGGCATTTTCCCGATCTTCGTCATTTGACAACGTCGCTGTTACGATCATTGAAGTGCTTTAACCCTTTAAAGACGAAGCATATCTGTTTTATATAAGGACTCAGTGCGTACCGCGCTGTAAACACTCTCCACTTCGGTTATAAAACAAGTCCCTTATTGTTTTATAAGGCAAAAGTTGCTGTTTGTTCTGAGATCCGTACAAAACACATAAACGCAGTGTGGGCACCACGTAGAATTTTTTAATGTTAAACCTGGTCGTATGTAAAGTTACCGCTAGGCTTTAAAAGATTAACAGCGTATAGAAAATGATAGACTGATAACGTCAAGCATTGTGTATCGAGACGTTCTTTAAATTTCAACTTAGTCTGTGACTTTCCCTTTCCCGTGTTTGGTACCCACAGTTCTTTTTATATGCTGTCATTTTGCGTAAGGGAGAAAGGATTTTGGCACCAGACATCTTTGAGATGTTATCGCCCCTAAACGTCCTTAGCAAGGTAACCTTAGAAAGCTCTTAGTCATGAGATGCATAGACACAAACATGACTGTTTTTGTAAAAAGAAAATGAATTGGATCGCTTTTCGGGCCTCACACAACTACCCTTTCGTTTCTGTTGCATTGAATTAGCCTGAGAATATCTTGTTATTGTTTTAGCCTGTGAAAGGCAAATGCCAATATCATTTCACAATTTTCCTAGTCGAAGTCACATAATTTTGGTGGCTGAAAAGCAGTAGATTTGACGTCATACTCTTATGAAGTAGCCGTCACTTTATTGTCCATTATATTCACAGCAATGGGTCTGATTTGCTTTGTAGTCGGTTATATCTGACGGCAGTTGAGGACGATCCGATGGTCCGTAACATCTAATTTTGCGGTTGACAACTTTGGCTGAATCAGCTTGGTTTAGTTTTTTAGTGTTTTGAAGCGCGAAGTTGTTATGTGGGAAATTGTTATCATTAGTCCATGACTGTAGTGCAGTTTCATTCGGCCATACCGGCAGAAGGTTTTTTGATGTGAATTCTGATGAAAAGCAATGTTTTATTCTAAACCGGCGCTGCCAAAAGTATTGATTGTTTTATTCCAAACTTCACTAGTCCCAAGCTTCCTGTTTTTTCCCCCAAAATTTAACGCTCCCAAAACGTAATTGTTTCACTCCAAAATTTATTATCTTAAAGTTCTTGCATGCTGTGTTTCAAACTTCCGCATTTCCAGGGCTCTCGATTGTTGTTTTTCAAACTTCAGGACTTCAATTGCTGTGGATTGTTGTATTTCTAACTTCAGCACTTCCAGGGCTGTCGATTGTTGCATTTCAAACTTTAACACTTCCAGAGCCTTCGATTTTATTCAAACTTCAGCACTTCCAGGGCTCTCGAGTATTGTATTTCTAACTTCAGCACTTCCAGGGCCCTCGATTGTTGTATTTCAACGTCAGCAGTTCCAGGGCTCTTGGTTGTTATATTTCGAACTTCGGCACTCCAAAAGTTCCGACCTGTTTCAGTTTAAACTTCGGCACATCGAAGGCTCTTGAATGTTTTACTCCCAACTAGAACTTCGAAAGGTCTGATTATTTTTTGCTAATCTTAACACGATTTTAGCGGTTGATCGGTTGTTTTGTTTGAACCCTCAGCCGTTCCTAGGCCTGGTGATTGTTTTATTCCAAACTTTACCACTCCCAAGGTCCTTAAAAACTCGTTCCCACTTCAATTTGCGTATCGCTTGTAACCAACATACAATGCTTACGAACATATTGACGTGTGTTAGATATAGCTGATTGAGGTACACGTGTGTCTCTGCATTGTGTGACAGTTCACAGTGACATGGTGCCACACAGCGTCACAGTATGACCTGCTCTGTATGCGGAAGGTCTCGGGTTCAGATCTTGGGCCGGAGACTAAATGCTACCCTGCCTGGGGTTGTCTTTTGTTGTTGGTTTCCTCAATCCTTTAAGCAAATATTGAGCTAGCAAAATTAGGCCTCGGTCACGATTTCTTTCCACACCGTTTCAGATATTTACATCTTTCGTTCTGAAACTGTCGTTAAAATGTGAAAAGGGAAAGTTGTTCCGTGCATACCAGGAAGGCACTGAGGGGAAGTAGAGGTATAGCGCCACTCATTCACAACCTCAGCACTAAATGGAGGGGAGTGGTCAACTTCACGCTCCGGCCGTTTTAGTCCCAGAAAAAGACCACGGTTCCCATTGCAGTAGAGGCTGGATTTAACCAACAGTCGGTCTGGGCGTGTTTGGAGATGAGAAAATTTGCTGCACCGACCACGATTCGAAATTCCGTCCGTCCAGCCCGTAGCCTACACTGCAAATACTTTGCTGGTGGACTGCAGTACCGCATTATAAGTAAAAGTAAAGTTTATAGTCGCCTTCGGTTGTGACACCGTAGACTCTGGTGGTTACTGACCTTTCGGAGGAATTTGATAGCTTCTACATACATACACACATATACATATATTCAACTAAATAAATAAATACAATTCATGGATCAGTGTGTCACAAGGACAACAGGATGTGGAACAAGTCATAAACACACAAATATACACAATTTTTGCAGGGCAAAATACTGTAAACCTTTTATAAAACAGTATTGTAGATCATGTTTACCATAAAAATTTACCTACGGAGTAAAAGGAGTGCGTGTTTAAGTACAGTCGAACCTGATTATAACGGCGCCGGTTTAGGTGATACCTCGTCTATAACATCAGATGTTCTGTGGTACCAGTTAATTCCTTACTGTTAACCATAACATTATCCTCCTCGGTTATAACAACACGCGTTTATAAAAACACAAAGTGTTCAGTCCCTTTCATGACGCTGTAACCGAGTTCGACTGTATTTTGTTAATGCTACTTTAAATTTTGGGGCCGCGGTGGCGCAGTTGGTTGAGGCACTGCGCTACAAACCGGCAAGTCGCGGGTTCGATTCCCGATGGTGTCATTGGAATATTTCATTGACATAATCCTGTCGGACGCACTGTGGCCCTGGGGTCGACTCAGCCTGTAACAGAAATGAGTACCAGGAATATTTCCTGGGGGTAAAGGCGGCCGGTGCGTAGGGCTGACAACCTTACCGCCTTCATGTGCCGATTGTCTAGAAATCTGGGAGCCTCAACCTCCTGGAACCCTCAGGGCCTGTCCAGGCCTGTAATGGAATTGCTTTTTTTTTTTACTTTAAATTTTGCCTTTTAGTTCTGAAGAATTATCAGGCTACGTGGCAAACTCTTGAAAATTCAGATGCCAGCACAGAATGTACTTTTTTAGAGGCAAAATAGCTGAGAGAATCTTGTACAGTGTATGCCGACCAGTTTGTGAAGTGAAACAAATTGAGCGTAGCGGCGTGTGGGTGTGTGAGGTAACGCACCGGACCACAGGTAGCGAGCTGTGTGTATCCTTTGCGGGCCTGTTCAATGCCAACCACTGTTTTAACTTCCTGATATTCCTGCAAGTGGGCCTTGCTGCTTATAGTCAACAGGAGTCGCCCCTGTTGGGGCGTCAGCACGTGCATGCCGCGGTAGTGACCTCTAAGAAAACGAACCATATGTGAGTGTTATGTAAAGCTAACACATTGCACGCCTGGACAGACACTTAGGGCTCTAGGAGGTTGAGGCTTCTAGAATTTCTAGACACTTGGCACATAAAGGTGGTCAGCCCTAAGAGTGTCATGTACAAATCATAAACTTACGTCGTTGTACCACACATTGCGAAACATGGAAGTGTAAGGGGGCGTGGAGGTGGGCTTGTAGCTGACATTTTATCAGAGAAATTGTGAGTATATGTGGCGTGGGACATGCCCTATTGAGGGCCTTCATTTTTCTGTGTAAATTTAAAAAATCAACCTCTCAGTGATGCTACATATAAATATCCCCAGTGACTAAAATCGTGGCTAATTAACGGATTGGAGATTTTGACGTTTGCAGAACGTGACCAGATGACAGTGTCTGTAGTTTACTTAACAGGCAACAGATGTAGTGGAACTACAGGAATACTTCTGTCATAATACTGAGTGGTTTATTTCTATATTGTTAAACGAACGTCTGCAGGCATTTTGAGTAGCTCAAATCGATGTTTTTCAACAGGCGTATCTTGACGGAAGGGTGGGTGAAATTTTGATGTTTTCAAGTGTGACATCCCGTTGTGATGAAGATATATAGAAGTAAGGGTACTATTTGCCATTCACATTTCTTTATATTTTTTAAAGTTTTATTGCAACATGTTTCGGCTCATGTATAAACATATACATAACTTTTCTTTTGTACCTTGTCAGCCTGATGATGACCCTGCATACATGAGCCGAAACATTTTGCAGTAAAAGTTTACAGCATACAAAGAGATGCGATTGAGGGCTACTGTGCTTACTTCTCTGCACTTCTTATGTTTACCATAAACCAAGCCACGGAAATAAATTCTGGGAGGCTTTCAGAGTTTGTTTAGCAGTTCTAACCTTTACCCATATAATGTATTCAGTTTGAGGCCGTAAATGGATAACCAAACCGCAAGTATGCTTATTGAACTGCAAAGAATATTGGTGGCGTCTTTGTGTACTACACTGTGGGGCAAACACCAGTCTTGCGTTCGTAAGATCTGAAGACTTTGATTAAAAATCTAACATTATTATGATTTATTTACGAGAAAAGGTCGTGGCTGTGGTCAACAGACTTTCAAGGAGCGCCATTCAGGAGGTGTTGCCGAGATAGTTGATTTGAGATATGGCTTATCCCACATTACGTGCTGTCGGAATGTTATTTGCTTGTTCACTTTCTCACGTGATCTTCCCCAGTGTCAAGAGATGACTCCCAGTGGTAATTACAGAGTTGTGATCAACTTTCCCTACCAAAACATAACTTGATATGGTATTTTGCATTTCATGTGGATTTTAAGTTTCTGTTTTTCGCTTTAACTAACGTGTCAAAGGTTAACGAGTTTTGTGAAATCTTTTACGTTGCTAAGAGTGCTTACTATGCACGTGATGCAATAGAAAAAGTTAATGGATTTCCATGTTTTATTTCCTGTCAGTTGTCAACCAGTCAGTTCCCTAACGGTTTGTGAATGCTAAAGGTAACACTCTTTAACCCCTTAAAGCATAGGGATTAATACGTGTGCACCTACAAGTTGCGTCAAATAAAAACTGTCAGTTATTTTGCCCACAGGGTGAGCAGGGAGTACAGGGTGAGCCAGAAACACCCGACTTTTTCGAAATGGGGTAACGTTTTAAGGCAAAGTGGAAAAAATTTATTAACACTCATAGATACAGTCCATCTCCGTGAGAATTTATGTTGTTCATTATTCTTTGAGTTTGACGCTTTGTAGGTGGGCACCATGTCGTTCAGTACACTCTTGCTGTCGCCATAGAAACGATGTCATAACTCGCTGTAGCATTTCCTTAGGGATTCCTTGAATACGCGCAAGAATTTGTTGTCTTAAGTCACCAAATTGGCAGTAGTGTTTCTAATACCTTGCTTTCGACGTAGAACCGCAGGAGGTAGTCAGATACTGCAATAACAGGCGAGCGGGCGAAACGAGAAATGAGTCTGCCTGCAAACATTTGAGGAGAAATTGGATGGGAATCTGTGCTTTTTGAGCAGTTGCTCCAAACATCATTGTATATGACGACGGTCAGTATTAAAGTGCCGCTCAGTGGGCAAGCTAGTTTGCAAATTTCAAATACGGTCAGGTGTTTCTGGCTCGTCCATCCCGCCTCCTCGCCTGATCTTGCAGTACCAGGCTGCTTCCTTTCGGAGTACGTGAAAAGCAAGCTATATACAACGCGTTGACTTTAAACATCGAATTCGCGACAGTATTCAATGGATCTCTAAAGAAATGATGCAACATGTTACGGCACCCTTTCCACAGCTACGGCAGGAGTGTATTAAAGGGTATGGTGGTCACCTACAAAGTGTCATACTGGAACAGTAATGATTAACGTGAATTCTCATGGACCTGGAACGTATCTATCAGTGCTAGTAAAATTTTTCCACTCTGCCTGAAAAGGTTATTTTATTTTAAAAACTGTGAGGTGTTTTTGACTCACCCTGTATAGTAGTAACAAGATTACTGGTTGGCTGATCTTCCGAACACTGTACACAGTTGCAGTTGGCATGATGTTATCGCTGCTAGGCCCATATCGGAATGAGAATTTTATGGGTTTTTGGTGGAAATTACCGAGGTTGAATCAAAAGTGAGCGCAGATGCGTTGTTCCTTCAAATAATCCATTGTAAACTCTCGGATTGCACTTAAAACGCACAACAATAAACACCAGTTTAGCAGCAACGCAGAGGGTTGTGGCTACAAAACTCACTAGACGGACTCAAAAGGTCGTAGTAGTACATCACCTGGTAGCAGAAAGCTGTACGGCTTGCAGTTCTTGGCCCTAGCGGTGATTTCGGGAACTCCTGGTTATGCCTTCATATTTATGTTTCATATGATTGTTACAACAACCAATCATTATATCCTCATACAGCATTCGCCGCCTGGTCTTTCTAATGTATCACACCGTGTTCTCTTTGGAGTACGAACGAATCTTTATTCGGTATGTGTATATATATATATATATATATATAATATAGATTAATTGTGTCTTATCTGTAAATTCACAGATTCGAGCTATGAAGTCTTGGTCATGTCCACAGCTTCGTTTATTAGTGTCTAGCGAAGGTCATGAGGTACCTATTTCGAATCTCGCCTGGGATAGCTGTTATCCTGAATGAGGCATGCGTGTTCCTCAGTTTTTCCAGGCAAATCCTGGGATAGTACTTCTCTTAGATCACGCGACTTATTCCTTCCAAATCCTTTACTGTTTGCCATTGGTTTTGTCTTTCGTCGCTTGACATATTGGTGTCACAATAAATAAATCAAGAAGCCCATTACCGTGAGATTCACTCTTGCTTCCCTCATTAATTAACCGACGCCGTCAAGCCGAAAAACTGTCAACAGTACCATGCGAGATTTGACGTTTGCACAGAGGTGATGCTGAAGATTTAAGTCTTCTGGGTTTTACCCTGTGTCGGCTGGTAGATAACTATAGACCTGTCCAAGGGTCCTGTTGCCTTCATCGTGAGGAAAATAAGGGACTGCGATCCTCCGAAACGTCGGTAGATATTTACCACTCGTCACGGCATATCATCCTTAAAGACACGAATCTTCTATGTGTAAGAAATTTGTGCATTGTACACATTAAATATGGTGCCTATCTTTCGGGCGAACAATACAGCGCAAAATAACAAGTGGCAAATTTGATATAACAGTTATATAACAGATGCAATGTTGAAGCAACGTGCGGTTGTACTTATTGTGATCGGCTTGTCCAATTAATCAACATTGACCTTAACTGAAACATGAATGGGCAGCTTCTCAAAAGCGTATAGCTGTAAACGTCTTATGGTCCAGCGTACCTGCTGAAATTAAATAGACTTGATTGCCCGTTAAGAAACATCAGAGAGTGTTTTCAACAGGCACCAGCCATGTTATAGCCAAGTGATGCTCTTCTTTATCCTCTCTGGTTTAAAATGAGGTTTGCCCCTCCCTTAACGTGTCTTCTACACAGAGCGCATTGGGCGACACATTAGTACTTCCGTATCGTTTGGCCTCCGTATAACGGATGAAATCTCCCCGTTCCAAACATGTGTAGGAAGGTTTAGGTGTAATGGAGTACCATTTGGGTTTTTCTTTTTTGAATTTCTTCGTAAATGGAAGTCAGATAAATAGAATTACTCTTTGATTTTAATGGTATTGTTTAGAGCGGCGGTACGCAACCTCTGTAACCACGGGCCACTTAGGCATGAGTGACCTGGCGAAGTGCCACAGAGGATTTTTAAGGCATTGATATGTTGAAATATCGACTCACGTTCACTTTACTCATATCTGGATTACAGTAAGGTGAACTGTGTTGCTTCTTTAAGGAGTACTCCTGATTCATTTATGTCTATCCCGATAGAATTTACATGGGGCTGATGGTCATTAAACTTTTAAAGCCTAGCGGTAACTTTACGTGCCACCAGGTTTAACATTAAAAAATTCTACGTGGTGCCCACATTTCGTTTATGTGTTTTGTACGGATCTCAGAACAAACAGCGACTTTTTCCTTATAAAACATTAACAGACTGGTTTTTATAACCGAAGTGGAGAGTGTTTACAGCGCGGTACGCACTGAGTCCTTATATAAAACAGATACGCTTCGTCTTTAAAGGGTTAAAGTCAGAAGGAACTAAAGGCCGCATGGGCCACTTATGAACTATGGCCCATCATTCTCATCATTGGTTTACTGCATACGAACTTTCATTCTTCTGAGATTGTTTTTTGTAAGAGACATATAGTGAGGTTAACATGGACTGCAGAGGGTATTCATGTTATGTACGAAATATTTAGGTGTCAGTGCTGTAGTACAGAGGATTTTAACCCTTTAAAGACGAAGAGTATCTGTTTTATATAAGGACTCAGTGCGTACCGCGCTGTAAACACTCTCCACTTCGGTTATAAAAACCAATCTCTTAATGTTTTATAAAGCAAAAGTTGCTGTTTGTTCTGAGATCCGTACAAAACACATAAACGCAATGTGGGCACCACGTAGAATTTTTTAATGTTGAACCTGGTGGTACGTAAAGTTACCGCTAGGCTTTAAAAGGTTAAGATTACATCATCGTATTTGACCGTAATTATGCTTTGCAACCAAAGAATGCAATTTTGTGAATCTGGGTATATTTAAGTGTGAGTGTTATGGAATATCGTGTTGTGGTAATATACTAGTTACGTACCAAAAAAATGGCTTCCTGTCGCACCAAATATCAGAGCTGCATCCGGTACAGGTTTGCAGTATCGTACTATTACCTGAACACACTCTCGGTACGTTCCGCCACGTCGCCAAACATAATAACACTTGTGGCACTCCTTATTGCAAACCTGTTTCATAATACGCGCAAGTGTCCATCCATGAGACTTCTTTCTGTGGCCTCAGTATATTAGTACTTTATGGGAATAATCTTTGTAGGGTATAGGAAAGCTCTCCGTTCGGTGAGACCAGTGGCTGTTCGTAATGTTCTGTACAGTGTTTAAAATAAACGGAGTGATGGCTCTACAAATTACATTATTCTCGACTACATATTTAAATTTGAATAAATTGTTATAAAAAATTGAATTAATTGGAAAGAAAGTAACATTGTGAACCTGTTTCGTGTGAAAGTGTGCGCCTGTACACTTTATTCAGTCCCGACTTTGCGTTTACTGTGTGTTTGACCTCTCCACCTCACACCCATCTGTTTTCCATATTGCTCAAGTTGGCTGCCTCAAGGGGTCATCTTCATTCATCTGTACAGTGAGTGGGGGCAGGGACCTTAATTCACCCGCAGAGATTTTTGATAACCGCATCTTCGAACGGAAAGGGACTACGTACATTTCTGAACGTATAGTTGCCACATGATACACATTAGCTTGATTTCGTATGCCATATAAACTTCATTAGCACGATTACCCAGCGATTTTATGTAAGTTACGAAAATTCTGATTCCTGTGTGAGCGGACGAATTAAGGTCGTATTCCTTTATTGCTCCTGTCGTCATTCAAGTATTAACAGGGTCTAATAAGGTTAATCGTGTAAATGTTCATTAAGAACCAACTAAATACACTTATTAGACAATATATGCCTCGTTGTTTTGTATTATCTTCAACATGTTTCGGCTCAGATCGAGCAATCATCAGGGTGGTAAAATACAGGGGAACATACACGTACATGTACAGTCACACTGGAGAACGGTTTTATGTATACATACATATGTATATTCCTTTGTATTTTGACTCGATGTGAGCCGAAACATGTTGCAGTTAATGTAGTATGATGTTACCAGGCATGTGATTAGTTGGATGTTAATAAACAGTGAAATGATACACGGGAAACGAAAATATTAAGATTAATCTTGTATTAAATTTCAGTGGTGCCACCAACTTTAAAATGAAAAAAAAAAAAACTGTACTTTGCGCACACAGTAGACATGTGTTTGTGTGTTCCGTATGAGTCTTACAAGACGCAACCATTGTTTTCCTGTACAGTATTAGCTCGTTGGTTTATGTAATGGAGACTGTGTTCATGCAACTGAATTTTTAAGTATAATTTAGATTAGTTTTAGTCCGTAACGGGTTATATAAATTACACTAGGTATTCAGTATGACACAACCTGTGTTTATTATTACGTTTCCAAACTGTGCATGTTTCGATGAAGCCGATCATCATCATCATCATCATGTGTTTGTTTATACAAAAACTTAAAAATTCAAAATAAAAATAATAAAAGATTTGCGAAATCTCACAAGTGATAGAAAACATATAAAATATAAGTTACAACCGACTTGTAATCTTGGTGGTGTGTCATCAAATACGAACGGTGTGGTGCACAACCCAAAAGTTAAACTTTAAGCGTCAGATCTAAAGGGTAGACATAGTTACGTAAATCTCCAGGCAGAATTTTTAGAAATGTCTGTAACTCAGACCTGAATCTCATATAATTACTTTTAAAAACTCGAGTTTTCAACTCATTTACCTCACAGGGTGCCAGTGACAGAGACCAATCGGTTAATGATGTTTTTGATAGTAATAGCTGTTTATTTTGAAAATTATTTGAGAAACAAAGTGGACAGAATGCAGAATTATGTCAACGTCAAGGTAGCTCGTACATTAACCACCGTGCCCTGAAGTCTTAGTAATACAGTTAAACCTCGGCCTTCAAATATTTTCAAGCTAAAACTCTACTTGGCCATGAAATGTCGCTCAGTTGTGACTAAGGAAGGTTTCAACTGCCAGCAGTTGAACAGATTCCGGGTAGCAGCTCTGCTGACGTAAAGTATCGACTTTGTTTTACACTTAGCGGCTAACAACATTTGAAAGGGGAATCCTAAGAAGACTTTTTGAACCAGTGCATGAAAGTGGCTTAGGATGGAGACTAAGACATAACGAAGAGCTCCATAAATTGTCAGATAGACCTGATGCAGTATTAAGTTCAAAAGATTACTGTGGGCCGGTCGTATAGGCCGAATGGGTGAAATTAGAAAGCCAACAAAGTGCTGAATTGAACATTTCACGGAAGAAGACCTGTGGGAAGACCACGACTGAGAGGAGAAGACAACATCAGGAGGGTCTCCTCGTTGGTGCTGCGTATAAGAGGACGGAGGAGACTGGCAAGGGACAATGATATTTGGAGGCGAACTATTGAAGAGGCCAGGTCCCGATGCGGGCTGTTGCGCCACTGAAGAAGAAGAAGAAGAAGAAGAAGAAGAAGAAGAAGAAGAAGAAGAAGAAGAAGAAGAAGAAGAAGATCTGACGCTTAGCTTAGGTGTATCAAGTAATAGAATCCGCGTTACACTTGAAAGATGGCGTGTAGTCGCCATATTGTAAGGCACTTGCTGTACAAAACTCAGTCAAGTGTGACTGAACTCTTTACTCTTCAGTACAAAGTTAATGTTTTTATATCCTGAATAATGTATCCTATAGCCTATAATGAGACTCTGTGTAGGAACTTAATTGCGTCCTGTGACCAAGCAAGTAGGCTCAAATAAATTCCGCGTTGTAATTTCCAGTCTGCGTTACAGGCATCATCGGTAAAAAAAAAAGAGTAACTGCAAATAAAATTGGTTACTGTGACAGTAGGTTAGCAGGTGAACTGTACGGTGCTGTGGAGTAGAGTCTTCTAGAGGTATTGGCTCGGCTGGTCAAGATATGCGTTTTATGAGAAGACCCCTGCTGCAAATTTATGATGGTAATGAAGTGTACGAAATAATGAACACCAACTAATGCACCAACATATATATATATATATATATATAATCTTTATTCGTAAAAGTGTGAATGTGCCCTAGGGCTCATTCACACTTAACTGTATAAACGCAACCATAGTGTGTCAAAACTATTCTCCCTGAAGATGACCCAGCAGGGTCGAAACATGTAGGAGACTTTTACGAATAAAGATTATATATATTTTGGTGCATCAGTTGGTGTTTGTTATTTCGTACAATACAGTGCACGGACATGGAACATATTAAATTTGTTAATGAATTGTGTTTAGATCTGAATCCAAAATAATTTTCTAGGCCAACGTTAGGTAAGACTGATCGGTTCTGAACCGCAAACGGTGACTGTTCTTTCCGAAAACAGTTTGATGTTGACTAAAATAATTCAGTTCTGTTTCCCCCCATACTTTCTTTTCATTTCTGGAACATTTGCGTTGTGCCCCTGTACCGTGTAGCTGTGGGTGAGTACCTGTCTGTCATGCAGTTCTGTGGACCAAATTAATTTAATCTTTGTGTAGGACTCAGAAAGCCCTGTGACCCCAGTCTGTATGGATGGCGTGTATATCCTGCTGCCCTTGGATCGTTTTGTTTTACCCCGGGAATAGACTACTTTCATAGGTTTCTGTTGTTCTATAATAATTAATTTCCAGGTCTGTATTACTACAGTGAAATTTTAGATTGCCCCCGTCACAGAGGTCACGAGGTATATGACACACCATTTATCCGATTGCACGAACTCTGTGGTTCTTGGTTCGAATCCCTCTCGGGGCGTGGGTGTATGACTGCTTTTGTGTTCGTATTTTCCTTTTTAGATAGAGGCTTTGTGATAGTCCAGTACCCCTATCCATGGCGCTCCAGCATTTGTATATAGCAGGGGTGACCAGAAGACACCTGGCGAGTGGCGCGTCACTGGTGGGCCTCGTGCAAGTTACGCGTAAGAAACAGTAATTGAATTTCTCGTAAAGAACGCTGTAGAACAGACCACTAGGGCATGGCATTGATTGCTCAATAAGCAGTACTTGCTTTTAGCACTGACTGCGTTATCTCAGGCTGTGAGCACTGTATCTACCGTACGTGTTACTGGATGAATCAAGACATGGCTGTTGCCCAGGCACACCGGCAGAGAGGTGCAAAGTGATGCACCGCACCACCTTGGGATTTGGAGATTTAGTAATTTATTGAATTATAGAAAATCTACAGAAAACTAAATTCCTTACAGTTCCTACAGTTTGATCTCACTATTAACCCTTTAAAGACGAAGCCTATCTGTTTTATATAAGGACTCAGTGCGTACCGCGCTGTAAACACTCTCCACTTCGGTTATAAAAACCAGTCTCTTAATGTTTTATAAGGCAAATGTTGTTGTTTGTTCTGAGATCCGTACAAAACACATAAACGCAATGTGGGCACCACGTGCAATTTTTTAATGTTAAACCTGGTCGTATGTAAAGTTACCGCTAGGCTTTAAACGGTTAATTAAATGATAACTGTGTTACTGCCTGTCCAGCACTGATGATTAAAAATTAGGCCAGTTTACGTAGAGATAATTCGCAACACCTTGTTAAAAAATATATCGGCCCTCCTGCCTCGCCCAGGTTGTCTCCTAACCTGTGGCTCTCAAAGTTCGTCTAGCTGGCCACCCCTGTATGTAAATTTCATAGTGTTAGAGGTTTATTCTGCATCTGAACAGGCGAGAAGCCGTAATCCGTCAAACTGACGATGCAGCAAAAAGTTTTTGACAGAAGGTGAGAACTGCAACGGTTTTTGCACAATGTTTGTACCAATCTACCAAAAAGTACACGAAGCCATACACTAGATGAACACAATGTATGGTCATCAAACTTCCCAGTTTCGATTCTCGAAGACTGCAACGAACCGGAGGGACTGGGCGGCATAATTATGTGTGAAGAAGTCATTGAACAGAATGTCAGAGGAGGAAATCCGGGGCTTGAAGAAGGTATAATTAATGAGCCGAATAAAAGAGAATACTATGACAGTAAAAATGATGAAAAAACATGTTAGATTTTGTTGTACTAAGCAACGCAAGGCTTGGCGCATGCGTGGAGCAGCACTGTTTATCATCCCACTGTTTCCCATACGATATGCAATATTCTGCATGCCCACCTTCGACGTCAGTGGCCACAGAATGTGGCCACACGCATTCTTCTTCCTCTGGGCTTATGTTTATCCAAAATTGATTGAGGGCATTACAAAACCTAGGAATTATTTTTTGTAAACGCTGTTTTGTTAGTTTAACTTTTTTATTTGGTCTCTATAGAACAGTGACCTCTAATGGGTTCATTATTCATCCACTATGTGACGAGTTAATATGGGGCATTGGTGGTATTTGACAGGGAGAAAGTGAGTACTATGAGAGAAACGTGTCCCAGTATCCTCCGTCCACCACAAATCCCACACGGACGGCCATGGAAATAATGCCTGAGCCTCCACGGTGAGAATTCGGCTGACCAACCACCAGCAAAGTGATACGTCCTCGAGAAATTGTGAACGTTCGCACGTGTGCAGAACGTGTTAGGAATTCTGAAGGCAGGCCTACCAGATGTGTTCTTATCTAGTTTTTATTACCAATCTTTGTTGTGTTCTATGATTATTAACATTTTAAAACCAAGCGGTAACTTTACATACCACCAAGTTTAACATTAAAAAATTCTACGTGGTGCCCACATTGCGTTTATGTGTTTTGTACGGATCTCAGAACAAACAGCAACTTTTGCCTTATAAAACATTAAGAGACTGGTTTTTATAACCGAAGTGGAGAGTGTTTACAGCGCGGTACGCACTGAGTCCTTATATAAAACAGATACGCTTCGTCTTTAAAGGGTTAATCATGTAGGATGCTGAGTACCGTAACGTAAACATTGAACATTGAAGCCTGTTACGGCTTCTGCATTCAGATGTACTTTGTTCCTAATTGGGAATGTAAATAAATAAGAGGAATTAGGCCAGTGTGTCATCAAAGGGTCTTTGGTTGAAATATGGGATCGACCTTCTGCAGGAGTTTATTTTCCACGTTATAGCCATTGGTGGTAAGCGTTCCGTTCTGTCCGTTTCGTAGTGGGGCCCGACATTAATGCCACCAGTATTTCGGACGGGTTTAACTCAGGCACCAAGGAACACCAGGCTCCATTATTATTCGTAATAGCGTCGCCGAGAGTAAATACCACTCGGTCAACGGCTAATGGATTCTGACGCGTCGTCGTGGATTCAGGAAGGAGCCGGATTCTACGCCTGACAACGCAACTCACGCTTGCCCGTATACGAGTATTAATGACGAGGGTTCAGATTTCCCTCCCTCATCATAACCTATCTGACCTCTGCCAGCCCCACTCGCAATACAGCCTGGTCCCAAAATAATATTTTATTAACAGACACACATGGTATAGCAGTCGTCAGGTCTTACCTTCAGAACTGATTGCAAGCCGAGCGACAATGACGAAGGCAAGAGCCATTACGGCGTTTCATGATATTATTAAAATGAACCAGATTAACCCAGTCATATCCTAATGCTGTTGTAGGCGAGGAGTGCTATGAAGGCTCATCATTATTATGTAATTTTGTGTAGTCTGCTATGTCTTCTTTGCTCCTCTGTTTAACCCTTTAAAGACGAAGCGTATCTGTTTTATATAAAGACTCAGTGCGTACCGCGCTGTAAACACTCTCCACTTGGGTTATAAAAACCAGTCTCTTAATGTTTTATAAGGCAAAAGTTGCTGTTTGTTCTGAGATCCGTACAAAACACATAAACGCAATGTGGGCACCACGTAGAATTGTTGAGTGTTAAACCTGGTCGTATGTAAAGTTAGCGCTAGGCTTTAAAAGGTTACATATACCTCAGGCGCCATGAACTTCTCTTAATGTGACAGACAGGTTTCACACCCATAGAAAGGGAGGAACAGTTATTTGTATTCTCAGAACATGCAACTTACCAAGTGTGCATCAGGTGTTTGTATCGTTGGTGCAGACCGAGAGCACATAAACATCTTGTCAGTATAACCTTCAAATTTATTAGTTCAGCTCTTAGTGTTGTCAGCTTTACAGAGAAAGCCATCTCGCGCTTGTTACAAGGCGAGAGGTGCCTCATAAGGGCCTTCTTAAGACAGGGAGCGGATTGTTTATGTTTACTTCGAAGAAAGGAAGCTTCGCCCGCACCCACCTTTGTAAGCTTTCCTGCGTGAAGTTAAATTTTTTCGATGCCAGATCTCATACGTAAAAAATTCATTCCAAACACGAATTAAAATATCGTAATGTCTGCCCATTAAAATGCAAGACAAAATCGTAATTAAGGGTTGTTATAAATAATGTAAGGGAAGAACATAGGTCGGAGAGTCTACATAATGAACAGTTTCGTGTGCTATTTTCCAAAATAATACTACATGCAGGAGTAAGGGAAACGTAAAGAGAAAAGACCACTTGCGAGATCTAAAAATCGATGGGGGATAATATTATAGATCTTCTAGAAACGGTGTGTGAGGGTGTGGAGTGGCTTAAATTTCCAGAGGATAGGATATAGTGGAGTTCTCTGGTATGCACAGTTTCGAAATTTCGGGTTTAAGGAATTTCTCGTCAAAACGAGTATTAACGAAGGTTATCCTTAAAGAAGTTAGTTAAATATTTGAAGCCTGAAGTTAATTTAAATGGTATTTGAAAAAAAAATCCAGTTCCTACCGCACGGTAGACACGGTCAATGTCCGTTATTAAGACGTACCGTGTAATGTTGTTTAAAGAAGTAATCGCTATTTATTGTGGGAATCGTACGGAGCAAATTAAATTCTTGTAATATGTGGCAAGTGTTAGTGACCGGCAGACCGCCGAATTAGGATCTCAGATTGCGGATTGTTCATGCGTACTCGAAATGTGATGATTATCGGATTAAAGTGCAGCATTTAAATCTTATCTTACCGCTACTTTGGTTATCAGAAATCAAAACGGCTTAGGACTGTCACAAGGAAATTATTTTCTCCAAATAATGTTTGTAATTTGAAGCACTTATTCACACGTGGCTTTACCCTGTCGCAGTTACGTCCGTGTACCTAACTAAGCACTGTGCCGTGAAGACATGGGGGAATGGATGTCTAGCTCCACACATTCTTAACATTCACTGTTGACGGAGATCAGTGGTAAGCTTCCCTGACCGTTTCTTTACCCCGGGGAGTGTCCGCCGTAACGCTGGTTGGGCCTCACTCAGCCTGGACACTGCAGAAGATGAAGTTTCTTTTCTCTGCCGGGAACAAAACTTGGAATTTCTCGGCCGTCCTGCCCGTAGTGACTATACCAATTGACTTTCCGCCTCCTAGGATCTGTGCCAAAATACCACGTACTGTATTTAATGTTGTACCTCTTCCATGCAGTTGATTATTATACAGATTTATCAATACAACCAACTACCGCGCAATTACATTTGTATAATCTCCGACATGTTTCGGCCGTAACTATTCTGCCATCTTGAGGGAGAATGTATTTTCTTAACAAAGCAGTGTATGGTACATTAGTGCTTATATTATATTATGTAAATGTATTATATTATAAGCACTAATGTGCCATATGCTGCTTTGTTAAGAAGATACATTCTCCCTGAAGATGGCCGAATAGTTGCGGCCGAAACATGTCGTAGATTATACAAATGTAATTGCGCAGGAGTTAGTTTTATTGATAAATTTAGGTACTATATAATGAATTTGCTGAAGCATTCACTGCTGACTAGATGCTTCCGAACCCTTACATGTCAGGATGGGAACACACAGTTCGCGAAATGTCCTCTTCTGTTTTAAACAGGAAACAGTGGGCAAAGTCCGGAAACTGAAGTGTAGTGCACCGTTGTCAGAACCGTTCGGACTCGAACTCAGCTCCATAGACTTAATTAGGTCTCGTAATCAAGGGGTGCACAAATATCTGGCTCCGTGTCAATTGGGCGACTAAAGTTGATACTGTGTGGCCTAGTATTTGTGGGTTCTCAGTACGTAACTTGTTTCGTGTCACCTTGCTGGTGCCTAGAATGTTCAGATAGCTTCTGGATCTTTAGGAAATATGTGAACCCCTGCCATAATCTTCTTGGGCGTATGTTATTCCTTTTTTTATTGCGTGGTTCATTTCTTTTACTCTGGCCCACTTTTCACTTACCAGTATCGCGCCTTTCATGCCATAAGGCTTACCGTTTAGGGCAGTGCGTCACTTTAGGTACGGTTGACACCACTCCATGTCCTCATTCATTCCAAAAAATCTGCCCAGACTCCAGAGGCCCTTTTTCGAGTTACGTATCATGCCAACATTTACGGGTGGCTATGAACAACACGCCTGCCCCCTCTTTGTTAAACGTTGTCCTATTGTCCGATGTTCGCTGCTGCCTATTCAAGATATTAGTGTCTGCACTCAGTAACATGATGCCGTCCCCATCAACAGCTGCACGATGAACCAGACTTTAACGACAAAGGAGATACTTAAGTAAACATTTAATTTAACATTTTTGAATTGCCACTATCGACACATACCTGGCCGTGTACTTTTTTATTCAATTGTTCACTTATTTATGGTCCTTTTATCGATAGTGTTACTGTTGTAGGGGAAACAGACGAGGTTCTATGGCGTTGGAGCTATACGTAACTGAAGAAGTAACACACAAAAAATGATCAGCTGTAACAGGATCACAGAAGTAAAGGAAAGTTAACGCAATTTTTATACAGGTTAAAATGCAAGTAAAAAACAATGCCGGGTTTAGAGGAAATGAGAAAGGAATTTTAAATAAATGTGCTTTATTGTGTAGGAAAACGTAGACGAGACTAGAAGCTGTCAATATAGTATAACTTAGATGAGACCAGGAGCTGCCAGGACTTACTAGCCCTTTAAAGACGAAGCGTATCTGTTTTGTATAAGGACTCAATGCGCACCGCGCTGTAAACACTCTCCACTTCGGTTATAAAAACCAGTCTCTTAATGTTTTATAAGGCAAAAGTTGCTGTTTGTTCTGAGATCCGTACAGAACACATAAACGCAATGTGGGCACCACGTAGAATTCTTTAATGTTAAACCTGGTCGTATGTAAAGTTACCGCTAGGCTTTAAAAGGTTAAATAGTATAATTAACTGTTGACATCAGTACTAAGACTAATGGATGTGTACTGGCAAAAACCTGGTGTTAACCAGTTACATCCGTAAATACGTGATGAAACTAAACAAGTAAATCTGATGTGATTTGATTGTGGCGTTGGATGGTGGGATTGTGAGGAAAGGATTTTTCTATGAACTGTTCGTGGCCAGCGTAAAACCACGAGCATTCCGGTCAGGATAGATGGCATCTGGCTGAGTTGTTAACCCGGAACTTACCGAATGTGAAGCTGCAGTGCCACTCACCCAAGCACACCGCTCGCTTCCCATCCATGTGGTATCATCACTATCGTCCTAAAGCCACCTTGTAACAGCTGCAGACTGCTTCCGGTCCAGCAGAAGGTGTCAGTTGGGCACGTGGTTGTTTTGCCATGTCTTGTGCGGTCACAGTTTCCTCGTAGTTGATTCCCACGGCCCTTTTTGTGCGTCACGTCTTAGCGCTACAAGGCTGAAGTACACGTTCACTTTCGTTTTCAAATAAGAACCTACTATTGCACGACCGACTGCCACGACCGACTTAAAGCATTTGTGGGTATGGTTCTGTTATGAATCAAGAAACACAGCCTTTTTTTTTTCCTTCCTGTCAGTGGCTGAAAATGAGAATAATAGAGTTGTTTGTAAATTCTGCGTCATGTTCGCGGTAATTAAGAAATACCAGCTTGGGTATTGTACGCAGTTGCTTAAGAATAACAGCGAAGAGTTATGGACGCTACATCCTTCTTTATATACAGCTGACGGCCTATTAGCTGTACACGTTTGTATGAGAAAGAGGCCAATTAGTGTCATCAATGTCATTAACTCTTTCTGTTAAGATTTAAGTATTATTTTGTCATTAAATGAAAGGCCAATATTTTTTATATAAACGTACTCAGTTATGAAGACTTGGAACGTGTCTGTGACATAAGAAGTCAAAGCTTACAAATTTCTAATCATTTATTAATCGTGAATCACGACTTTATTGATGCGTGGGGAGAGCTTTTCCTACGTCTGCCAAGTGCCAACAGTGCCATACGGTGTAATGACTTTTAGGCTTTTGAATCTGTATAATGTAATAATATTCACTAATGTGTAAGTCATTATCTTAACGCTGTAAGGAGTAAATATAGTCTTTTATTTAAAGACCCAGTTCGTACCACGCAGTGAACACTTTCCATCTCGGTTATAAAAAGAGACAAGGAAATAATCGCTGTTTGTTCTGACAGCCATACAAAACACATACATAGAGTGTGTGTGGGCAGATCGTAGCATTTCTGAGTGTTGAACCTGAGAGTGTATATAGCGACCACAAGCAACGTTGTATGTTCCTCCCAAAAGCTGGTAAATTTCTAAGGACTGCGCAACGTAACGTTCCTGAAGACAGCAAGCGTCGTAGTGACCGGTCTGAGCACCTCGGTTTCTATCCCCGTCGGTGGACGACTTTAATCTTTACTTAAGTAATTCCAAGTTTTTACTTTACGGTACACTTACGTGTGATCCTGTGTGTAGATTTTAAGAAATAAATTAAACCGACCTTGCCCAAAACAATTTTATGTGACGTGGGAAGTAAAATTTGCGTCACGCTTGGAAAGCCATGTCATCCAAAGCTGAAGATAACAGATTAATTCTTTGTTGGTGGTACAGCAGCAGGCAATGAATTCCTTATTAGCGTCACGTAACTTAGTTTGGGGGTTCCATCTGTTCATTACCGTGAGGATGTGACGAAGGCAGAAAACACAGAAACGTCTCCAGCGAAGAACTCTTTCTGGACTGGTGGAGTTTTGTGGCCTCTACTCCACACCAAATATTATTCGGATGAATCAAATCAAGAAGAATGAGATGGGCGGGGCATGTGGCAGTATAGGAGACAGGAGAGGTGCATGCAGGTTTTTTGGGGAGAAGCCTGAAGGAAAGAAACTGCTTGTAAGACCTAGGCGTTGATGGGAGAATAATATTAAAATGGACCTTGGGATGGGGAGGCATGGACTGGATTGATCTGACTTAGGATAGGGATAGGTGGCGGGCGCTAGTGCAGGCGGTAATGAACCTTCGGTTTCCATAGAATGCGGAGAATCTCTTGACTGGCTGAGGAACTGTCAGCTTCTCAGGGGGGACTGTGCTTCGTGGAGTTAGTTATGAGTACTTCATATTGACTGCATAACAGACAGTTCAATGTAGAGATGATTGCATTCTGTCCCGTACTTAAATAACAGTGAAGGTGCGCCCCATAACCCCCGTGCTATGGAGTGTCATAACCGTTTTAAAAGGCATGACTTTGGGGTGCGTTCTGCAGTCTTGTTTTAACATTATTTTTAAACTTTACCGATAAAACTTTTTCGGAATGTTCGTTTCACAATTAATTCAGCAAGTATGAATGTTTCGGATGTTGGGTGGGTTTTCTTAGACGTGCTACCTGTCGGACGCAATTTTTGTGTCTGCACACGGAAAAATACGGAAATATATCAATACCTCGAGCGGTTTTCGAACTCGCGATCGCCTCATCTCGTCTTTAACCCTTTAAAACACACTTACATTCCGCCCACTTTAACAAGAAATATATCTGCGTTTTGCTTACACAGTGTATTTGTGTGTTTCATATGATTCGCGGGGTAAACAGCGATTGTTTGTCTGTACAACATTAACCTATCTGACTTTGTAATGGGGACGCAGTGTGTTTACCCTGCGGTACTAATTGAATGATTTAAATGTTATTTAAAACTAATTTCACGCTTCAAAGGGTTGATGTGAATAATCACAACAAAAGCAGTTTAGAGGGTTTAGGAAATAAAAAAATTGTTCATTTTTGATTGCGTTCTGTATTCACTGTTCATATCAAGAACCTAACCTGTCATAGTTTTTCTCAGTTATTTGAAGAACGTGTTTTGCAATATACCGTTGTAAACCACTAGTTATTAAATCAATAGGCCTGTTGTAGAGTATTTGTGTAGTGTTACCAATTATGGCAAAACAACTGGGATTCTAAACCCAAGTAATCGCAGAAGCTGGATCTAGCGCGAGTTCCTTTTACTGGGAGGCTGCACTTGCTAATGATACCAACGGAATTCTGACAGCGAGAAACACTGTAAGTTACAGTACCATACCAGACAAATTTGGAAAAAATCGTTTGGAAGGAATGGAAAAATACCCTTTTACACAGTCGTTCCGCCACTGTCCATGGGGACTACGAGAGTTTGCTCGACCAAAAAGACGATGGATCCAGAGAAACAGGCCTTGGCGACCTAACTGTATAAATTTCTTGGCCTGAACTCTCTTTTGCGGAAGTGTACTGAACCTTGAAGCAAAAAACTAACTCCATGGAGCACAGTCCCTCTTGAGAAGCTAATAGTTTCTTAGCTAATCAGTAATTCCTAACCTTGTATGGGTTGACAAAAACCCTCCACTGTTTCCTGTTCTCAGCCAGTGAATTCAGTCCCTTCTCACGCATTTTGTTTGTTCAAGATCCATTTTAATATTATTTCATCTATCCCTAGATCTTCGAATGGTCTTTTTCCTTCGGGTTCTTCTACGAAAACTTTTCAAGTATCTTCGTTGCGGCTACGTACTCCGACTACTTCATCATTCTTGAACTTATCACCCTAACCCTCAAGGGGTATGAATTATGCAGCTCGTCATTTTACAGCTGTCTCTGCCTTACTGTTACTTACTCCCTCGTAGGTCTAAACTTTACCGTCAGCGCCGTGTCGTCCAACACCCTAAACCTCGATACACGCCCTTGTGCTCTCCAGTTTATGGTGCGAATGGCAGTTTCTTCTCATACGGCAATCACGTACGCAAGTGAACCTACGTTTTCCTTAAAAGACAGAAAGTAGGCTGACCGCACGCCGTAAGTCGTACGTATAAATGAATTGTGCTGTTTGAATGTGACTGAAATGCCACCTGGATACGACCGCCACGGAATGTTAAGTTGAATGAGCGATGTTTTCAGCATCTAATTAGATGTACCTTTAAATGGAAACTGTACACAAACAGGTTATGAAATTTGTACTCTAAAGAAAGTAATGACACATACACACAGTCACACACACACACACCACATTATGTGGAGTTCCTTGTTAAAGGCAGCCATTAAGTTAAAGTAAGAAAATCTCAGAATACCATAAGAAGAATTATTGCTTTGGTGAGGTGACGTGTATATTAATTACTTACATTTGAAAAGAGACCCGATGACACGTGGTGGTTACAGGCTTTCTAAACTGCGAAACGTCGAGTAGCAGGGAAGGTCTAGGGTTCGAATCTGGGCCTGAAGACCTTGCATCCTGTGTGAAATTTTTTCTTGTTTTTTTTTTTCAGTCCCTTACGGCAGATGTTGGACAATATAAAATGGAGTACGGCCCCATCTTTCCACATTATATCCGATTTGCCAGTCATAGTTATCGTAACATCTGTCACTATGTAACCATGGTAGGAAAACAGTCGTTAAAATCTGGAAATCAAGAGAGTAGAACAGCTAGCTTCAGCGTTCTTATTTGCTTTTGTCATATTCAAGTTTTTACACGTGATTTTAGTTATTTAAACTTATGTTCCTTTTGCATACTCTTCCTGACAATAAAATCTACTACAGGGGGCCAAGCTGACTGTAGCAGGTCTGTCCTTATGTCGAGTTTCTAGATGACAGTTTACGGGGGTTTGAAATGATTTAATTCGTAATCCTGCACGATTGTTAGTCAGTCCATTTCCTTTTTAAAGAAAAGCGCCTAATTTCTAGTACGATAATGATCAGATGTCATCATCCTGTTGCCTTCAGTATGATTAGGAATGGATTGGGTGCAGATCTTAATAGGTGGTGCGAAGTTGTGGGGCGAAAACCCCAGTGCAGTGTTAAGGGGGGTAGATTAACCCTTCAAAAAAGACGAAGCCCATCTGTTTTATATAAGGACTCAGTGCGTACCGCGCTGTAAACACTCTCCACTTCGGTTATAAAAACCATTCTCTTAATGTTTTATAAGGCAAAAGTTGCTGTTTGTTCTGAGATCCGTACAAAACACATAGACGCAATGTGGGCACCACGTAGAATTTTTTAATGTTAAACCTGGTCGTATGTAAAGTTACCGGCAGGCTTTAAAAGCTTAAAGATGGATCTTAAAGAACTAGAATATTAGGGTTCTAAATGAACAAATCTGGCTGAAGTTAGGAAACAGTGGTGGAGTCTTGCGAACGCGGGTTTCATAAGACGCCAGGGTTTCTTGAATAACACTACTCCATGCTGTTTAGGTTTGAGCCGCATATCGTGGGGACGTGTGACATCAGAAGTTAGACAAAGTCCAGTGATAGCAACCGACATGCGGGTTTGATCCAGAGACCTGCTGAATGCGCAAAAGAGAGCCTGCAATTGTGAGAAGAAACAGTAGACGAGGTGGATGGTTCTGACAGAAAGACACGACGGCATAATGTGTGGGCTTCTGATAAGCGAAATAGTAGCACAGTCGTGTCTGCTCAGTGTTGATGTGAGTGGCACATCACCAGCAGCAGGGCCACTGGTTACCTGTTGCTTGCCCTCTTTCACTGCTCCAAGTGTTATTTGCCTTTCCCAGGGTCGTCTATGTCGCCTCCACCCAGAACGTGAACCGCCTCTTTCTCTCGTTTTTTCTGAAAGTAATCATAGGGCCATTTGATGGATTGCTTATTTCAGGCAAACTTTAAGTAGGATTAGCTTATTTGGTTTTTGAGTCACTGCCATTTAGTTAGTGCTTGAACCGGTAACCTCCCATTTGTTTATTTATTTACCGTTCTTAAAGAAGCTGCCAGTAGCTAGGACTCAATAGCATCGAATGGTTGAATAATTAGTGAACGAATTGGAAAGGATGTGGAAGCAAGGTGTCATGGCCTAATTTTGGGTAGCATAGTCATTATAGTGACCGATTACAGGCTATATGATCAGAGTTCAATTCCTCCTAGGGACAGGCATTTTTCTGTCTGCGACTCGTCGCCAAAGGATGACGGCCTGTTTTAAAGGTTAAGGCGGCCGGGGCGTGATTCTGACCATTCTTCGTAACCAAGAGCGGATGTTAAGAATGCATGAAGGCGCATTTACATCCCCCCGCCCCGTTTGTCTTCATGACGTGGTGCTTAACATAGGGTCCCTGAAACATTGGGCGCACTATAGTTACAATCTGGTATCGTGAAAGGCGAAAACTAAACGCTTTAGAGACTAAAAAAGTGAAAGTACTTTTTATCTAATGCTCCCTGATTTCCGAAAGATCGTTGCTTTTTTGAAGGTTCCCGGGCTTCGCCCGTTTGTCCGTCTGGTAAGAGTAACACGTAGATGAAGATGAGTATGGAGCACTGGTGGAATGCTACTGACCAGGGAAAACCGAAGAACTCGGATAAAAAACCCTCCCAGTGCCTGAAGTATACTTAATGATTCAGTTCGTACCGCGCAGTAAACGCTGCATTTAGGTTGTGCCAACCAACCAGTTAGTGCTGCGTAGAGAAATAATGACTGCTATTCTGAGAACCATACGACATACATCAGTACACGCCGTGGGTGGAACACAAAATTTTTGAATGTTACAACTGACGGTACATCACTGGGCTTTAAAGTGTTAAGTTGTCGTAATTAACAGAGAGTATCTCCTTTGTAATGTACGTAGCTTGGCTCGGGATCAGGTGATTCTGTGGTCTGTAGATTTCAAATGGCCATGGAAAATCGGCTTACGCAGTAGTGAAGACGGTTTCTATTAATTTTGTCTTAAAGTAATTTACATTGCACTGCCTTCTGCACGTTCTGTGGGTATGTTGCGCCAGAACTCATTCTGTCTGTATAACGAATATCGCCTTGTTTCACCCAACCGAGACTGTTGTTGAACCACAGAGGTTACATTTCCCCCTCATCTTCGTGCAGCGGAGTCCTCTGAGCAGTGGCTGGCAGGGTCAGAGTTCACCAAAAAGGCTACAACACAGAGTACGTGAGTGTTTTTTGTCCCTACACATTATAATATTTCAGTAAAGAAGATGATTGGTACAGTCTTTGCTTACAGACTTTGTTTTTGTACAGTCGCGTTGAAAGTCGCGGTCTGGTGCATAACAGTCCTTCGTCGTTTCGGAGATGTCGAGTTAAAATACTAGCCCTCGAGAATGATTATCCTAAGTTTATTTCTTCATGGCGTGATGCCTAAAAGAGCCTTCAAAGACCAATATTAACTTGCATTATATTTAAATATTCAGTCCGTACCGCGCAGTAAACACATTCCATCTCGATCATAAAAACCAATCAGTTAATGCCGTATACGGAAATAATTACTCTTTGCTATGAGATCCAGACAAAACTCTTAAATACGCTCTGTATGCAGAACGTAGAATTTTTGAACGTACGTAAAGTAATCGCTGGGTTTAAAAAGGTTAAGTGCGCGGACGGCATAATCTGATACGTCATGGGTTTAGGATTTTCAGGGTTTCAAAATCTACCTTGAATCTTGAAGATGAAGACGGCACGCTCTTTCGAAACGTCGTACACTGTAAATCAGCCAGCGACGCAACGGCAAATCCCAGGAGACGGGAGTAGCATATGAATTCAGTGCACAGTCTTTATGGTAGTATTATCCGTATATCTACGTCTTTGTCTTCGAGATGTTTCTTCCATTCAGGGTTTCTAACCAAAATTTTGTATGCAATTTTCTCACATGTGCTACATATTCTGGCCATATCACCACCCTTGAGTTAATTATCATAATAAAACTAACTAATAATATGGAGCAGAGTCCTTAAAAAACTGGTAGTTCCTCAGCTAGCCAGGAAATACCACGCATTTTGTGGAACCCGTAATTTGATTACCATGTTCACAAGAGCCCACCATTTTTCCCTATCTTGAGCCAGATTAATCCAGTCCTTGCACCCGCTCCGCGATCCTATTTCTTGGAAAACCCATTTTAATGTCATATTTAGTGCGTATTATTACAGACAATACTTGTTTCCTGTACGCTGTTGTGGATGGCATTCAGGTGCTTTTCTCGCCTTGGCCCGTGCTTTTGCGTGTGGTCTCATGATCGATTGCCGTCTGTGTCTCAAATTGTGACGTTACGCCGAGGCCACTAACATCATTTCCCTTCCCACCTACGCCACTGTGCGCCTGTGTCTTGTCTCAGGGTTAGAATGACTCTTTGTTGACTGCCGACCACACACACCCGTGTGGCTGGCAGACATTATCACTTGGCAGTCCGAAATATAATGGGACACCCCACACTGGTGGCCCTTCCCTCCACTTGAGTCACAACCCCATGTGGTTTCTCTCATTCCAAACATCCCTTTGCTTCTATCGTTTTTGGTGGCGAGGGGGTGGCGGGGAATTTGATGTAGTGATGTGTATTTTACGCCCCCCTGGCTTTTTTTTTTAACGAGAGATGCATCCATAACTATGAAGTGTGGCCGGCCGTGTCCTTGGAAATACGAAGAAAAATTTGCTAGGAAATGCTTGTTTTCTTTCTTACGTCAGCATAACAAATTTCCCATATGAAGAAGGGACAGCTGGCACATTTAGTAGACTTCTTGCTAATACCAAATGCTTCGTTTTGAAGTTTCGGCTAATGTTTGCAACATAATCAGAAATGCTGGGAATGGTCGGAGATATGTCCTTGCCGTTAAATTTGTGAACGAGTCTAGGGCGTTAACTTGCGTAACGTTGGTCACACTGGTAGTATGATCAAACTTAGATTACAGCTATAGAATTTTACTTGCTTCTCATTCTGTGACACTTAGTAAGACCTTTACGTGGCGTGTTTGCGTATAATGAACACGGGGAAATGTGTTTTGACAACAGTAGAATAGTCGGTGCGTTTATTGAGTTATTGCAATTGAAGACCTCAAGGCTGATACGGTATTACAGGTTTATGGCTTCAGAGAGCACAAAAGGACAGTTCTCACACGTGCGCCTTGCGAACCAGCCCACAATAAAGGTTGGGGCCCTTGCTAAAGGATGTGGGGCGCCCCTGACTTAGACCTTAAACCCGATTTACTCGTAGTGTGAGTTCAACTTACCTCGAACGTAGCAGATTTGTGGACGCATTGTATACTAAGTTTGATTCAGGTTTATCACATGAGAAAAAAGTTGTGGTGAAATGTAGTTTAAACCGCAAAGTAAAATAATTATTACAACGACGGAGCTTGAAGGAACATAAAAATGGGTTGATGAAATTCCGTGCAGGTCAGCCTTACAGGTTTTGAAAAGAGTCAGTTCAGTGTGGTTGCTTGTTGTGGCACACGTGCGTGTGTGTGTGTGTGCGTGTGTGTGTATTTATATATTCGAAGGCCATTTATGAGATGCATCCTTCGAATCTCATTCTTTCCCTCCCTAATGTAAAGTAACTCAGTTATGTTAAGTTATGTACTGATCCAGTTCGTTGTGGTGCCAAATCTTTCTGCCCCCTTACGAAAGATGTTGAGATACGCAGTTTGTACCTCCCTGCTGTCGACTGCTGATTCGATTTGCCAGCTCACCGCAAACTTTTGGCCACGAGATGTAATTGAACATACTGGCGGGTCGGAAGTAATTTTCTGAAGCCTCTCTGCAGGATGCAGATTAACTGAGCTAACCTGGACTCAGGGCTGTAGAAATTAAATCGATTTAGCAAAGTATAAGTGAGATTTAGCAAACAATAGTGTAATTTAACGGTATGTTCGTAGCCGAGATGAAGCAGGATTAAGGACGTTTGTAATTTATGAGCATTTAAAAATTCACCGTCCATTGTCCTGCATTCCAGACGCAGCAGGCTCTTTCATGATTGTTACAATCGACTGGTGGTAAGATACACGGCTAGAGGAATAAAGGGGTTAGCACCAGCTGCCAGCCTTTGTTACGAAGTCACAGCTACCAGAAAGTGTGTGGGTCGAACCTCATGATAGTCGTTTTTCATACAGTATGAGATTTAAGGCTCTCACGGCGGTGAAAGGGAAAGTATCCACTAGGAAGGCCTAGGCATAAATGGGAGGGTAATATTAAAATGATCTAGGCTAGGGGATGTGGATTGTAACTTTGCCTGTTGTTTTATGTAGGCGTGAATCTTGGGCTTTCATGTTGAAGAACACAGGGAGAGGGTGTTTGAGAGTGGGATACTGAGGAAGATACTGCGGTCTAAGACGGATGAAATGACAGGGGATTGGTGGAGACTATGAGAGGAACTTTATCATTGGTACTTCTCACTAAATAGTATATCGACGATGAAATCAAGAAGAATGAGATGGGCGGGGAATGTTGCATGAATGGTGGCGAGGAGAGGAGCATACAGGGTTTTGGTAGGGAAAACTGAGTGAAAGAGGCCACTTTGTATACCTGGACGTTTGTGGGAGGATGATATTAAAGTGGACCTTAAGGAGATAAGTTGAGAGGGCGTGGACTGGAATAACCTGGCTGACGATAGTTTTAACTGGTGGGATCTTTTAAACACGGTAATGAACCCTCGGGTTCTTTACTAAGCAGGGATATCTTACGCTCTCAATAAGGAGTCTGCTGCCTGTTATTAATTAACCTTTTAAAGCCTAGCAGTAACTTTACGTACCACCAGGTTTAGCATTAAAAAATTCTACGTGGTGCCCACATTGCGTTTATGTGTTTTGTACGGATCTCAGAACAAACAGCAACTTTTGCCTTGTAAAACATTAAGAGACTGGTTTTTATAACCGAAGTGGAGAGTGTTTACAGCGCGGTACGCACTGAGTCCTTATATAAAACAGATACGCTTCGTCTTTAAAGGGTTAAAGAACATTAAGAGATTGGTTTTTATAACCGAAGTGGAGAGTGTTTACAGCGCGGTACGCACTGAGTCCTTATATAAAACAGATACGCTTCGTCTTTAAAGGGTTAAAGAACATTAAGAGATTGGTTTTTATAACCGAAGTGGAGAGTGTTTACAGCGCGGTACGCACTGAGTCCTTATATAAAACAGATACGCTTCGTCTTTAAAGGGTTAATATCAGAAGATACCAAGTTCGAAGTGATGCGCTATGTGCCCAGTGCACAAACATTTGACCTTCAAGTATTGTATGAAGTCAAGGGTGAAAGTGGAAGCTTCTATATGACGTGGCGGTTATGTTGGCTGTTGAAAGGCACATTATTCCCAGGCCGATAACCCACCATTGTGTTGTCACACTGATGACTGGTGACGACACTTGAGTCACCGGAAGATGCAGCGCGTGCGCGTCTGAATCTCAAGTAACCGAATGCGGCTAACGGACTAGCCCCATGTACAGCACATCCTGTCTGCTTTCGTACAATTTATGAAGGATTTTGTATATTTGTCCGGATATGATGCAGTCTTTATGATTAGACACGTACCTGCCAGTGTAGGAAGTTGAAGAGATTTTTGGAAAGATGTTGGTAAGGACAAGCGGAAACAGAAGTGTGTGACTTCCCGAGTTTAATTCATACCTTAGATTGCCGGAGCATAAGGTTCAAGGATAGACTTTGAAGGACGGTCGTTAAAGGACGCTGTATGACCGTTGTCGTCGTTTGTGTGTTTATTTATTTGCTTAATCCCGCTTTCTTTTATGCAACCATTCATTTAGTATTTATTTATTTATTTATTTATTTATTCTGTTTCCTTTTATGCACCATTATTTATTTATTTATTCATCCATGATTTACTTTTTCTTTTCAACCAATTTCCGTTTTTTTTCCGCCTTCACTTTTTCTGCCTGTTCACTTCCTTTACTTCACTCAGGTTTTCTACCGTATTTTCCCCTTAACCTTTAATCATGAATGTTCCAAGTTATCCCCGTATATGGATCGTACGTTCTTATGCTATACATTCCTGTGTGACACTCCCAAATCTGTGTCCTTTCTGTATGCGTGTTGGTTAGATTCAGGGTGGACGCAAATGGGGGGGGAGGGGTTGCCAGGCTGCAGCCCCCAAGACCCCACAAAACTGAAATTTAAAGAAAACACAGATTTTGTAGATATGATATTAGAAGTTTGACGTGATTTACCCTGCAGCCGAAATCAGCCACTGAAATCAGCTGATGACTAGTACATTAGAATTTTGAAAAATAAATTAGTAAAATTAAAAAAAACAAGACGATGGGAAACTGTGACTGAGTCATGGACTATGTAGTTATATTCGTATGTATACAAACGCAGCTGCAAACGGTGTTATGTTATAGTTACGGCATGATTTTTATGACATAATTTTTAAAATCAAACATAAATTATATATAACCTCAGAGTCTGGGCGGCCCCCCCCCCCCAGCGAGAAATTCCGGGTGCGAACCTCGTTAGATTTGACGGGCCGAAGGAAAACATTTCTAGCACGTGCTTCAAAGATGGCGCGTAAAACCTGCAATACATAAACTAAAGCTTTCCAACACCTTTAAATGTGGTTAATAAAGACCTATTATTATCTTCAGTACACTGAACCACTATGCGTAGACCTGACTCACGGTCATTGGCAAAACGGGGGAAAGTGACAAAGGGGTATTTGCCACATAAACTAATGAACTTGTACCGGTACAAAGTCTATTCGTATAGGCGGTGACGAGCTAAACACTTAACAACGTAGCTGAGAATATTCTCACAGCAAGAATAATTTCCTCCATGGCAGGCACGTTTCTTTTTCTTTCTTTCTTTCTTTCTTTCTTTCTTTCTTTCTTTCTTTCTTTCTTTCTTTCTTTCTTTCTTTCTTTCTTTCTTTCAATTGATTTCGTTAGAAAGGACTTTTGACGCATATTTGGTTTTGTTGACGTTACTCGAAAAATCGGAAAAAAAATTTTTTCTTAATCGTGCCGTACAATTTAAGGAAATTTGGCCTCTTTGGTATAAGACAGATTTTGAGATTCTGCACAGCAGTGACTGTTAGGATTACTGTTTAATTATGCGACGCCGTGTAGTCTGTGAAGGGCTTTTCGAATGAACCTACACTGTACATCTTCAGAGTACAAGAATTCATACATCCTCATGATGAAGGCAGTAGATTCTTCCGGATCGACGATAATGCCCTGCTGTTCTACAAGGCTTGGCGTCCCAAACAAAGGTTACTCTCACCTTCGACACAAACCTTGAGGTTTGCATGGCTGTGAGTCATGAGATTGTATTTTTTTCTGTTTTCATTTATGACACTGTGTTGTCTGCTGTGGGTACCAGGGTGTCAGAAGAAAATTCTGTCTCCATCCGTAGAGTGGCAGTGATTAGGGTGAGGATAGGGTCAGGTAATGTAGGCAGATGGGAGGCCGTCACTTTTTTGCGCAGAAGTTGAACTGGGTTGAATCGCAATATGTGTTCATGTCACCGTCACTGCTGGAACTGGAGTGAATGATACGATGTTCTGAGCTAAAGGGCAGAAAATGGTGTCCAGACCGAATAACATTCACTCTCTTGAGTTTCTGCAGGCATCGACGTCCGTTTTCCTGAAAGAAGCACTTAGGATAGTGGGGTTGCATCTTGTGCAGAAAAGGGAGATGCCAGAGGGTTTATCTCAACGGCTGGCTAACTGGATGGCTGTGTGACGGACTGCAGATCCCATATAAATCGTCTGTTTTCCAGGTTGTAACTAGCATTGTGTCGCAAACTGTGATCCGCAGACGTTTTCTGTTACCATCTGCAGAGGTATGACGAAAGCAGTGACCTGTTATAACACATTTCACGTCGAATTTCCTTAGACTACTTGCAAAGTCAATATTACACATTGCTCAGCACATTAGAACAGCTAGCCGTATGTCTGCCACGGCCGCGCAAATACGGAGTCGCATCATTTTTGTCTCCGTGTACGTCTGTACGATTGTAAGCATTTCGAGAAGCCCTGGACGGACTTTTATCAAATTTGGTGAGAGGTTTTACAAATGTCTGCCGACACGTACCGATTTTGATCGAAATCGGACATGACAGGCATCTTGCAAGGAGACCGGCGTTTCTGAGCGCATCTCGAGATGAAATCGCGAAATACCGGGCGGAAAGTATTTCCAACAAAAGATGTACGGGCAAACTCTTCGCCTGTGGCACTCCGCCCCGTTTCTGTTGAGATTTTACTGGGTAAAGATGTGAGCCACACGCCTAACCCCCAAAATCTAGGATCAGGTTATCTATCCTTGTTCAGCACCTCGCTCAAAACGTGCGGGTTGTGGTGGCCCTTCCAGCAAGTAGGTTGCCGCCGGGGTACTTTTTTCTTTTCAATGGCGCAACAGCCTCAAATCGGCCAGGGCCTCCTGATTACCGACACGATCACACTCAGACACACCACACTAAGTAGGACTTCTCCGGACGAGTGATCAACTCGGCCCAGAGACCTCTACCTGACAACACACAACACTCACAAGAGATAGACATTCATGATCCTGGCGGGACTCGAACTCCCAACCCCAGCAAGCGAACGGCCGAACACCTACGAATTTTGTGTTTCGAACGTGTATGATTCTCACAGTAAACAGCGATTATTATCCTGTACAGCATTAACTGGTTAGTGTTTATAATGGGTACGCGGTATGTTCTATGTAATGGAAGTAAAACTCCCATCTGCCTAGTGCCAATCCGTTATTGTAATAAAGGGGTTACCACCTTTGAATGTAGGCCATGTGTGCCGCATGTATATAACCATGTATGTACATATGACCTAGGAATGGTAATGAGGGAAACGTAATAGGTGTAGACAGGTTTTACAAAATAGCTTTTAATTCTCACAACGAAGAAACATAACAGCCGTTACAGCATGTTGCTGCTACGCCCACAGCCCATCATTTCTTCACCACCGAGGCTCGAACTCTTCCACCTAAGGGTCCCGCCTTCATATGTCTTCAGTGCAGCTTGTTGGTCTCGCACAAAGTTCATATTCGTTCAGTCTGTAGTCTGTCTTACGACAGGTCCGTAGCCTCTTCCAAAGCGAGTTCGCCACACAGTGCGAAGCAGTGCTTCCTGTTTTTAGGTTTCAGTATCCTCGCTTTTCATTAGCGTCATCCAGGAGCTGCTTACGTCTTCTTCCTCGTCTTCCCGTCACTTCTATCCTTCCGTCTATTTTTCCTCCAGTAACGTGTTTTAAAAGGCAGTTCCTATGCTATATATGATCAATCTATTTAGCCTTCCTTCTTTTTACTCTATGTGGGTTATTGCTGGCCTCCCTGTACGCCGTCACACGATCGACCCAACTAATCTTCTCCATAAAAACAATCTGATATAAGAATGTTACAGCCGGGGTGGCTTAGTCGGTGTGGTGACAAGGCTATGTACTTGGACGACTGAGGAATCGTGGCTCGATTTCTGGCAGGGGAAATAGATTTTCTGTTGTGTAAGGTGACCAGACCAGATGTGGGGCTGAACCAGCCTAGGATCCAATGGAGATAACTGGGGCTTCTCCCCTGGAGATATAACGGCCGAATCATGAAGCTAAAGTGTATCTCCAAGCGGTGACGACGTTAAGAATGCGTGGGGCTATATCTCCTCTGCCACATATTATGTCTTCATAGCGAGGAACGGGTACGTACAACTTGGCTTTTGCTAAGTGTACAGCAGTAGAGTTCTATCAGACGGTTCCTAATGTAACTGAATGTTTACATAGAACTTACTGATGCATATGTGTGCGTGTGTGTGTGTGTGTGTGTGTATGTATATGTACTGTTGAAATAGTTATTTACGGTTCGTCTCACAGTTGTCAATAGCACAGGGTATGTAGCCTGAAATTACGGGTCGATTAGTGGACAAAGAATTGTAAAGTTCGTGGAATGGGTCTGACCTCTCCCGCCCTGGTGATGGTGGCAGCGACTTCCTCCGAAACGTTACTACCAAGCTGCATGACGTCATATTCCAGTGTGTCCGTTTTGTCACCACTGCGATTCAAAATTTTAAAGAAGTAAATATCCTGAAGTACCCTCTGCTGTGTGAGAACTGTACGTATCTTGCAACAGCTGATCGGCTGCACTACTCGGTCGGAAATCCACGCCTCCGCCATCCAAATGCAGTAGCGGCCAAGTCCTCTTGTGCGTGTGTTTATTGACCCACCCACTGACGTCTGCCTGCAGGGGTTTCATTGTATTCAGGCCTGGGACTTGTGTTGCTCCGACATAAGTACGTCAGTAAATGCAGGGACCTCACACGGATGGATGTGATTTAGTGCAGACTGCAAGTTGTAAAGTGGAAAGATAATATAAAATAACGTCAAAATAATCATTTGTGTGGCACTGCTACAGGAGCCGTGAGAGTGCAGTTGGTAGAGTGACAGTGCTATGTGCTGGACAATCCGGCGTTCGAATTCCCGATAGGGGGGCAAGAAATTTTTCACTTCTCCACATCGTCCATACCGGCTCTGGGGCCCACCCAGCGTCCTATTCAGTGCGTACCGTCCCCCCCCCCCCCGGAAGGTAAAGCGGCCTGGGCATGAATTTAACCACTTACCTCCATCTAGAGCTGAGGTTGAGAATGAGTGGAGCTAGACGGCTGCTCCCCCTGTATGCCTTCATGGGGTGGACAGGGATAACTTTACCTTTGTAGCAATGCTACCGTGTTCGTGCACGTCGATAATGCTTTGTTATGGAACAATAAATATTGTGCTCCGAATTTAACGTTTGTTTCTGTACTAACTATTATTTGTGAGTTATTTAAGGATATTTCTCAGTGCCTGTGGCATTGAGTGGCTGAATGAGAATGAGAAATGCATTCTAAAGGAGTTAGAGGAAACCAGGTATGGCCTAACGTAAGGCATTATACCTGAATTTGATTTGGGGGGAGGTGGACTGGTGAAAACCACGAAAAACGTTCAATTTGTATCATTTGGACCAACTCGTACACTAAGAAAACACAATATACTCTGTTTTCTTAGTGTACGAGTTGGTGTATGTATGAACTTAATTTGTATTATTTGGACCAACTCCTACACTAAAAAAACACAATATATTGTGTTTTCTTAGTGTACGAGTTGGTGTATGTATGAACTTAATTTGTGTTATTTGGACCAACTCGTACACTAAAAAAAAACAATATATTGTGTTTTCTTAGTTTACGAGTTGGTATATGTATGAATTTAATTTGTATTATTTGGACAATATATTGTGTTTTCTTAGTGTGCAAGTTGGTCCAAATATTACAAATTAAATTCGTGCGTACCCGGTATGGACAATTTTAAATTCACAGAAAACAATGTTCAGGGTATCCACCCTAGATCCGAACGGCTCACTTCCTGAGTGTATTTCTAGGGTGTTGCCGCTTCCACCTGCTTAGTAAAAATAACTGCAATCAACTGACTGTAATTCTTTGTCATTAGAGTCATAAAACTGCCACATGCAGACAGCTGTGATGTGCAAGTTTCATCTGCACGGTGTGTCATTTCTGGTGACTAGAATGCCGCATTTTAAGAGGGTTGTGTCACCTAACTTTATGATAAAGGATCGGGGTGACATTGATAAAATTGCTGCTTTCAGCTGTACGCCTAGTGCACATACTGTATGCTTCTGAATTACAGGTTATGCTGAAAGCGACAGTTACAGTAACTGTATTGCACTTAGTTATAGTTGCTCGTGATTCATGTGCAGGCACATCAGTTGATGTTGTTAAGTATAGGCTACTTTGTGAGGTACGACATTCCTATTAATTACAGCTTTAGAGACCTGCAGTGACTACCTCCTTTGTCAGTGACAATTAGCATTCCACGTTTAGGGATCTGTCATTTGAAGTGCTGTTGGCAATTATGCATCTGTAGTCGTCTGTATGTTCTTCAACGAATTGGCTTATTATTAGGGTGATTCAATAATGGGTGATGATTTACAGGGTGAATCTTACACGTGTGGTAGAGAAGTCCCTACAAAATTTTGTAAGGAGAATGTGAAACGGAAGGACAGTGAGGGAGATACAGGCGTAGATGCAAAGTCGATATTGGAATGGGTATTATAAAAATGGCATGCGCGGGTGTGGAATGGATTCATGTTGCATGGGATAAGACCGTGGTAAGGCCGAATGTAAAGTTGTCCCTTTACACGCCATGAAGGCATATCGAGGAAGCAAAAGTATACCTCAACTTATTCTTAATCCTGGCGCTAGATGGAGGTGAGTATTCAGCGTCACTCCCTGGCCGCTTTACTCAGGGGAAGGAACCGCGGTGCCCACTGGGTTGGAGGCTGGGTGGGTCCCAGGGCCGGTATGGACATTCAGGAGAAAATAAAAATCTCTTGTCCCTAACGGGATTCGGACCCCGGACCATCCAGGCTGTAGCCAAGTCGCTGGGAAGAGTCATGTCATATGACTGTGGATCAGTAAATGGTAGGGCATTGTCAGATGGAATGCCGTGGTACCCAGAAGATGTAGGCAACAGGTTCCTCTAAAAGTGATTACCTGTGTACCAAACTGTACGATGTTACATCGTAGGGGACTGGTATTTTGAATATTTACGACTGTGAGATTCAGAAATATCAGTGAACAGAAATTAGCTTCTCAAGAAAGGCTTTGCTTCATAGAATTATTAGGAGCTAGGGCTGTGGGAACGTCATGATAGGCGAAGGGAAATATAGACCTATTGTCTTGGTACAGTGCTTGAAGCCTCGACTTGGTTTGCAGAACAATAGGGGACATAAGTTTGTCGGAGTTGCGGTAAGGTTTTGATGTTCGTAAAGTTGCAGTAAGACTGCGTTAGTATAGGGGCGAACAGTGTAGCTGGCGGCAGCTTCTCTGTATGGTAATAGGTCGCTTGTAAGGCAGTTTATCTTTACAGAACTGAATGCGGAATCATGCAGTGCGTCCGACAATATTGTAACAGCTGGAGGCACAGGAGCCACTGAAGCTGAAGACCGTTGTTGTGCCATTACGTGCTTTAGGATGTGCGAACACTTTGTTACTGCACATAAATAGCGTATGTGAGCAAGTAGAAGAGACGGTAGTATGGAACACCGTATTTAGGTGCGTCTGCAAATTGCGAAAACCAACTATCAGCTTCGTCATGTTTGTCTGTCAGTCCGCATGGAACAGCTCGGCTCCAAATTTGATATTTGAATACTTTTCGAAAATTGTAGAGCAAATTCAAGTTTTATTAAAATCCGACTAAAATAAAAGGTACTTTACATGAAGACCTGTGTACATTAGGATAATATCTCGCTGGATTCTTTTTAGAATGGGTAATGTTTCAGACGAAAAGTGTAGAGAAAATACATTTTACGTTCAATAATTTTTTCCCCGAAAATCGTACCATTTATGAGATAATGTGGAAAAATATTGTAAAGCCAGACAGGCCACAGATGACGATATAATACGGCGCATGCGCTTTGCATGCTGAATAACTAAGGCTATAGACACACACTCAGAATATGTAATACTTATTGCTTTTCCACAACAACAATGATGCTGGGAACGCACCTGAATGTTACGTTGTTCCTAGAGTGCCTTGCTTGCTGTTTTCATTAAATAGTTCAAATCGTGTTTCGCTAGAACCGTAGTTTGTGGCTTAAAACGGTCTTTCGTTTTCACCAACATCCTTTCAAGCCTTTCACGCGTTGTAAGAACAGTCCCTCAAAGGATGTAGTAATATGGAGCACTTCAAATACTCATATATATGTATGAAGTGAGGGGAAATTCCCTGTTACACAGAGTTCTGATTTACCACCATGTTCGATATACCGACAAAAACTGCGGTAAACAAACACTGGCGCTGTATCGGGGTTTGAGTGTGTGTATATGTTATTTGGGTTGAAGGGTAGGTGTATTTTTACTCTCGTGATTTCGTGGTGGGTTGGCACTGTGTCTCGGCGGAACTGGTGCCTCCAGTGGGCCCATTGTCGACCCCCTGAATGACGGATAAGTATGGTGGAATTGTGGAATGGTAATTGAAAAGGGAATAAATACTCTGAGGAAAACCACATCATCCACCGATCATCTCACGTGGACTAGCCTGGGAATGATCCCTGCCTTTTGTCGTGTGAAGGCGACGGCTAAAAGTATAAGGTTTGGGCAGAAGCCAGTTAACACTCGATGTTTAACATGTTGCCTCTAGTGAACTCCTTTTGCGTCACTCTGTATAGTAGCCAGTCAGCTTTAAAGGGATTAACGGTTAACGCCGTGCCTCGTGATGTAACTTAACCCTCTCATTGTCAAGATTCAGAACGACAGAACAATTCAAGAGTAACGTGTTTACGGGGCAGGTTATTTGAGAAGGTCTTAAAATTTGCACGTATTTCGTTTTATTTGTCGGGTTACAGCTTTGTCGGCGACGTATAAAGGAAATGCCAGAACAACATAGGTGCTGTCTGGTTTCGAACAGGCTGAAACACAGGAGACCTTGCAGATAAAGAACTTGCCACCGCCCCCTCTTGCAAATGCAAGGAGATGCCTCCTCCTTTCCTAATAACGGACACATTAACTTGATTTACAAGCTTGAGTTTTTGACGAGTACCGTCACAGGATAATGAATAACACTGGAATCTTCTCTCTCACTTGTACAACTGACTCTACTGTAACGGTATAAAAAAAATTCAAGCATTGTTTTTGTAGGAGGATTTGTTTTTGTTCCGTCCTCTTTGTTCATTCTGTTGGCCGCCATACGTCATTTCAGAGACTGAAGACGAATCCGCGCGCACCACAAATGCCTGACATTTGTGAAATCTAATACCATATATGGAAAGAATGACCACCAGATGACTGAGAATCTGGTTAGTGTATGAAACCGCAAGAACGAACTAAGTGACATGTAACGTGCTCACGGAAACTTTACACTAACTGAGATTTTGTTTCTCTATCTCTTTAAAGTATAGTTGTACATATTTAGGCTTGTACCACTCGATCTGACATTCAGAAACTCAGCATTAACCATTGGTCTTTGTAATGCAGATTTATTGTGCTTCGTGAGAAATGGGAACTGAATTTACAAATAGTTTCATAAACATCACCATTCTAACGTGATCGTTTTGTACTACTGCTGTCAGAAGGACGAACGGGCGAAGTTTTGGAGCTTCTAAAAAGTGATGCTCTTTCTCCTCCTCGAAGCACAGTCCTTCACTTCTTCCATTACCTTCCATTACCTTCCATTACCTTCCATTACCTTCCCACTCGTCTGCTCCTCTACAGTTTCTGGCACCTCTCTGCTCGTATCAGGGTAAAACAGTAAGACATGGTTTCTTATATGGATTGGTTACGTTTTGTGTGGGTTGTTGAGTGCAGAGCATGGAGTGAATCTACTTCCCTCTTCCTTTGTGGATAACAATAATACTAAAATAATTGTTGTCTGTCACTGGTCGCTGTCAAGTCTGCTTTTGTTGCAGAGTGTGTATTTCAGTTCTTGGTTTTTATAGAATAAAGGTGCCGACGTAAAGTGATAGAAATATGAAAGCCATGTCGTGGCTTAGGCAGTTAGTTTTGGCGTCTCACGCGGAGGCCTGGATTCGAACCTAGGCCTGTGTGTGTGTGTGTGTGGATGGGTGGGTGGGTGGGTTGTGTGATACAAAATGTGGTAATTGGACAGGCTGGCCCCCCCCCCCCCCCCCCCCGCCGGGCGGGGGGGGGGGGGGGGGGGGGGGGGGGGGGGGGGGGGGGGGGGGGGGGGGGGGGGGGGGGGGGGGGGGGGGGGGGGGGGGGGGGGGGGGGGGGGGGGGGGGGGGGAGGGGGGGGNATTTGCAACCCCCCCCCCCCCCCCCCCCCGCCTTCCACTGAGTACTTGGTTTTTCCCTATCAACGTCATTCCACCAATGATCCATATTTATACATGTCACTGACGCTGTATAACCTTAATCAACTGGCAGTGTCGTTAAATAACACACATAAATATTAAGATGGTTGCAACTCGAAGGATGTGGTTCACTTAACGAAGTTGCTTAATTTGAGGTAATCGCGTTTGTGCATATTGTCGTCGTTGAGTTTTGACCTCATGTAGACTGGTAGGTCTACACAAACGATTCGGACGAACATACTTGTGCCGTATTCTACCCTGATGGTGTGTTTCAGGTACAGACACGCGGTGTCACAACTGGGAATATCAAAGTATGTGCAGTTCGGGAATGAGCTTCTTTTCCCCAGCTTCTAGGGCCGCAAAGTTGAGTTCCGAACTGTACATGGGTTATATCCATGTTCTTCTTTGAGCTTGTATGTCTGCTGCAGCTGCCGGTCTTCGGTCTCTTCTATTTGTATGTTTAACAGCCGGTATCACTATTCATACGAAGTACGAACCGACATTGAAACGCTGAAAAATTATTGTAGCTGGATTAAAGTGATAAACATTTTTCGGAGGTTAGAAAACGAATATAAACTCATCCCAACATCATACGCCTTAACCAAACGTCGCGGTAAAGTTAATGCTTGTTTAATATTCAGGGGATACTTGTTTCATGTCTCGGGCCTGTTACCAGGTACCATGACGAGTTTTCGTATTTTTCTCGTCCGTACAGGCAAATTGCGTGATAGTGCTTAAATTAGGACACGACCGCTTCATTCTACACCCCATGCAGGTAAACGTAAAGTTTCTGCCCACACCATGAAGACATGTATGGAGGCTGGAGGTATAGCTCCACGCAGTCTTAAACTCCAAAGGCGGCACACCCCTCTACAATTCATCATGTTTCAATCGTCGTACCATTGGCCGCTGCACAGCAGTGTGTCCCAAACAGGGTTCCGCCGAACATCGTTAGGGGTTCCGCGACAAAGCGTCAAATAAATACATAAAAATTCTGAAATACCGCCGAAAAAATTCCAAACGTTGCTCGAAATATCGCGGGAATTTTTGCCAGGCAGTTGGCAATACTGGAATAATCTCCATGAATGCTACCAATCGCGTCTTAGTTTTTGTAGGTAGGGTTCCTCGGGATATGAAGCATTATTTTAGGCGTTTCTTTGTGAAAGAACGTATGGGAAACCTCTGTACAGTCTGAGGGCCTCTTAGCGTCTTTAACCTTTTAAAGCCTAGCCGTAACTTTACATGCCACCAAGTTTAACATTAAAAAATTCTACGTGGTGCCCACATTGCGTTTATGTGTTTTGTACGGATCTCAGAACAAACAGCAACTTTTGCCTTATAAAACTTTAAGAGATTGGTTTTTATAACCGAAGTGGAGAGTGTTTACAGCGCGGTAGGTACTGAGTCCTTATATAAAACACATACGCTTCGTCTTTAAAAGGTTAAATAAACCGTAAATAAAATATGCGCTGAATGTTACCGTAAAATGTCTTTATGCGCAGTTCCTATAAGCGACTTTTTTTTTAGAGCTGCGCAGACCTGCTACTGCTCTAAGCAGAAAACTTTTACACGACGTGATGACTGCGCGGCACTTTAAAACTTTTTTTATGTAATATGCACAATAAGAATATTTACAGTGAAAATTGAAAAATTCCAGCTGCACGACAACAGTTCAGTGTGTGCCGGAGCATTTCAGACACTGTGCGGCCGCGCACCCGCGCAGCTTTGAGGGAACATTGGCTGTAAGGGAGATCGTACTGGAGATACTTAGGCCACTGTTACTGCGTAGTACTGCTGACCGTCTCGACACATGCGCAAGTAGCAAGTGTGCCAGGATAATGAGAATATCCTAACATGTAACCGAAATTCTGAACAATGTCAGCAGCTTTAAGATGGGTCTGCGCAATTCGTGACGTGAATGGTTTTCACACGACAGTTGGCTTTCAGAATGGCTGTGTATAGCATGAAATGGTGATAGGTTCCTATATTAATCACGAACTCTATAATTGCCTTCTGTAGAGATTTGCAGCGTTATTCGTTGTCGCTTGCATGTGAACTGATCACGTGGTACATGACCCGTCTTGAAAGTTTACACTGACAAAGAATATCCGAAAAAAAATCTTGAAAGAAAAAATAGTTTGACATTTGAGTTTCTGACAGTGGTGACTGTGAATGTTTTTGTCGCCTGGCATGTAACGCCATACGCATACTGTACACGTCTTACTGTATTCGCTGTATGGCTTTTGTTTTTATGATTTTCACCTATGGAAGCCGATGGTTCTAATACTGAACTCATCTACCATTCACACATTATTTCTCATAGTCTGATCTGCTACTTAACATCAGAATCGTTCCTATAGGCTACATGAAATACATAAAAATACAGGGCGTCTCTTTTATTGTGTCTCCGAGCACAGCAGCTTTATCGCGTGCAAAGCCTACATCAGCCGGGACATCCCGCGATTGCTGCCGTACTCAAAGAAACGAGAAAAAGGGGAGCGTTATAGCATGCAATTTAATTAAAATGAAGCGCCAAGTTTTCTTGATTGTTTACTAAACTGCAAGCAATGAAACGTAGGTGGTATCAAGACCACGGTGCATTGTGTCGCAGGATCGAGAGACACTCCCACAGCGGTTTCATGTTATACCGGTCCTCGTCAGTGACGCGTGAAATGTAGAAGCGTTTTGTTTGTGGTTGATATTGTAACAGATCGTTCTGAAATATGGCGCGTGGGACTTTGAAGATACAGAAGCAAGATAGGAGATGGAAGGACATGATAACTGTAATTGGAACTTTCACCGTGTTATTCAGTTCGGAACCGAGACGCTCACGTTTCGGACCTGATTTCCGAAACGTTAATAAGACTGGAGACAAACTTCAGATGCTCAGTTTTAATAGCGAAACGTCATTTCAGTAATTCTTTTTTATCAAGCAGAATGCAAAGAATTGAGATAATATGAATGATCAAATGTGGCTAACAATTTGCCTGTGGACTTTACGTTTCGTTATTGTACTCAGTTTTTGATGACTGTTAGTGCAAAAGGCTTGTTAAACTTCATCGGCGATTTGTTTATTGTTCGTCCATCATTCCCTTCGTTTCTCTCCTTATCCGTTTCCTACGTCACATACGTCCACTTTATGATGTGTTGCCCTGAAACAGTGAATTTAGTTACAACTTTTACCTCCAGGTGGCACTGTTTCGAACACAGCGCTGCGATCTGTGTAACTACGTGTGCGTGGGAACTACGTCCATGGAAACGACATACATAGTCCAAAATAATTTGCTATTATGCGTACAGGGGCGTTTTGACCATTATTAAAGAAATACGGTTGAACTCGCCTATAATGTAATGAAAGGGACGGAATATTCTGTGTCGTTATAAACGAGTGTTGTTATAACCGAATGTTATGGTTAACAGTGAGGAATTAATTGGTATGTACCACAGAAAATCTGGTGTTATAGACGAGGTGTCGCTAAGCCGATGTCATTATAACCGGGTTCGACTGTAGTATATAAGCGGTTGTGGACTGGACTCATATGGCTCAGGGTGGGCACCACTGCAGGGTTCTTATGACCATTCACGAGTTCTGAGGTTTTGGCAGCCGTGTGGTAGAGAATTCCATTCGTCTGGAATATGACGCTACGTCACGGGGAAATCGGATACTGACGTTTCGAGGGAAGCTAGTGCTGTCATGTTTAGGGGTCAATAGGTCGCAGAAGTTCTTTTCAGAGGGTACTTCGTCGCCTTGAAACGTCCGGATCCCGTTACCCTTTGGTGCAGAGTAATGTCCTAGAGAACGGAGTGCTGATGATAATGAACGTAGGCGTCCATAGTAAGCAGTGAATTTGTTGGCAGGTTGATGGTTTGTTAGCATGGGAGTTGGTTAGCTGTTACCAAAACTGTTTTGTTTGTACAAAATGTGGAAACGTGTGACATCAGTGATGTGTGCTGGTTTTTATGCAGTGGCCTGCCCATTGATGCTGATCAAACAGTGCCCTATATGAATGTACATTTGTTGGTCAAGAACCCTTTGAACTTCGCATTGTTATTTTTTTGCATAATTTGTTTTACTGACAAAGTAAAGGATGAATGGGGCAAGGTATGTAATGGGAATATTATGCAAAGAGCCACATGTTACCAGACCGACTGCCCTTTCGTGCCGGTAACACAGAAACCAGTTTTCCAATCAGTTCTTTTTCACGACGAGAAGGGGCAATCGCATGACTCACTGACTGAATTACAGAGGCTGTAATAAGCTTTTAGAGTACGCCAAGTTCAGTTCCTACCTTTGAGAAAACAAAATACGTCCCCATTACAAAGTTCAGTATGCTAATGCTGAATAGAGAAATAATAGCAGTTTATTCTGTAAATACTAACTAACTAACTAACTAACTAACTAACTAACTCCAGGGAGTGGAATTTTTTTGAGATGCTAATAGTTTCTCAGGTAGTCAGCAAATTCCTCGAATTTTATGAAAACTGGAGGTTCAATTTCTTTTTACAGAAGGCCGCCGCTTGTCCATGTCCTGCGCCGCTGTCAGCCGACCTTCTTTAAAATGAATTTTAATATTATCCTCCTATCTACGCCTATGTCTTCCAAGTGGTCTCTTTTCCTCAGGTTTCACCGCCCATACCTTGTATGCACCTCTCCTTTCCTCCATACTTACCACATGCTCTACCCATCTTGTTCTTCTTGATTTGATCATCCAAATATTATAATAATAATAATAATAATAATAATAATAGAAACCATACCAGGAAAACATGCAATAGATTCGCTGTAGACGACAGCTGTACTTGGAACATCACACATAATACGGAAAGTGTTGCAGTCTGAGACTTGATACCAGAGCAGTGGGGATCACCGCTGGTTCAAGAGAAGTACCAGGGAGAAATGGCCTGTGACAAGAGACGACATATTATTATTATTATTATTATTATTATTATTATTATTATTGAGTTTATTTTGTGTAATCCTTGAGGCTACGGACCGGTTAATACCGGGTTGTGACAAACCACCCGATTTATATTTGGTGAGGAGTACAGTGCATAATACTCCTCATTATGCCCTCCCCTATTTTTCTGTTGCCTCTTCTCTTAGGCCCGAATATCTTAAAAAGTAATACGAAATACCTAAATTCTCTCTGTGGACAAATGTCAAAGCTTTTAGTGCCACAGCACTTGGTACTGTCCTTGAAAAAGAGTTAAGGAACGTAGTTGTTATTCGGGGCACCTTCTGAATGCAAGTGAAGCCTGCTGTCGCTGAGCCGATGTATTCGACGTGTCTGTGTGTAATGTAAAAGACAGAAGGTAAAGTTCGCCCTGTGACAGGCCATGAAGGCGAAGGAAAAAAAAAAAGGTAAAGCAGTCCCATTACAGGCCTGGACAGGCCCACAGGGTTCCAGGAAGTTGAGGCTCCCAGATTTCTAGACAATCGGCACATGAAGGTGGTAAGGTTGTCAGCCCTACGCACCGACCGCGTTTACCCCCCAGGAAATATTCCTGGTACTCATTTCTGTTAGAGGCTGAGTCGACCCCAGGGCCATAGTGCGGCCGACAGGATTATGTCAATGAAAAATCGACTGACACCATCGGGAATCGAACCCTGCCGGTTTGTAGCGCAGTGCCTCAACCAACTGCGCCACCGCGGCCCCCATGAAGGCGAAGAGGTGGGAGTGAAGTATGGCTCTACTCTTTCTTTAACCTCGGCGCTAGATGGAGGGTGGGTGGCCATCGCCACGCCCTGGCCGCATTACCTCCGGGAAAGAGACTCCGTTACTCATTGCCCAGGAGGCTGGGTGGTGTTCGGGACCCGCCTGTGTTGGCATGAAAAATATTGCCTCCGCCGGAATTCTAACTCCGGAGGGTCCAGCCCGTAGTGAGTCGCTACACCGACTATGCTATCCCGGCCACCATATCTGTAAAATAATGTAATGTAACGTAACTTAATATAATGTAATATTTCTGCTTACATGAGCATTCGTATCTTTGATCTGCGCATGCCGAGTTCTTATCTCGTTTCGGACTCACACTTGTTACGAAAAGGAAACTGCAGTTTGTATCACTTGGAATTGCCTGCGAGAAATGTAACTCTGGGGTTTTCGCGTAGTTTGACCTCCGCATGTCCTACAGAGCTGTAATGAGTGCAATAGGGACTGTGCTGTGGCAGGGATTTGTAGAACAGGAAATTCACCATAATAGCTACGATCTGGACAGGTGTCCTAATTTGTTTTTAAATAGTCCCTTCGAAAAAATATTAAAAATATGTTTACAATTAAACGTAATTCGTTGGAGTAATTAAAGTGAGTAGATACTCAGAACTTCGAACTAAACCACGTGAGTGTCAGATTAAGTCACTGTCGAGCTGTGATTGGCTGTGAAAGTGTATATAAATTTGATTAAATCAACATTGCTAACATACGGCTAACAACCTGCCTTTAACGTAGATTCTTAGGCAGGAGGTTATCAAGATGTGAAGTGAAGTGAATTGAACTGGTACAGAACAGCACTCAGAGGTAGTCTTTGATGATGACGGTAATGAACCCGTAGGCACTACAAAACTGTATTCCTTTATCAGGTTACCGTCAGGATCCTGAAAGAAGATTATGTACCATGTAATTAATTTAAGAGCGACGTGAAAAAGATCTGGTGCCGTGAATCTTTATGCTGCGGCTGGAAGCAAGTTGGCAGCCATAGTTGAGATGGAATTTGCATACTTGCTGACAGGGTAGATTGAGCATGAGATAGGAGTGTTGATGATTTAACGAGGATCATATGGCCAGCAGCTCTGGTGTGAGGAGGAATGCATTGCGCTGGCGTTCATTGATAGATGGCCATTCAGGGTAACGTACTTGCTGAATGGCCGATGGTTTGCTGGCCAAAGATAGCTGACAAAGGAGAGCAAAACAACCGGCTGTGCTCCGAACTAGTGATAACAACTATCATCATCATCATTACTGCTACCACCACCACCACCACCACCACCACCACCACCACCACTACTACTACTACTACTACTACTACTAATACTACTATTTTATTTCTTGTAACAGGCATTTTCTCCGTGGTACTTCTCTTGCACCAACAGTGATCGCCACTGCTCAGGCTTGCAAATTTCAGACTGCAGTACTTCCCGCATTATGTGTTGTGCTCCAAGTACAGCTGTCGTTTGTAGTGAACCTGTTGAATGTTTTCATGGAGTGGCTTCCAAATTTTTCTTTAAACCTTTTGTTACTATTCCTGTGGCCCCAATTATTACCGGTGTAATCATACATTTCATGTTCCACATTCATTGTATCTCTATACATAAACTCTTGTATTTTAGTTTCTTTTCTGCTTCGTTTTGCGTGAAACTCCTGTCTGCTGGTATTGCCACATCTATCAGTGTGTATTTTCTGTTTTTTGTTTTTAATTATTATATATGGGCTATTTGTCTATTATCTATTTATTTCTATGTATGTGTGCCCCTTGATTCCATAACTCTTTCACATCTTTGTGTTCACTTAAAGGCTTGGGTGCGTGTGTGTACCACTTTCCTGTCGCTTCGACGCCTAGTTCTTTGCATATTATTATTATTATTATTATTTTATTTATTTATTTTTTTTTTGGTTACGGAAGTTGGTTTCATAGTTGTTTAACCGGCAGAGTACGTCATGCCAAGCACAGTAGAGCATTTCTTTCGCCTTATAAAGCGCTACGTGTTGTGATACAAGGATCAGTTCTGGGGCCACTCTTTTCAACATTTTCGTTAACGATTTGTGTAATGTGGTCAGGTATTCAAATTGCCTTCTCTTTTCTGCCCAAAATTTTTTGGGAAGTAAAGTCCTTCATGACATTTTGTCATTTCGATCGGATACAAATCGTGTTCGTAGATTGTGCATTTCTGACTTCATGAAGCTCAACGCCAGCAAGGCCAGAGTTACCTCCTTCAATAGAAAAACCAGCTTGCTCGGTTTTTGTTACAAATTGTGTGAATCCTCTACTGCACGCACTGACTGCATTAGCCCTTTAAAGACGAAGCCAATTTGTTTTATATAAGGACTCAGTGCGTACCGCGCTGTAAACACTCTCCACTTCGGCTATAAAAACCAATCTGTTAATGTTTTATAAGGCAAAAGTTGCTGTTTGTTCTGAGATCCGTACAAAACACATAAACGCAATGTGGGAACCACGTAGAATTTTTTAGTGTTAAACCTGGTGGTACGTAAAGTTACTGCTAGGCTTTAAAGGTTAAAGATCTGGGAGTACTTAGCGACTCCAAACTGCCTTTCAACCATCATGTGGATTACATATTTTTCAGACAGCTTGTTGGTGTTAATTAGGTCAATGACCTTTTCCTCTGTGGAGAACCTTCTAATGCTATATTGCACATTAGTTATACCCAAGTAAAGTCTCCCTGCGCGTGTAATTCCATTACTTCTACTGATGCCAATAAGCTTGAGCGCATCCAGCGGAAGTTCTTAACTCTTTGTCATCGTCGTTTTTTCAATCGTTGATAGCAGAACCACGTTAATATCCCAAGTTACTTGAAAGTTGTACTTTTAAGTTTTCGGAGGCGTCACCATGACGCGCTTTGTTAAACTTGATGTTTACTCGCCCTACCTTTTTGGAAATTGTTGGCATTCGTTTGCCGAATCGAAGTTTCAGAGATTTTACTTCGTTTAACCTTTACAAATGTAGCAGCACTGTGTCCGTAACTGTACCAGCTGAAGGATAAATATGTAACTTCGCTTATGAGTTTTTATTACCAACCTCTGCACAATAATTCTTTTAATTCCTACATGTTTCGGCTAACCATTGTAGCCATCATCAGGGAGTCTGTTTCCACAGACGTGCGCAGCGTACAGTATGTCACTGAATGGTAATATGTATATTGATTATTTACAGCAGTTGACGCTATATAGTACCAATAGATTTATATGCTTTAAATTATATATGATATTAACGTATATTATGTTGATACATAAAATATGTAAAAGTCTGTCTCCAAACATGTGTCTTGCAAATCACTTCCATTTTGGTAGGGTGGAGACCCCGAGCTATGGTATCCAATGTTTATTGCGTGAGCGATATTTCTTTACTGTGTTTCTGATTAAAGGCTTCGTTAGTTAAATTTTGAACCCATGTGTGGAATGTAGTAACGTGTTGTGATTTGGTGTTATGTCTGTTAGATGTTTGACGTAATTTGTCTGATTTTTGTTCAATTTTTTTTTGTACAGAGTCTCACTCAGTCGCTTGATGTAAAACGTTAAGTACGTAACTTCGCCGTTTAATGGGGAAAGGAGGGTTGAGGATAAACAAGATTAGGTATATCTCCGGGGATATATTTGAACCTGAGTTTTTCGGAAAAGGAAGAATCGCTAACCTTTTGACCGTGATGATTGGTGTGTCATGTTATAATTGATATTAATTACATGGAACAAACTGCTCCTTGCTTAAAAGTTCTGGTATATTTTTGTTTCAGAGCGGAGATGTGGTAGCGCCACGAGGCTGGCCCTTGTCGCTAGGAAGCAGCGGGGTGATCCTTCAGCTGGGCGAATTGGACCCCACCCTGCTGAGAAGCCGCGATTCCTATTTGTGTGTGCGGGGTGGCAGAGACCTCACCGTCGAAGTCGCCCTCGTTTGGAAGTGGGAGGCCGTTCTGAGCAGTCGAGCGCTCTTTGTGACGTCGCCAAACTGTGCTCTTGAGACGCCCGTGACGTTGGAAATGGCCGCTGCCGACGAGGGTCAGGATCTCCCGGGTTTGCTCCAGATCCTGTTGGTTTCTGTTGAGAGGGCCATCGAGCGAGTGCCACTGGACGCTCTGGCATTTCCTTGTCCTCGGTGTCGGGATGAGGACGTACTCGTGGAGGATACTGGTGTGGTGTGCGGGTGTCAGTGCGTGTGTCAGCAGCAGAACCAGGTGGAGAAGAAGGACACATCCATACAGACCAGTCCCATGTTTGAGTTTGTGGGATCCATACCCCATATTGACAGTGACGAAGAGAATGATTGTGCCCACGAGCCTCTTGGAAGAGTGAGGAGTCCTGACGTGGCATCAACAGGTGGGTTACATAGACCTCTCTATAGAGCTGGGCCTCTCAACGTGTACTTCGCGGGCAACGTGGAGCGCGCAACACAGTGTTATGTTGCTCGCGGACACATTTTTAATACGTCTTTCAACCCTTTCCCTGGCAAAGCCGAAATAAAACACAGAAACAATTTTGAAAATTTGTGAGCTCTTTATGTACGGAGACATACATTATATTACTAATTCATTGTGTAAAAAAGTGCTAAAATAGCGACACCCCAGCGTAGGCCGTAAATTTATTTTTTTATACATTTTCTTAATATTATCAGTATATTTTTATTGCAGGTGGTGTATTGAAAAAATACACAGGTGAAATTGTACATATAATTATAAGCAGGCCGGTACTTATTCATTCTTCATTCTGTGTACTGAAGTTCATGTTGCCCGCATGCAAACCAAATTTTGTCGAAATTGCTCGCACGACATAAAAGGTTTAGCAGGTCTGTTTAGGATGTGAGTATGATTGTAGGGCGCCGTGTACTTGCAGGTTGTGCCCTGTTGAAAACTCAGCGATTTGACATCAGGTACTGCGTATGAGTACCAGTTGATGTCATAGCTCGTTGTGTAGTGGACATAACGTGATGTATTACTTGCACATACAGGAGTCTTCCCGTTGAATTTTCAGCCTGCTTGGTCCACAAGTTTAACCCTTTAAAGACGAGGCGTATCTGTTTTATATAAGGACACAGTGCGTACCGCGCTGTAAACACTCTCCACTTCGGTTATAAAAACCAGTTTCTTAACGTTTTATAAGGCAGAAGTTGCTGTTTGTTCTGAGATCCATACAAAACACATAAACGCAATGTGAGCACCACGTAGAATTTTTTAATGTTAAACCTGGTCGTACGTAAAGTTACCGCTAGGCTTTAAAAGGTTAAATAAAATCTCAATACAGTTGAGCCCCAGAAGTATGAATGTTATTTACATGTACAATGCATATATTTATTTCCTACCTTACGCATGTACTTTGTCTCTTCTTCGAAACATCGCGAACTACATTCAAGTGACGTTTGTTTCTTCCTCAAGTGTGTTTCAGTAACAATAATATGACAGGAACAACAGTTACTGCTGTTGTTGCATTTCTGTTTAAATCTGGTACTACTTTCATCTAACTCTGTCTGTGGACGCCCAACCCCCCCCCCCCCCGCCCCATCCTGGTCCAAAACTGCACAGTTTAAATACTGCAGTTTTTAGTAATAATATGGGACTGTAACGTGATCTTAAATTCAGGCTTCAATTATGTGTATCGTTGAAACTATTCTGTGGATGTTTATATTGTCGAGTGGCTTGGAACATGTCTAGTCAGACTGATTTTGTCGTGATTTTCCTCTGTCGGTCCAGACATCCTAGGATAGGAACTTAGGGTAGGCCACAGAATTTTCCTTTAGACTCCCTGCAATTCATTATTCATCCTACTGTTCGACGCAGTATAGTTTAAGCTGCTGGCAGCGTCGTTTAATAAACCATGATAGAATCAAAACCTCTTCAAGGGAATACACAGCATTGGGTGTATCCTTCTTCACTGATTCTAACGAAACGCAATCGTACTTTATAGTGAACATGTGCACAGCTTTTCTGTGTAACGCAATAAGCCGTTAAGTACGCAGTGGGTACCTAACGATGGCCGTCGTTAAGTACACATTGGGTACTTAACGATGGCTTATTGCGTACTACACATCAAACTAAGTACCATACTCCTATGAACTCATCTGTCACACTTGTCGAGTGTTGAGGAAGCAAAAGGAGGTTATTCAACTCAGTTAACATTTCCGTGGTCACCTTGTTTTTATATATTTTTGCTTTAAGCCACTGCATGTGCCCAGGTCATTAAATACAAGAAGAACTATTATTGTCTTTCTGTGTTCCGACTGCTTTATATGGATGTGCGTATGTTTTGTGCATAAGTGGGAATTTGTCTCAAGTTCGTCTTTGTATGGAAAGGGACTGCATACTGCACGTCACGATCCAAGTCAAGATTTGCAAAACAGCGCGTTCTCAATTATTGATGGACTAGAACAGAGATACAGCATACAGGATCTTGTTCCTTTTATGCAACAAGTGAATGAACTAAGACTGATTGAAAAATGGGTTTCAAGTTGGCCCGCTTGACTGGTTGTATACTCACTTGATAACACAATCAGTCAATTAATCAATCAAAATCGGAACATAAATATCTAAGTATAAATTTCATTCGAGGATGGAGTCGCGTGACATGAAATGCATGTGATAGGGATGAGAAATTTGTAAGAAATTTTAGTAAAAAATCTGAAGAAAATACCCAGCAGTCAGCAAGGTGTCTGTGGGAGTGTAATATTACGAGGTATGAAATGTACGCAGTTTGTAAGACGTCTGGTGTTTTCAGTCTGTAATTATCCCTAATAGACGTTAAATCGTGGCTAATTTTTATAAAAGCAGGTTGCATTGTAACGGACTTCAAGATTATAATATGGAATTTCTCTTCAGTGACTTTCATGGGCGCGAATTGTGGGTGGGGCTCTATGATGTTCAACTGTACTTCTTCTCTAAATCATTTCTCAGTAAGATGCACGTTTTTTCGGGTATGTGACGCGATGTAGGCTGTTCGACTGGTACCACTCCGTGTTCAGGGTAAGCTCTGCCTCTCCTCTTGACGAGTGTACGGTTATTTTATTGAAAGGGTACAATTTATTTTTAAGATTTAATCGTTTAGAAAATCGCTGCGCTGGACACCCCTACCTCATTACTGTATAAGAAAATACAGTTGAGATTAAGGGCGTGGAAATTATCTGCACCTTTGTGAATGCGATGAACATGGCGTAAAATTTGACTACCAGCTACATAGTAATTTACATAAATAGTCTGGTTGCTCTGGAAAGTCATTAGATATGCGTGTTATAATACCTTTAAGTTGTACCCTGGATGGGATCTGCACCTTACGTTGCTGCCTAGATATGTCAGTACTTCCTTTTTGTTTCCTCGATTAGCCGACCTTTTTAATATTCAGTTCTTTTATGCAGTAAATTTTGTGGTAAGAACCTGAAATGTCCGTCGTATTTATAGAATTGTTTTACATTATATACAACTATTAATTTTTGTTACAAACGACGTGGCTACGGATTGGGTAACCGAGGTATCGTGCTTCGAATCCCGGAAAGGGAGACAGATATTTCTGTTCTCCAGAGCGTTCAATCCGGCCCTGAGGCCTACTCAGTCACTTATTTATAGGCGAGTAGTCAGTTTTACGCCCCAGTTGCTTTAAAACCTATGAAAGTACCCCGCATATCCATTGGGTACAAGGCTGGGTGGGCTCCAGAGAAGAGACAAAGTTGTCTCGTCTGCTGGAAACCGAATCTGGATCCCTCGGTCGTCCATCTCGTAGCCTAGTCACTGTATCGACCATGAAACACAAACGCATTTCTTGTTCGATACTTCAGTTATGTCAGTGAGTGTTGCGATGTGCGGTACGCAGCGTAGGGTGCGCAGTATCGGCGAACTTTTCAATAAGGGTTGTGATGTGTGTCACCGCAACACAGTCGCCCCCGGAGTATTTTACCTTGATTTATATGGAAGCGAAAAGTATAAAGTTTAAAATATACAGAACTACGATTTTACCTGTTGTCGCATATGGGTGTGAAATTTAGTCTCTAACATTTAGGGAAAAAGTTGTTGGAAAATATGGCAATGGGTTAGATACTTGGGCCCAAGAGGGACGAGGTAACATGGAAGTGGCGGAAAATCTCGTAGCGAGGTAACATGGGAGTGGCGGAAATCTCGTAGCGAGGTAACATGGGAGTGGCGGAAAATCTCGTAGCGAGGTAACATGGGAGTGGCGGAAATCTCGTAGCGAGGTAACATGGGAGTGGCGGAAATCTCGTAGCGAGGTAACATGGGAGTGGCGGAAATCTCGTAGCGAGGAACTGCATGATCTGCACTGCTCACCATGTGTTGCTCGGATGATCAGATCAAGAAAAATGAAATCGGCGGGTCATGTGACATTTATGGGGGAGAGGAGAGGTACACATAGAGTTTTGGTGGGGAAATCTAAAGGGAAGAGAAGACTTGGAAGACTTAGGCTTAGATGGGAGGATAATATTTAAATGGGTCTTCAAGACCTGGGATGGGTGATATGGACTGGACTGGTCTGGCTGATTATAGGGACAAGTGTTTGGCTGTTGTGAACACGGCAATGAACTTTCGAATTTCATAAATGCAGGGGAATTTCTTGACTAGCTCAGGAACTGTTAGCTTTTTAAGAAGGATTCTGCTGCATGGAAGTAGTTAATTATGTAACATTGATGGTTCTATTTATTTTTGGTTTATTTAATATCGTTTTCAGTAGCTCGTCGTAAAGGTAAAGCGTATATTTTCGAATGATAGTAAGTCTGTGAATATTCAGTTGTAAAGGGTGTGGCAGAATTTCTCTTGCCTTATTTTGAGGTATTATTTCTACATTTTGCTTGAAGGACTGGCGTAACACATGGGAATTTCGAGTGAGGACAGGTGATCAAGGCGTCCAGTTTTGAATCCGGAACTTTCCCAATATCAAGCAGTAGCACTGTTCACTTTACCGTTGCGTTCGGCTTAGCATTTATAATTTAGAGGAAGATAGAAGGCCATATCGGACAGAGCTGTGCACGAATGAATCTACATAACTTGTTGCGGTAGATACCATCTGTATTCAGGTTTGTGCTTTTGAATTTAAAAGTATAATTCTGTCATTAAGTGGTAATGCGGCGTTATTTCTCATTCACGATGTCGTTACAGGGCAGGCTTTACGGAATCTGAACACAAACTGATTTAAGGACAGGAGTTTAAGTCACCGACGGCGTACCTTTTTTAAATTGCTGCATTCATTCTGATTTGCCTTCTGGAAGTTCAGGGAAACAATAAATATTCCTAATTTTAATACTCATCATCCCGTTGTGCGTGATGTTTATATGTGAAGAATAAGACAACCGCAAAGCACGACAATGTTATGTTTTGCGGTTGTTTTGCTCTTCACAAATAAATATTCCACTTGCATTCCAATGTTTCTTTAGTGTGGTGGAGCATTAATGAAATGTATTCAGCTTTGTTGTTTCTTATGGTTGTGATATGTCTCTAAAATTAAGGGGTGAATGTAAAATTGAGACTGACAAGAGGGCTCTGGAGGGAATCTTTGAGCCGAAGGGAGGAGGAATTATCAGGAGATTAGAGAACCTTGCATGATGGCGGCGTCAGTTTTGTTCTGTTCGCCATATTATTGGGACGATTGAATAAGTAATTGGTAACAACAAATTTGCACGCATGGCAGTGGTGGAAATGCGTACAGAATATTAGTAGGACAATATGAAGGGAAAAGACCGCTGGGGCCGGGATATCTCTTTGGGTATAGCGACTTCCTTCGGGCTGGACGGCCGGGGGGTCTAATCCCGGTGAGGCCGAGATTTTCCGCGCCCGTCCAGACTGGCCCTGCGGCCCACCCACCTCCTCTTTCCCGGAGATAAAGCGGCATGGGCGTCGTTTACCACCGACCCCATCTAGCGCTGAAGTTAAAGAAAGAGTAGAGCTATACCTCCAGTGCTCCCCTTGGCCTTCATGGCCTGTTCTAAGGTGAACTTCGCCATTTTTTAGGATGTTGTTTGAGAGATCAAGGCGTAGATGGGAGAATAATATTAAAATGTGTCTTTAGAGAGCGGGGTCCATCTTGTGCTCCAGATTTTGCAAAAGTTTTAATAGTCTTCTAAGTTTAATCGTAATTCGTCTGCAGAGGCTGCAGCTGATCCTCTCATACAAACAGAATGGCAACAACTGTGGCCTGTGTAGTGAACACATGCCGCGGTTGGAGAAAGATGTCTGTGTTGTCGAACAGTTACACCCGGAGCTCTTGATGAAAGGTTTATGCAGGCGATGGCCTCTGAACTTGAAGTGGTTGTGTCCCGTTGTAAGGAGGAATTATCGAATCCTCTTACATCTGTCAGGCTGTGCAAAAAATTCAAGAGACCCGCTATAAACACTGAGCTAAGAAGCTGGGTTTAACATATTTACATACTGTATTTATTTTCATTATCACTTCCCTGGTTAGAAACGTACAATGTTCGATGGAAGGTCGCTGTTGGTCTCTTTCTGCAGTGAATATGCAAAGAAATACAAAGCGAAAAGTTGTTCAGCTTTACGCAAGGTGCAGTGCGATGAATGTGAAAAAGTGTATTTGTAATAAATTAGGCCTGGAGCTCCTCTCAATGACAGCTAGCTGGTTAACTAAGTAGCTAAGAAATTCCATGGAGCAGAGTCCTTCCTGAGAAGCTGATATTTCTTCAGCTAGTCAAGAAATTCCCCGCATTTTATGGAACCCAAAGGTTCATTACTGCTTTCAGAAGACCACGCCATTCCACGTGAATCCAGTCCACGCCTTCCCAACCGATTTCCCTAAGATCCAATTTAATATCATCTTCCCATCTACACCTAGGTCTGCCAAGTGATCTCTTTTCTTCTGATTTTCCATCAGAACCCTGTATACACCCGTCCCTCTTCCGCATACATGGTACGTGCCCCGCCGACCACATTCTTCTTGGCTTAATTCTCGAATATTCTAATAAACATTGTGCATATAAAAGTTTTCAGTTTCTGCCTCAAACAGAAAGCTCTCGACGATATTAGCAAAGACGCGTTTTTGACGTCGTGCAGTGCAATAAACGCAATTTACTGTGACCGTCATGTGAAGGAGCATCGGTGCGCTCAGGACGGTTGTCGTATATTTACGTTTTACTGAACGTGCTCCACCAGGCTGTGCTCCTTAAGTGGAAGCCATTTCTGTTGCAACTCATTTGCCCGACTGTTGTTCACGTTCAAGTACTGTATATATATTTTTCGTATTTCTCTGCCCAATGTCTTACAGGAACGTTGATTTTTCCGCATATAACACTCCGAATGCCGTATTGTTACGGTGTAATTTCCTAACCTGCAGTCTGGGCCCGGCAGGTGGGTTACTGCGAATCACAGCGTACTTAATTCTTGCGCGTAAGCAGCTGAATATTTATCTGAATGTGAACTGTGTTGTGCGCTGGTGTAGCAAAATGAAACCCACATTTTTTTTGTGACGGTTTTCAGTAAATCTTCCGTTATGAAGCCAAAGTGAGTAGGGGCACCAGAGTTGGCAGTTTTGTCTATAGCGTACACTTCCTTGGCTTTTATCACTTAACTGCTTATACATAAAGGAGAGTGACGAAGTTTCGTCTTGTCGTAAAGTATTTGAATATTCCACGTTGTCGCAATAAAATATGGTGTACTAAACCAACCAGTGTGATAGCTTGGTCTGGTTTCTCACTTTTTGTGTGGTTTCATTTTATTGACTTTACACTTAACTAGTGGAGTATAGTTGGGTTGAATTTACTTTGTTAATTTTATATCTTTTGTGAACGGGATTCTCTTATCTTTCACTGACGCGATTGGACTTTAAGCTTATATGCCATGACTGGAATCATTGTCACTGGCTGGGGTAAGAGATTAACCCTTTAAAGACGAAGCGTATATGTTTTATATAAGGACTCAGTGCCTAACGCTCTGTAAACACTCTCCACTTCGGTTATAAAAACCAGTCTCTTAGTGTTTTATAAGGCAAAAGTTGCTGTTTGTTCTGAGATCCGTACAGAACACATAAACGCAATGTGGGCACCACGTAGAATTTTCTAATGTTAAACCTGGCCGTATGTAAAGTTACCGCTAGGCTTTAAAAGGTTAACTGTGTTGAATTATCTAAGAGAATAAGTTTCGTAACGCTCGTATTGCGCGTGATCACGGAAGCAGAGCCAGCGCCTGAAATATGCTGTGTTTTTACCAGAAACGAAGCGATGGAAAATGTTACACAGATTTGCGTGTCACCTCAAATGATTATGTTGATCTACCTACGCATTGCAAAAATACTAACAAGATATCGAATAAATTGTAACAGAAGTGCACAGATTTCCCAAAAATCTGGGATCCATCTCAAAATTTTAGGTGCCAGAAGGGTGATGTGAAGTTAGTTCCATACTGGGGACCCACAAGTATTAGTCGTCACCGGAAAAAAAAAAATATTACTCGTCCGGGCGACTTGGTCTCTGATATTCGTGCATCCCTAAGGTATAGTCCTATAGTAACTGTGTAGAGAACATAATAAATAGTCACCCTTTGCTCGAGACGCAGTGCAGTAGGTCACGAGGTGTACCGCAGGCTAATGTATTCCACAATTGCGTGTTTGGGTTCATCTATTAATAAGAAGTAAGTCTCGGACACAACGTTCCAGGTTTTGCCCTTGAGTCGGTCGGTACCTGAAATACATTTTGCATCACATTACATTCCGTACCAATGAAGAGGGGACAATAAAGTAAAACCAAAATGTAAACACCAAATTACTGTGTTATTACGCCTGTATAATCATTCTAAACCTCATAGTTAGTTTCGATGTAGCCCACTCTGAGTTCATCGTCATATTTTAGGTAACTAATTAGCAGCAGAGCCTATCCCGGTGGCCGTGCGATCTAAGATGTAGGTTTGCGGCGACTCGATTGCTGGGATCGCGGCTTCGAATCCCGGCGAGATCATGGATGTTCGTCTTCTGTGTTTGTTTTGTTGCCTCTGCGACGAGCTGATCACTCGTGCGAAGGAGTCCTACCGGCTGTGTTTGTCCAATTGTGTGTTATCTATAAACCTTAACAATGAGGTGGCCTAGGCCCCAGTTAGGCTGTTGGGCCACAGAACAAAAAGCAGCAGCAGCTGGCGGCCCTAGACTAGCTGCTGGCAACTGGCGCCTAAGGCGAACCATGCGATCGGTGGCCCCAACCCCAGCCCCAAGAATGCAATTAGCTGAGGTTTCTGGTGAGTAAGGACATATTTGGAAGCTGTTTTCTTTTTAACCCTTAAGGACAAAGATTAACATGAATGATATTTAAAGATCCAGTTCGTACCGTGCAGTAAACACATTCCTTCTCAGTTATGAAAACCAACCAGTTAATACTGTATACTGAAGATTCGCCGTTTTCTCTTAAATCTGTAAAAGACCCTTAAATACAACCTGTGGGCAGAACATAGGATTTCTTAATGTTAAAACTGGTGGTACGTGAAGTAACCGCTAGGATTTAAGGGCTTAGTGTTTATAAACTTATTTAGCTGGACCATAATTATTTCGCGCATTTGGAGGCTGCCTATTTCCCTTGTATTGGATGGTCCGGTCCTGTCACTGAATCTGAATAATCAAGTAAGTGTTTGTCAGTCAACGATTACAGTTTTTTAAAATTTAAATGTGAATACAAACTTTTGTACGTAATTTCTTTCAAGAGAGCCCCCTGGTGGTGACCGGATTCGGTTGAAACATACTGAACTTTGATAGTAAATTGTTTTTGTAAATGTTGTGATTTGGTGGTTGTGACTTGCACTGTGATAATCTGCGTCATATTACAGTAGGTAACCTGTCAGAATTTCTACCACAGTGCAGGAGACACCCAATGAAGAATCGTGTACGCAGTCTGCATAGTGCAATATCTCTGAGAAGGTGAAAGGTGCGTTAAAATTCAATTATTTCTTACGTCTGCCGGAACAGCTTTAGTCTTGACATTGCGGGTAATTTCAGAAACAAACACCGTTTAATATTTACAGTATATCCTAAACGCATTACAGCATTTGTTGTGTTTAGCGTTAATAATAGTCGTGTTAGGAAACGACACCGACATAGTTGCACGTAGCGACCTTTACGTCTCCTCGGACGATTCAAGGAGGTTTATAAAAAGATGGGTCATGTCTTTGTTATAGTTAAGGGTACTTGAACAGGATTGTGTAGAAAATGTCGAGAAGGGAAACTGGATTGTAGAGCAGTCCCGGCTAATCCACTGCTGTTATAATTAACCCTATGGCTGCGGTACGTGTGGTTGCCACTGTGCTTTGGATGAGTAACCCTTTAAGGACGAAACATTCTTTAACCTGAGTTATAATTAAAGATTCGACTCGTACGGCGCAGTAAACACACTCCGTCTTTGTTATAAAAACTAGTCAGTTAAAGTTGTGTAGGTTATTATCGCTGTTTGTTCTTTAATGCATATAGGACACAAAAATTAATTCTGTGTACAGGACATAGAATTCCTAGTGTTAGATTCGGTGGTACATAAAGCAAACACTAGACTTTAAAGAGCTTATGAGTCATTGATGAAGTGAAATAGCAGAAAATATGCGAATGTTCGCGTAGTGTAACTGTTGGCTTTAAAAATTTCTTACCTAAATGAAGGACCTGAAGATCTGTTACTTTTATTCAAACTATCGAATATGGAATTTCATAAAAATCCGTTTAGGGGATTTTCGAATTGTATTGCGCTTACATACGGAGGCAGTCGGATACAGCGATTTTAAAAGACGGCCCGCAGGTGTATGAAACTGAGAAAAATGGCCGTAAGATCTTACCATATTCTCTTTTATATAACACAGCTTCCATGTGGAATGTCCGGGTCTCGAACTGGGACACAGTCCGCAGACTTCTGCTTGTTAACTATATAACCGCCCGCTGCCTAGTTTCTATGTCACGTTATTTGCATCACAAATATTATTACAAGAGTCTAAAGGAATGCTATTAAGACGATGATAGAACAACATCTGTTTCTAACCTCTGGTCCTAGATCATCTTCTGTGACCTATACCCACGGAATACTTACTAGTTTTACATGCCAAAGATTTCTACATTTATTTGTTGTATAGAGTGGAGAACTTAGTTGAGTTGGGTCGCAGCCTTGTGACACACGTTGGCGCGGGGACGTTGCTTACAGCGTGGCCTACGAAGGAGTAGGGGGCATAGTGAGGGCGCTTGGAGGGAATGAATATTTCTGCAGCAGTATCAGCTCTATTTCAAAAACACGGGTGTATGTTCCTACCTCAGTAGATCATTTTTATGCCATGTAATGCCTCTTCTGACATGTGCTTCCATATATTATGAGTTACTTCCCGTCCTTGAACACGGTTTGGTTTTCCTATCTTAGGGCCACAACATAGTACGAATATTCTGTGAAGAACAGTGGTTTTGTTCGGTTATTAAAGAAAACACAGAACGATTTGCACTCTATTGCTGATTGTACCCAAGTAACCCTACACCCCTCTAGAAACTCCTCCAGACGAAACTCAGTAGAGCGGCTGTAGTCGGTTCTCTGCGCAGTGCCCTTAGATTGTGATCGAACTCTAGTTGTAGTTTGTTTAACGACTCGGTCAATACCATACTATGTAGTTTATTGCATCCAATTATAGTATTTTTTAATAAACAAATAGAATGGGCGTGGTACGAAGTGGTCTCAGCGTAATTCAAGATGCTACGCTGGCATTTACCTGGCGTAACACTACAGAAAAACCTCAGTTCAGTAACTCGTCTCCGGAAGGTCATTTAAACCTTCCGATTAAGAGGCATAAATGTATAAGGGTGGCTGAATGGAAGAGCTGTCCCTGGAATTTGTCACATTTTCCTCTTGAATGTGAGGAACAAAGACTGAGGGTGTTCGAGAATAGGGTGCTGAGGAGGATATTTGGGCCTAAGAGGGACGAGGCGACAGGGGATTGGAGAAGACTACATAACGAGGAACTTAATGACCTGTACTCATCACCAAATATTATTCGGGTTATCAAATCGAGAAGACTGAGATGGGCGGGGCATGTGGCACGTATGGGGGAGGAGAGAGGTGCATACCGGATTTTGGTGGGGAGACCCGAGGGAAGGCGACCACTTGGGAGACCCAGGTGTAGATGGGAGGATAATATTAAGATGGATATTCGGGAAGTGGGATGGGAGGACATGAACTGGATTGAGCTGGCTCAGGATAGGGACAGGTGGCGGGCTCTTGTGAATGCGGTAATGAACCTTCTGGTTCCATAAAATGCGGGGAATTTCTTGACTAGCTGAGAAACTGTTAGCTTCTCAAGAAGGCCTCTGCTCCATGGAGTTAGTTAGTTCCTCTTGAATTTTCAGCGGATACTTTACTAGCAGGATCATAGTTCTTAAGTGATATGTTGCATACAGTCTGTTTACTGTTCACTGTGGTGTGTAAAATAGAATTTAGATCGAATTTTTTGTAACAGAAGGGTGCGTGTATAAAGGAACAAGATACCTTGCAGCACGTTCCGTGCTGATTTTGGCGAGTAACCAGTTCATTGTCACGGTATCCGAGAGGTACGTACGCTGAAATACATTAGCAGTTGAATGAATTGCTGCACATATGCTGTTAACCTTTTAAAGCCTAGCGGTAGCTTTACGTACCACCCGATTTAATATTCAACAATTCTAAGTGCTTCTCGCACTGCTTTTATGTGTTTTGTACGGATCTCAGAACAAAGAGCAACTTTTGCCTTATGCAACATTAACAGATTGGTTTTTATAACCGAGGTGGAGAGTGTTTACAGCGCGGTACGCACTGATTTCTTATATAAAATAAGACACTTTTCGTCTTTAAAGGGTTCATTCCGTTTTGTTAGATTAGATGGGATGCTGCTTGAAGCACAGATATATTACTCGTGAAAAAAACAGTTTGTCGTAACCCACCGTTACACAGTTTTACAGGAGAGGAAAAACAAAACTTGACAGATCCTTAACAGACCAACAGCGAAGCATGTTATGTTTTACGAAAATACGTATAAGGGGTAGCAGTTTTTTTGTGGACACAACATTTCGACAGAAGGTGCGTTTTTAACCCAGCTGTCAGGTAATGAGGGAAACTCAGTTTGACGAATTGTGTGGGTTACGACAAATTGCTGTTTCATGAGCGACATATGCTTTGTTAACTAGCCTAAAAGCCCATTGAATTCAACGGGTAGGTAACCGTCCTTTTTTAATCTTAAACGTTCATACCCACTCCTCTATCCCTTTCGTACCTCTATCTCATTCCCTCCTTTATCCGCTAAAACAGTGAAGCATAGTCCATGTGTGTCCTTCAGATACTACATTTTCGAACAAAGAGCTGCCATCTGTGTATTACACGAAAAATTATTATTATTATTATTATTATTATTATTATTATTATTCCATGGCGCAACGACCCCTAGTGGGCCACGGCCTTCTCATTATCGAGGCTTCACAATCGCACTGACACACACAATCGATAGGAATCCCCTGGACGAGTGATCAGCTCTACGCTTAGACCTCTACTTGACAACACACAACACTCACCAGAGACGGATATCTCTGCCCCCTGCGAGATTCGAACCCACAATCCCAGCAAGCGATCGGCCCCATACCCACGCCTTAGACCGCGCGGCCACTGGGATCGGCATCACACGAACACTGCTACAGCGTAAAAGTCGCTGACATACAGCCTGATAGCACCTGTATAACGCGTGTATAGTCATAAACCGCTTACTGTTAGACTGTATGTTTATATTTGTGGTTAGCGGTATATACAGTATTACCTGCCTTATAAGACGTTATGAGTGGTAACACGCAGCCTATAATTAGAAACGTCTTTTTACAGATTTAATAGCAGACTTGAACTTTGTTAAGATCGCAGGGTGATTTTTGGGGAAATTTTTCATGAAAGAAAATGCGTCTTATGAGGCTAGAAATAGGTACGTATTTTCACTTTACCTGGTTTAGTATCTTGATGTAAAAGCTTTATTTTACAGAGATGTTTTGAGTTCATACGTTGCATATTCAGTGATGTGGTAACAAAGTGTCCCACAAGGAACGGTGTGTGTAAGAGTGGATTATGTTGTGACGAATTACGATGCTGATAAATGCATCAAATTTCCTGATTTAAGGTTTCCCATTATTAGCCCGGACGGAGTAAATAAAACTACGAAACATCACAAAAAGATATTCGGTGTCCCAGCCGAGATTCGAACCTGCCGCCTATACAGGCCAGAAGCGTTAGGCCTACCACTTGTTCCGTATTCACTGATCTCCACAGTGTGAAGTCAAATGTTGTCCTGATGGGGGACAGCGACCTCTGCAGCCGTCGTGTTTAAAGAGACCCGGTAACTGGCGCTCGGTTATTGGGCCAAGTTCTTGAACACCAGTGGCGCCGCTAACGATTGGACATACCTTTGCCTCATTATGTAAGTGGATTACATGAGGAAACATTGTTTAAAAGTTGCGTGTATGCGTGCTTGCGTTCGTGTGTGTGTGTGTGTGTGTGTGTGTGTGTAATTAACTTAAACGAGGCCCAGAAGCTATCACGACCTTGCTATCTGAAGGCAAATTCAACTGACCTAGGTAACAGGTTTGCGAGAATATCGTTTTACTCATCCGAAAGGTATATCCTTCAAAACCGCCGACAAAGGCTTCCCATATATGGTTCACTTACACGATTGCATAAAGCTGCCGTGTATATGTGCCCTTGAATTTATCGGTACTGGTTTTGTTTTCGAGCCTGGAGAGTTGACATCGAACCTTACGGCAGTAACAAGCTATCAAAAATTGTTAGTACTTTATGCGGAGCGACGAGTTAGTTGTCAGTTATTGTTACCAGGGCTGTGGAGTCGGAGTTGGAGTCGGAGTCTGAGTCGGAAGGAATTTTAGGTGGAGTCGGAGTCGGTACATTTTTACCGACTCCGACTCCGACCTCAGTCTAAAATCTTAACCAGATACTCCAACGCCAGAGCCCTGATAGCTACAGTAACCATTAGACTTGTACTTAAATATAGGTTATAAGTCTAAACAGTAGCTTGATGATTCACGTGCTGGCGATGAAACGTTTTGTAGGTTTACCGTTATTAACCCTTTAAAGACGAAGCGTATCTGTTTTATATAAGGACTCATTGCGTACCGCGCTGTAAACACTCTCCACTTCGGTTATAAAAACCAGTCTCTTGGTGTTTTATAAGGCAAAAGTTGCTGTTTGTTCTGAGATCAGTACAAAACACATAAACGCAATGTGGGCACCACGTAGAATTTTTTAATGTTAAACCTGGCGGTACGTAAAGTTACCGCTAGGCTTTAAAAGTTTAATATATATTGAGCTTTTATGAAGGAGTCGGAGTCAGAGCTTTTGTGTACCGACTGCATAGCCCTGATAGTTACGCAAAGTACATTATTTTGTCAGATAATTCGTGTTGCTTTTCGATATTGGCCATCTGCAGTAATGATCTTTCTTTTGTCCTGTGGTACTTCAGCCCAAATCGGACCTAGGGCTCCTCATTGGTGAAATCTGTAGGTTACACACAGACACACACGCACACCCGATAGGACTCTCCCTCCCAACTGTTACTCACTCGTCCTCCCGGTAGTTGCCGTTGTGTAAACCGAACTAGTGAGAAATGTCGTTGAACAAACGAAGATGTGAGATNTTTGTATGTTTAACTTTGGACAGTGTATGTGCGTCATCACATCCGGAGAAATCCGTCTTTTTCTAAGATTTCTTTTGCAGGAAGGTAATGCCATATAGCTTTGCAGAGGAAACCAAGGGGTCCTAGGTGTAAATATACCTGGAGTTATTGTCTAGAAGTTTGCAACAATATGCGACATCTATTTAGTAGTTTTAAAAACGCTATTATAAAATCATTCTGTATTCCGAGATGTTTCGGTAGCAGCCAACACCGTCATCAGAGAAAGTTTGCCTTGTAAGCTGGAAAAATGCCGTTATACAACACTGTTTGTCCTGTTAGGCATTCGTAGCAAAATCCACTTCACAACGTTCAGCAACGTAAAGTGTTCAGCAAAGTTTTACGTCGATGAATGATGTGAAATGGACCCCTTTAATATTATCCAGTCTACGCCTGGGTCTTCCCAGTGATTTCTCTCCCTAGGGTTTCCCAACCAAGACTCTGTATGCATTTCTTCTCTCCCCCATACATGCCACATGCCCCGCACACCTCATCCTCGTTGATTTCGTCAGCCGAATACTCTCTGGTGAGGAGGACCAAGTAATGAATCTTTCCGTTATGCAATTTCCTGCAGTTTCTGTGGGTTGTGAGACTGTGGTCTGTAGTTTCGCGGATGGCGAACAACATGTCGGAGGAAAACCTTGCACCAGTATATGGCGCAAAATGGAAGAGCTAACAAGTTCTGCCAAGCCTTAAGCAATATTATCGCGGTACCGCGGGTCACTGTAGCCACCTGCTTGACCCAGGCTATTCGGAAAGACAAAGAAAACGTGTACAAGGGTAATGTCGTATAATGGGTTAGGGCAACAGCGGTGTGTGTACGTATAACGTTGTGGAACTCTTTGTTCGTCACAAAGTAAACACTCTAGTGATCACGATATCTGCTGGTTACTGCAGACAAAATAGATGCCTGTTAGTATCCGTTGTTACCTTGTGATCTAATTAGTCATGCCACCGAGCAGGTTAGTTTAGCGGTAACGTGTACTTTGGTGGGGATGCCGCATCACCGGCTATCCTGGAAGGTATTCCGGTGTTTTACTTGAAAGTACCGCGATTAAGCTACGACCTGTTCTGCATTAGGAGCGGGGATCCCTCAGTCAGTCAGTCGACTGGGCTACGGGCTGGACGGTCCGGGGATCGAATCCCGACAGGGCGAAGAGTTTTTCTCTTCTCCAAAACATCCAGACCGACGGTGGGACCCATCCAGCCTGTTTAATGGGTATTGCGGTTGTTTCTACTCTAGTGTCGAGGTTAAGAATGAGTGGAGCTGTACGTCCGCTGTCCACGTATGTCTTTGTGGCGTGGACATGCACATATTTACCTTTAATTTACGCCCTCACAAATCGTCCTACCGTGCCATGCTATATAGTAGTGGTGATCAGCTGCACGAGCTTTGGAAGCCGCGGATGATGCTAGAGCCATGCATGAACGAAACAAAATACTGTACAGTAAAACCAGGTTATAGCGACGTCGGTTTATGCTACACCTCGTCTATAGCGTCAGATAGTCTGTGGTACCGATTACTTCGTCACTGTTAACCATAACATTATACTCCTCGATTATAACCACACTCGTTTGTAACGAAACAAAATATTCAGTCCTTTTTCATGACGTTAAACCGAGTCCGACTCTATGTTTTGTTCTATTTGATGGCTTTTTGTCTCTGTTCCTGCAATTACAATTTGTTAGCTTCAGGTAGTTATGCGTCTCCTTTCTTCTGAAAATCTTTCGAAACGTCGCTAACGGCCAGTCTTATGCGCATGTAAACAAGTTGAATGTTATTTGTAAAAGGAAACTCGAGCGGTTTCCGCGTTGTGGCCACCCATGCTATATAGTTGTGAGATGGTGACGTCATCTTTCATAACGGCACTCCATTGGCCGCTGTTCTGAGCCAAATGAATAGGCCGTTATTTTATTACGTTCCGTTTAATATGGTCCTCCTATCTTCTTTTAGGTCTCCCAAGTTGCCTCTTGTATTATTCACTGATGATGAAAAAAGGTCAGTATAAGATGCGAGATTTGAGATTTCTACAGCGCTGGTGTTGATTCTGATCTTCTGGGGTGTCACGCTGCGTAGCGTGCAGTGTTAACATTCCGACGTTTCGGAGGAAGATAGCGCCTTAATTTCGAAGGATTGTTAGTATTTTCAGGTCTGTCTGTGACGATAACGTTATGGGTTTTGACACGCTATAGTCTTCGGGGGCGGCGGGGAGGGGGGGAGGCGTACACCAACGTTTCAGGGGAACATCTACTACCTTTTTCAGGGTGCAGGTTATTCTTGGAGATGGTTTTGTTGGTAAATGGAAACCGATTTTTAAAAGAATGCAGTCTGCCATGAATCTTTAAAGTTCGTGGCACTCATTAGAGTCAAACTGTAAATCTACAGTGTCCCTAAAGCGCTGTAATGTGTAAGAGTAGACCAGTGGTAGGGTTGTGTGTGTGTGGAAATCATAATTAGAACTTGAAACTTTACATTTTTAGCTTTCTAATTTCGACGGATTCTATAGGAATATATGTGCTTATATATATGTATGTAATACATCCGCAGTTCTGCGTGTAGGACATGAATACTAAATGTAGTGCAGGGAACTGCTGATGAAATATTTGTCGTTGCGGAGACCTCGTGTTCCACAGCAAAGCGAAAAGACAAAACCACGTGTTAATTCAGTTATCGAATATTTTAATTTTATTTGCACTGTGAATAAACAGTCTCGGCCAGCTGCTTATTTCCATTACAGTTACAGTATATACTCTCTGAAAAGGTAAATACCTTGAAGTACAGAGTGGTGCAAAAGTCACTTGACACTCGACGTTTTTTTTACGTGTTGCCTTTGGTGTCAAGTGAGTTTTTCTGCACTTACAGGCATCTGTGCTATTAGCGAGCGGTAACACTCTAGACTTGTATTGTAGAGTAATTTGGTTCAAGTCTCGACCCGGGCATCGGCAGTTGTGACAGTTTTTCACAGTTTTCCTCAGTTTTTCCAGGCAAGTGTATGGATGACACTTCGATTATGCTACAGCTGCCTACTGCGAAACCCTCTACGATTTATCATTCATCAAACGCCCTAAAATTCGGTGCAGTGATTGTAATGTGGGATACTGACAGCGTCGTCTGAAACCTAGAGAAATGTGTTATTACACACACACTAATAATTAACAGTCTAAAACAATATTTATTTATTTATTTATTTATTAAAATCTGCACTCAGCTATATGTTTCGGCTATTTTGAGCCATGCCCAGGTTGTGTGCAACTGCGTAAAGAAAGAAACGTAAATTGTGGACGTAATATTATTTAAAAAAACTGAAAACTCAATTTTTGTCACATCTGCTATGTTCACATACAGTCGAACCCGATTAGAACGACATCTGTTAATGGGACACCTCGTCAGTTACGTCAGATATTCTGTGGTACCGAGTAATACCTCGCTATTAACCGTAACGTTATAGTCCTCGGTTATAGCGACACGCGTTTATAACGACACGAAACATCCATTCCCTTTCGTGACGTTACAACCGAGTTCGACTGTACCATGCCGTAATATTAAAAAAAAGGGAAGGTTAAAAACAGCATTCAGGTAAGATGGCTTGTCACTTGATGTAATATTCAAATTCTGTATTTGAGGATAAAATTTTTTTTTGTATAAAATTTGAGTATTACATTACACGACAAGCCATCTTACCTGAATTGTGTTTTTAATGCTCTCTTTTTAAACGTTACTGTGTAGTATATAAACAAAACTAGTGACAAAACTTTGGATGTGACTTCTTTTAAGTAATATTACGTGTACGCTTGTACGTTTCTCTGTTTACGTAGTTAAACCCAGCCTTTCGGTTCTTTCCGGAGGTAAAGCGGCCGGGGCGTGAAGGTAACAACTCACTTCCAGCTACTGTCGAGGTTAAGAATGAGCGGAGCTATACCTCTACTCCCTCTATATGCCTTCATGGCGTGGACAGGGAAAATCTTGCCTTTGTATGCGTCGCTCATTTTAGCGAATACTCGCAAGGAAAGTGCTCAATTAAAGAGGGATGAGTGTATATAGAACGAAATATTTCCTTTTTTCATGTGGACATGAAGCTTAGTCTCTTGCATTAAGGGAGGGATATACAGAGGGTGTCTGACAATAGGATAATGAGAGTATTTGGAACGAAGAAGAAGGAAGTAACGGCAGGAGGCGGAGGAGGAAAGTGTGTAAGAAGGACCTTCATGATTTTTACTACTCGCTATATATTATTCATGTAGCCAAATAAGTGCGAATACGATGGGCAGGACTTGTAGAACGTATGGGAAAGATTAAAAATGCATAGGAAGTGTTACAGGGAAACATAAAAAAGACTACCCAGACGAAATTAGCATGGATGGAAGAATAATATTAAAATGGATCTTAAAAGGTAGGGTGTGAATGTGTGTGCTGGATTCATCTGGCTCATAACAGGAACAAGTGGCAGGCTGTTGTGAAAATGGTAATGAACTAAACTTTTTCACTAGCATTTGTTAGGACTTTTCCCTTACCTCAACACAACACTACACAGCCTTTCTGGAGCTGCATGTTTCCTTCTTCAGGTGAATTAAAACTAAGCACAAACCACACAGCCATCCATAAACACATACATAATCACAAAACATTTATGAGAAACAACACCATAACGCTTCACCACGAGCGCATTAAACTCCACGCAGGACCCATCTTCAATTCTAGCTTGAGACGTTTGTATACATGATCGAGGAGTCGACCTTTATAGGCGTAAGCAACTTACTACACGACAAATTTATAAATGATACTACATACAGGAATATACACACGTGAAGCTTCCAATGAACCCCACACGAGTGAAGTGACATGTATATATTTTAACACTGAATTTGTTTTAACAACCTTAATATTTTATCATACGAACAGTGCTTAGTTCTCAAGTGTTAATATTTTAGTGTTACGTTTTCACCTAATCGACGTTTTAACTGGATTTGTGCACTAGTGATGACCCCCTGAAGACGAAATTTATGTCGAAACATAGGGATCTATACAGTTTTAATACAAACTGTTAACCCTTTTGTGCATTGGTTGGTGTTCATTAATCTAACACAGAAATCGTAGTCCTTCCCTCTTCTACCTGTTCACAGTAGGTGTAGAGGTTGTTTGTTTCCACTTGATCACACTCAGACACACACCACAGTCGGTAGGACTTCTCTGGACGAGGGATCGGCCCGTCGCAGAGACCTCTACCTGACAACATAAACAGTGTAAAAGAGACAAGCATCTATGCCCCGGTGGGATTCGAACCCACGATCCCAGCAAGCGTTCGGCCGCAGACCTACGCCTTAGACCGCGCGGCCACTGGAATCGGCTAACACAGAAATATTTTGTATGTTTTTATATATTTTTGTGTTATTTCTCATTAATGTTTCATGACGATGTGTGTTTTGTAGATGGTTGTTTGGTTTGTGGTTAGTTGACGTTGTAATCACTTGAAGAAGGAAACACATAATTCCCGAAACGTTGCCCGGTGTTGTGTGTTGTGACAATGGAAAACGTCCTACTAAATATCAGCGATGAAAATTACTTTAAACCATTTTGAAAAATATATTTCATTCAACGGTATTGAACCTTCGAGTTGCTTAAAATGCAGAGAGTTCCTTGGCTAGCTGAGCAGTTGAAGGCTTCACTGCTTTGAGTTCCCCATAGTTCCCTACGCCTTTGAAACATCATCGTTTCCGTTAATGCAATGTTATAAGACCGGGAAAGTCATAGATAGTGAGATATCGGAGGAAAACAGAACAGACGGGGGAAGTGGGAAGTGGATACAGAATTTAAATAGGAGAACAGGAAGAAAGGAAATGACCTGAGGACACCTGGGCGTAGATGGAAGAGAAATATTAAGAACGAAATGAAAGAAATAAAATAGAACTGTGTAATGGATGGAAATCAGGAGAGGGTTCAGCGAGGAGCTTCTGTGAATGCGGTAAGGAACCTTCGTGTATTTTAATAAGGAGGGATTTTAAGCCTGCTATGTGACTTTCTTCTTTTCTAGAAAAATCTCTCAAAATTCACCCAAGCGTACGTTACAGTAGGTTATTGTTTCATTCTGAACAATCACATTCCGTGACCAGAGATAAGCCAATACACCAGTCTGTTCGTCCGTGACCACTGAATACACCAAATATTACGCTCTGTATGTGCCGCGTATGCACTTTGAATTACGTTCTGTAAATTCCAGAAACGTTTGACGTGTGGTTTTCGTGTTCAACTAATCGCCCAAGACAACGTTTGTGCTACACAGTTAGTGACCAATGGAATAAATACGATAAGACTGTTTGCACCTCACGCCATTCGAAGCTATGTAACGTTAGCAACGTTAAGTAGCCTTTAATAAATAAGTCGTCTCTACTTTAATCTGTAATCAGTACATTATATTAATTATTAAACTTGCTTAATATAGTAATTATTTGTGGATACTTGACCCTTTATCCGTATCCTAAACTGCTGGTATTCTTGTAAGACTGTATCTCCATTAAGTTTGACAAAAAATAACTTCTGTAATAGCATCAGCATAGTTAAAGCGCCCCATCATCCATGACTTTTCGAAATTCGTTGTCTTTCCGAATTGTCCGCAATCTCGCACCAGATTCCTTCCCGATTCATTTTAATATCATCTTTCCTTTTATCTTTATCAGCTTGTTTCTTCTCTTCGGCTTTTCGTGTGTTTGGATTTCTTACTTTTACTCCGTGTGATTGCATTTGACGTTTCTAACAAATTCTGTCCATTTGACTGATGTAGTGCAATACCCTGCTGTATAAAAAGCAAAGATTAGAATTCCCTTTCCATATAAAAACGCGTATTCATATTTGAGTTCAATGCCACGTTCTGTGTGACCTGCATTCCCAGTAAATCGGGTTTATAACCTTCGATAATTCCCATGCTGCTCATTTCAAAGGACGTGACTTCTAGCGTACAAACCGTGACGTTTCAAGTTGGGAACGTCATAATCTCTTTCGCTGTTTATGTCCTACCAACGCATCCTTCCAATTCAAAGTTCTCTGCCTTCGTTCTGCAAAGCGCGAAATTTATAGCTTAACTTTCTAAAGCCTAGCGGTAACTTTACCTACCACCAGGTTTAACATTAAAAAATTCTACGTGGTGCTCACGTTGCGTTTATGCGTTTTGTACGGATCTCAGAACAAGCAACAACTTTTGTCTTATACGGCATTAAATGATTGGTTTTTATAACCGACGTGGAGAGTGTTTACAGCGTGGTACGCACTGAGTCCTTGTATAAAACAGACGCGCTTCGGCTTTAAAGCGTTAAAGCGACTGGAGGGATTTGTGATGGACAGTGTGGCATTGGGACAGGTATTCCTTCCAATGCTTTGGACATTGTCCTCTCAATAATTCCACCAGTGTCCATATATGCATTTATCTGCCACAGATGCTGTGTAGTCTACATCAGATCTGCTCAACCTTTCGTGTGGTGTGGGCATCCGGCAGAATTTGGCCAGCAAGCGGGCGACATGAAATTCGATACACAAAAGGTAGAATGCATACGTGTACATGCATATTTAACTGTCGTTCATAGTTTGCTAGGAAACGCGTGGTGTTGCTTCTGCGTTCCATATTGGTTTTGCTAGGGAAAGAGTTAAAAGACGCTTTCTTATTTCAGATGTCTCCGCGGGCAACATAACACTGTGTTCGCGGGCAACATAAAAACTGTGTTCGCGGAAAACATAACACTGTGTTCGCCGGCAACATAACACCGTGTTCGCGGACAACATAACACTGTGTTCGCGGGCAACATAACACCGTGTTCGCGGACAACATAACACTGTGTTCGCGGACAACATAACACTGTGTTCCCCGGCAACATAACACCGTGTTCGCGGACAACATAACACTGTGTTCGCGGGCAACATAACACCGTGTTCGCGGACAACATAACACTGTGTTCGCGGACAACATGTTGGCAGAGAGGTACGAGTTGATCGGGTCGTGTATAGATACTGTGAGGATTACCAGCATACGCTGATTTGTACTGTTCTCCAGAGCGCGCAGACGTGCATTTGGGTATAGCCAGCCTTTCATCCTGTGGGTACCGGGGCATCTTTCCCAGAGGGAAGAATTGTTGGGGCATGAAGCTGATCACTCTACTCCCTTCAGTATCGAGTTTAAGAGTACGTGGAGGTGTGCCTCCACTCTTCCACTGACATGGTGTTTATTTCAGCGTAACTCTAACTTACGTTGGTGATTGTTGGCCACCCTTTCAAGCCAAAGGTGGAAGACTGACTCCTGTCAGCAGTACGCGACTGCTTCATCAACAGTACGCAGGTATGTTCCGCGTCTGGGAGGCTGCCGTGTTGTTTCCGATGCGCTAATGATTTTAGAGACATGACCCTGCTAAAAATTCATGTCTGTAGGTAGAAACTTGCGTACACATAAGAGCACTTAGAGCATTAGCATTCTATGAACTGGTGTCATTAGTCAATTGATTAGGGCGTGAAAGTTAGGAAAGGTTGGTGAGAGTTTGCAGTTACGCCACTGAAGAAAGTTTTATCGAGTTTCAACTGAGAGTGAGATAACAATTTATATGTAGACAGTTGAACATCGCTGTTACAACACAAGTGTCACTCTTGATTAGAAGACAGTACCTTGGAATTTCTCCACTCCGAATCCATAGGTCAAGCTTACAGGGAAATATATTTCTTTCTCTCCAGGATGGTGCGATTCTTTGTATCATAAAGTTGTATGTAAATCAAACAAAAATAAGGAGTTCCTAGCAGTCTGTATCTAAAAGCCGGAAGGTCGCGGGTTCAATTCCCGATGGTGTCATTGGAATTTTTCATTGGCTTAATCCTGCCGGCCGCACTATAGCCCTGGAGTCGACTCAGCCTCTAACAGAAATGAGTACCAGGAATATTTCCTGGGGGTTAAAGGCGGCTGATGCATAGGGCACACAACCCTACCACCTTTGTGTGCCTATTGTGTTAAAATCTGGGAGCCTCAGCCTCCTGGAACCCTGAGGGCCTGTCCAGGCCTGTGTGGGGATAGCTTTACCTTATCTAGCAGTCCGTATCAAATTTCTTTTTTACGGAAAAGACTTCCGGGAGTGCAAGTTTTGTGTCGTTAATGGTCCCAAGATGGGGGCAGCCGGTCCCGCACAAATTTTGTTATATGTTCACCGAACTATAGGGCGTTATATATTGCCATGGGGATATCGCATTTCACATGCTAGTATTGATATTATTGCATTATTGTGGCTCATCGAAGAACTATCAGTCGTCGAATGGTGGTGTGCTTAGTGGATGTTGAATTCGAAAGGATGTGGAAGGAGATAGTGTGGCATAATTATGGTTGACTGTCCCGGCATTTTCCCGGAAAACTGAGATAAACCGAAAGAAACCCTCTCTGTTAAGATAATCAGTGTTACTGTCGAGTTTCGAACAACGAACCACCCCGACAACACGTTGTATGCATTACGACATGATCGTACTTGCTTGGTCGCTGGTATTTTGATTGTAAATGTGAGACTGACACCATTTCGTTGCTGTCGATAAATCTGGTTATTTCTTGGCGTATTTTTCATGTAAACCTAACCGATGTTGTAAGATGCCTCATGTCTTGGTACGTCAGTACAAATTCTCAATAAAATTAGGTGTGTGTCCGTCAGTTTATTTTAAAATTTCTCTGTAGATTGCTCGTTAATGTCATGAAATTGGGTACGTTGAACTTATACCATAACGTGACTGTCACAAATCATTGCTTAAGAAATGAAATTTAAATTCTAAAGCATCCCATAGGCTAAATGATTTGTAGGTTAATGACTTGTATTCGAGCACGGAATAAATTACACTTGTCTACACTACTGTACCCTACTTTCGTTAGTCTTGTGACACTTAAGTGACATCAGAGGTCCGTATATGGGTGGCCGGTTCACGTGCAAATTACACAGCATATAGGCTAATTGCGTCGTCTTCATCGAGATGCGGGCAAATGAAAAGGCGTTTTCTATCGCTTTGTCCTCCGATACGCACAATGTGGGAAAATCGGTCTGCTACCGTCTGTTCCCCGTTTCATGTTATAATGGGTCAGTGGGGTAATTGTTTTCTGTGAATTTCTCAAGTCTTAGCAGTTGAGGCTTATTCAACGCAACTACAAGTTCAGTGATACAGAATTTCAATATCCAGTGTACTGGAATTCGATGGTGTCATTGGAATTTTTCATTGACATAATCCTTTCGGCCGCACTATGGCCCTGGGGTCGACTCAGCCTCTATCAGAAATGAGTACGATAAATACTTCCTGGGGATAAAGGCGGCCGGTGCGTAGGGCTGACAACCTTCCACCTTCATGTGCCGATTGTCTTGAAATCTGGGAGCCTCAACCTCCTGGAGCCCTCAGGGCCTGTCCAGGCCTGTAATGGGATTGCTTTACCTTTTGGGAAGTATACTGGAATTGTGTTTAACCCTTCAGAGGCGAAGAGGAAGAAGAAGACGACGACGAAGAAAAAGAACTCGTCTACTAGCCTACAGTGTAGACTATTCATCTCAGTACAGTTCAGTTAAATGACGTTCCTTAACAGGTTTATAGTTACACTACTTCTGCTACTGATAACGGCATTTAAACTCGCCAGTTTCTTCTTCCATTCTTATTTTACGGCTTCGGTTGCGCAGGTAACTGGCCACGAGAAAGTAATCACACTGTGTCAGGTTGGCGATGTAAAATTTAAGGAAAAGATGATATTTTGATGCGTTTAAGTAGAACTGCGACTCTGTGTTCTTCATCATGCTTTGCGACATTAAGTAATCTCAGTGTCTATATAAGGGACAAGAAAGCATTTCAGAAAGTTTGTACGTGTTTTTCTTGACTCAGAGCAAAGTGCATTAGAAAATGAAATCTAAGGCGGTGCTTGGTTTCGCTTGATTAGTGTAGCCAAAGCGGTTCCACACACCTTGGCAGTACTGCAACAAGTGGCGCGTGATCGTACACGCGTCATTTCCTTTCAGCTGGAAAAAATTTCTTATCTTGTCATACGTCACAAACTGCCAGTATCGTGCCCTTGATTTCGTAGGCGGTAAAGGATATTGTCAGTAATTATCATGCGTTTTACCTTCCGGAAATAACATAAAACCAGTCGCCGCGCGGTCTAAGGCGTAGGCCTGGGGCCGAGCGCATGCTGGGATCGTGGGTTCGAAACCCAACGGGGGGGCATGGATGTTTGTCTCTTGTGAGTGTTTGTGTTGTCAGGTAGAGGTCTCTGCGACGGGCCGATCCCTCGTCCAGAGGAGTCCTACCGACTGTGGTGTGTGTCTGAGTGTGATCAAATGGAGTCACAAAAACCCTCGACACCTACTGTGAACAAGTAAGTAAAAGAAAGAAAGAAAGAAAGAAAGAAAGAAAGTAAGAAAGAAAGAAAGAAAGAAAGAAAGAAAGAAAGAAAGAAAGAAAGAAGGGAGGGAAGGAAGGAAGGAAGGAAGAAAGAAAGAAAGAAAGACAGACAGACAGAAAGAAAGAAAGAAAGAAGGGAAGGAAGAAAGACAGAAAGAAAGAAAGAAAGAAAGAGAGAAAGAAAGAAAGAAAGAAAGAAAGAAAGAATATAAAAATGTCAGACAATGTGATGTAATAAAGGAAACAGCCCTTTCATGTTGGCGATATACTATAGCCGTACATAAGGGTGTTCCTTGCAGCAATTAAGCGGCACGACATAGAACGTGCAGGGAATGCATATATAGCTCTACGCTTTCTGAACCTAGGCGCTGGATATGGGTGAGTGCTCAGCTTCACGCTTCGGCTGCTTTACTTGCAGGAAAAATGGGAGGCTGTGTTGTTGGTACAGCCGGTCTGAACGTTTTGGAGAGGTGAAGAGTCTTTTACACTGGACGGGAATTGTTGAGTATTAACATACTGGCTGGATGGTGTGATATTATATTGTTTACAATAGCCGCATTAAATGTTTTTATTATTCGTTTATATGTTGGACTACGTTAGGTTACAGACAGACGTACACGTTCTAAAGTACTTATTATCAGTTAGAATCGGCACCAAATGGTTAAATATGCAAATATTTCCTTTTCTTCTCTTGTCCAGACCGACTCCGGAACCCGCAAAACTTTGTATTCACTTGGTACCAAGACCTTTTTCTCTAGGGATAAGGCGGCCGGGGCATTAAGCTAATTCATCTAGTCTCGAGGTTAAGAATGCGTGGAGTTTACCACCACTTTTCGCAACAGTATCTGTATGCCGTGATGGTTAATTCAATACGTGGGCGAATTTGCATTCTATATGATGTCGCGTTTTATCCAGCTGGTTCGATTCCCAGCAGGGGCAAGAGATTGCCTCTTTTCGAAAATATTCATGGCCGGCTGGGGGCCCCACCCATTCTCCTGTGCAGGATAAGGCCTACGGTCTTATCATTCTTTACATACCTAGGATATCTCCAAAAAACAGTGTACCGGGGACCATTACCCAACAAACGCCTATACTGTAACTAGTATTAGGGTTCACTGTCATTTCCTTAGTTTTAAATTCATTTATTTTAAGTCACACCTTTGCTGCTTCGTTTTCTAATTTTACCAACTTGGCTTTTATGTCACTCCATATTTGTGTATGTAAACAAACGTCATCAGCAAAATCAAAATCTTTTAACCCTTCCGTCATTATCCATTGTACTCCTCTCTTTCTGCCCTTTATGGCTTTGTTCATGACAGTGTCCAACACTAAAACAAATAGCGTGGGAGATAACCTACAGCCCTTTCTAACTGCTATTGTTCCGTCAAAAGAATTGGTCAGCTTTCCTTCGTGGACCACGTGACATTTAAATCCTTCATACAGGTTTTTGATCATACTTACTGTCTTATTTGGTACCTGGTATTCTTCCAGAACTTGTCATATAACATCCCTAGCTAATGAATCAAAGGCCTTTTCGAAGTCCACAAATGAAAGATAGTGTGTTCTTGTCCATTCATTACTTTGCTGTAATATAATTCTAAACGTATTAATAAGATCAATGCAGCTTCGTCTTTTCCTTTTTCTGCTTGTTCTTTCCTTAGATGGGATGGCGCTTATAATTGCACAAAAAGTTGATTTAAAAAATCCGATGTACGTGCAAGGTTTCTTGTTTTAATGCAGTCACGTGCAGGTATCTGAATCACGTGTATGGCATCAGTGGAGTCGCGCCCGACGTCTCCATGGCGATGCTGGAGACACCCGAGATTATCTGGCTGCTTGTGTGCAGGCGTGCTGCGTACAAAGGCCAAGCCGACAGGCCCCGTCTCAGATATCCCTTCTTCTTGCTGGGACTGTTTTCTTGTTTAATTTCCCATGCAGTTATGTAGACTCCCTTATGTCCACCGGATGCACTACAAAAATCTCATATGATTTAACCGTTGAAGCGTCAGTTTCATTTGTACTGTTTTTTAAAGACAGTTCCCAACGGAACGCAGAAATACACTGCGCGAGCAAAGTGCACTGTTTTTTAGTGTCAGTGCTGGAAGTGCGTATATTAACTGTGCTTTAACGAGCTAGGAAAATTTCTTTGCAAATTGAGCTGTATGCATGCGTAAAATATTTACTTACGCCGTCATAGGGGCACATAATTTTAATACGTAAGTTTATTTGCGATCCTAATACATTTATTCGGGCCGGTTGGGTTTGAAACGGTCTACGTTTATTCATATATTTATTTATTATATTTGCCGATCCCAGTGGCCGCGCGGTCTAAGGCGTGCGTCTGCGGCCGTTCGCTAGCTGGGATTGCGGGTTCGAATCCCGACGGCGGCATGGATATCTGTCTCTTGTAAGTGTTGTTGTGTTGTCAGGTAGAGGTCTCTGCGTCGGGCTGATCGCCCGTCCAGAGGAGTCCTACCGAGTGTGGTGTGTCTGAGTGTGATCGTGAAGCCTTGATAAGGAGGAGGCCCTGGCCCACTGGGGGCTGTTGCGCCAATGGGGAAAAAATTGTTTATCTTATTTATTTCCATTGCTAATAAATACATTGTCTGTGGCTGGTTGGACCAGAACGGGTTAGTAGGCAGGCTTCTGCACTTCCCTGCTGTGGGAAGTGAGCTTTAAGCATTTCAAATATACTAATCAAAACCGTTTTTTGTGTAACACTCATTCGATAATCATGTGCTATGTTCCTGTTTTTTTTTCTGGCTGCGACCCCATTTTCAGGCGTGTTTTATCTGATTACTGCGTACTGTGTTATGGAGGGACGCTACGCATGTAACGATATTTGCATATAAAATGTGGAACGTGGTTTGCCCTGGTAATGTGGAAGTTATTTGAACGTCATGGCGGGGCACTGCCATAGTTCAGGTGGTTAGTCGCCGTTTTTCGACGGCAAAGGCCCTGTTTCGATACCAGGGAAGTCAGTATGGGATTTGTGGTGGATAAAGTAGCACTGGGACAGGTCTCTCTCTCTGAGTACTTCCATTTGTCTTCTCACGGCCATTTCAGAGTGCTCCGTACCCATTTGTCTGTCTGCCGGGGGTTGGACAGTGGCTCATTTAGACGCCACAGTTGCATAACTAACTAACTAACTAACTAACTAACTAACTAACTAACTAACTAACTAACTAACTAACTAACTAACTAACTAACTAACTCCATGGAGCAGAGGCCTTCTTGAGAAGCTAGCTGTTTCTCAGCTAGTCAAGAAATTCCCCGCATTTTATGGAACCCGGAGTTTCATTACCGCACTCACAAGAGCCCGCCACCTGTCCCTATCCTGAGCCAGCTCAACCCAGTCCATGCCCCCATCCCCCTTCTTGAAGATCCATTTTAATATTATCCTCCCATCTACGCCTGGGTGCAAAAGTGATATGCCTCGATGATTACTACAGTCTGCTTTATTACCCTTCTTATAAATAGGCACAATGACTGACTCCATCCATTCCTCAGGCAATTCCTCCTTATTCCAAATAGAAATAATAAGTTTATGGATTTCAGACCGAATAATCCTACCCCCTGCTTTAATCAGTTCTGCTGGAATCTGATCAATACCTGGTGATTTGTGTCCTTTTAGCTTTTCAATAGCCATATCAACCTCAAAGGCACTGGGCTCAGGCACTAGTGGCTCTGCCGTATGGCCGCAGTTGCATAGAGATGGTAAGGTAGTCACACTACAAGAGAAGTAAAGAGAATAATATAAAACGTGCCCACAATAACAGTGGGCTAATATGCAAAATGATAGTCTCTGCATGTAAGTTTTATTTAATATCTGCAACGTCACATTGTCTGCTAGGGACGAGTTGCTTCATTGACATAAACCAAGACTTGGCCTCACACTGCAATATGTTGACATGGGCCTGGTCACTGGAGTAATAACAAGGGCAAAATTATGTGGAATTGTAGAGCTTCTTGTCTGCGGGCGCCGCTTTCTAGAACGGGCACGATGTCATGCGTTCTCAAACTGGTTGTGACGTAAGCTGTACTGACCTTGAGGACATTTCGCCAGCTAGTTGATAAGTGTAAAAGATAAAAAGCACACAGACGCGCGCACACGCACACACACACGTGGAGTGTAGGAAAGTCAGTTAACTAAGAAAATTATTTTTACAAAATGGTGGACGAGCACGTGATTCGTGAATAGTACTTGGTGGCCTGTAGATTTGATCTTCGAAAGATGTTGAATTTAGATTGTGTTTGGTGTTGGGTGATTTATATTGAACTTTACTGAGGGCTTGTGATTTTGGTCGTGTCTGTTCAATACGGCCTGATGATGTCTTACTAAAAGCCAAAACATGTAGCTGGATTTTATACCACTAAAATATAAGTCCTGTTCGACGGATATATTTATTTTCCTACAATGTTTCTTTTGCGATGATTTTAATCTTATTTATTTATTTTCTGTATGGTGTGAAATTCAGAAGACAGGGAAAAATAATTTTTCATATTAGTGTAATTTGCTTTGCAGTCGTTTTCATCAATAATTCGTACTGTATGAATTTGATAAATATTTTTACATTTCGTTAATGCTTTTTCCACGTTCCGTATATGACCCGTGTAAGTATCGATATTCTGTAATCGATATATATAGAATATCGAAATTTCGTCACAGATGTATGTACCTACAGCTATGTCGACCGCAAAGGAATTTTGTGGTTTTTAGATTCGTAGAGATGGAGTTACTAGAAGATGGTGAGCAAGATTACTTTTGAGCCATAACATGCTTAGGGTCTGGCGTATAGATGATGATGATGATGATGATGGTGATGACAGTGACGATGATTTATCGGATTATCTGGATATTTGACACGTTTTGAATGGTTCTGTATGTCTCTGGTGCCTGAAGTACCACATCGCCATGTGCAGTGGTGGAATAAATACTGGCTGAGACAGATTTATGGACCACAAAGACATACAAAGTGTGAAATGTTCCTTTTAAAACAAGAGCGTGGCTACATTTAGGGGCTGTTTGTATGAAAGATTAATTTTACCTTGGCCTGTTTTGTATGCAAACCCAATGTGTTCAGTAAACATTTACTACATAAAACCAAGTACAAAGAAGCTTTTGTGGCTCCATTTCCGTTCCAGCAGCGGTTGTGTTTAAATTCAGACATGGCGGAGAAAGAATTACCACTGAGAAAATGAAACTGTAACAACTTCTGAAGTTTGAACCATTTGAAACTAAAAGTGGAACTGATGTGCGAAGATTACTGTCTTCCGACATATAACGCAGTGAAAAGTGTATTAGATAAACTTAGACGTTTCGGAGGAAACTTCTTTTATCTTCAGGGTCTTAATTCCCCAATATGGGAAACGGAGGCAGCGGTTTGCTGTGAAATGTCAGTGTGTTTGTATGAAACCACGCGGCGGCACATTCTAGAAGTTGGTCGTCTTCATAGACACCGTCGTGAGAACTTCGTATCCCGCACATAGTGTAACCTGAGATGTAACAGACGGGTCGTAAGCACGTGGGCAGTGCACGTGCGGTTTCTATGCAACAGCGGTTCAAGGCAAACAAGACATGGCGCCAATTGCCACGCCCATACTTTTTCGTAATGTTCAGTTTTCCTGTATGACCCGTAGGCATGTCGCGCCTGTTATAATCCTGTCATGTTACCACACATGTTGACAGGTTAACTAACTGCGTGGAGCAGTGTCCTTGATATGTTAATAATAGTTTGTACGGTCAGAATGCGGAATACTGAAAAATGTAGTAGGGGTAAGGTTACTTGGCCGATCTCAGTGGCCGCGCGGTCTAAGGCGTGGGCCTGCGGTCGCTCGCCTGCTGGGATTGCGGGTTCGAATCCCGCTGGAGTCATGGATATCTGTCTCTTGTGAGTGTTGTGTGTTGTCAGGTAGAAATCTCTGCGCCGGGCCGATCACTCGTCGAGAGGAGTCCTACCGAGTGTGGTGTGTCTGAGTGTGATCTTGAAGCCTCGATAATGAGGAGGCCCTGGCCCACTGGGGGCTGTTGCGTCATGAGGGGGAAAAAGGTTACTTACGAACATAACAGTTTGTATTATACGTTCGTGTGGTATTAACCCTTTAAAGACGAAGCGTATCTGTTTTATATAAGGACTCAGTGCGTACCGCGCTGTAAACACTCTCCACTTCGGTTATAAAAACCAGTCTCTTAATGTTTTATAAGGCAAAAGTTGCTGTTTGTTCTGAGGTCCGTACAAAACACATAAACGCAATGTGGGCACCACGTAGAATTTTTTAATGTTAAACCTGGCGGTATGTAAAGTTACCGCTAGGCTTTAAAAGGTTAATCTGTGATCTTATTGCAAATGGAAATGCAGCGAAGGCATGTTTCTCATATTTCATTGTTTTACATTATATGATACTGCTAGGACGTACTGCGTGATTACTGTATGTACCACGACGTTTAACATTTAAGAAACCGCATTTTACGTACACTGTTTTTTATATGTTCCTCTGATTCTCACAACAAACAGCAAAAAGCAAAACGTGAAAATACTTCTCTGTCCAATGCTCCCCGATTTCCAAAACAGCACTGCTTGTTTGAATGTTCCAACTTCGCTCATTTGTCCTTCTTGTAAGAGCAATACGTAAATGAATGTGAGTACGGGGCAGACTCAAGATAAAGTCCATGTAAACACAACTACGTTCCATTTATTTACAGAACAACATATTTCAGCCGACTGTGCTGACTTTCCTTAAAGTCAAAATGATGCTTCGTTGATGTGAAGCGAAGACTCGGGGTATCTTTCGTGACGTCACGAAAAGCAAATGTCATCTGTCACGGATGGTGACTAAAGACTCTTCTTTGTGCTAGTGGCATCGGAATGAGATTCCTTTCAAGTGCACTCATATTCAGTTCAGACCTGAAAATAGCTGCATAAATTTTGAAGTTATTGTGCCCGGAACGTAAGAAAGAGCGGTAAGAAACTGCAGTAAGGCCCTGTTCGTTACAAATTGACGGCTGCACGTGATTTTGTTAATCGCAATGCTACTGTAGTAACAGCAGGTGTTTCTTTGTAAAGATACGTAGTGAGAGAGTTCCCTTTGTTGAACCGTCCAGCTTAACCTTTTCTTTTCTTTAACATATTGACGTCATTCTTCTATAAATAACATTTTATAATTCACGGAAGCAGAGATAGCTCAGTAGGTGTAGGGACGGCCTCGGTGGCAGAGTAATGGGATTTCGTTTCACCCCCAGGAATTGCGATTTTCACTTCTCCAAAGTGTCCATACCAACTGTGGGGTCCATTCGCCCGCTAGTGCTTCATCCGCCGGGTTAAAGCGGCCGGGCTGTGAAGTCCCACTCATTGCAGACGTAGAAGAATGCCTTTGAATTATACTTCCGCTTCCACATGTCTTCATGGCGTTGTGCGTGATCAAGAACAGGGACAGCACTGAGATCTGAGCTGTTCTGGATGTTATGCAGTGTCGAGTGGTAATCGTTTACCGACGTTTCGGGACAACGTATCGGTCCCATCTTCAAGGGCCAAGAAATCCAAGACTTGGTCTTTGAAGATGGGACCGATACGTTGTCCCGAAACGTCGGTAAAGTATTACCACTCGACGCTGCGTAATATCCCAGAAGAGCACAGATTTCATCAACATCGCGGCGGAAGCCTGAAACTGGGGACAAAATTGCGTGCACGTAGTACGGTGCAACCTGCCTGTAACAGAACCGCAAGGGACCGAAAAATTTTCCGTTGCAGGCAGGTTCCGTTTCATACAGGTACTTGAAGTCTGGATCCTGAGGACACCATATCCCCGGGATTATAAAAGTTTTGCACTGAAGACAGGTTTCCGTTATGCCCAGGTTCCGTTTAAGAAAGGTTTTACTGTATACTGTTAGGATAAGTGACACGGAGAACCATGAGATTGGCATGTGGCTAAGTTAAGGATGTCAATGAACACGAGCAGAATTTTTGGAGAGAAATATTCTTAATAATATAATAAGAGGCAGTAGGACAGCAGTACGATGGATATCGGTGAGATTAGCTGCGAACGTCTTAGGTAAATCGAATCCCTATAATATTTTGGGCCCATCCCAGTGGCCGCGTGGTCTAAGGCGTGCGTCTGCGGCCGTCCGCTTGCTGGGATTTTGGGTTCGAATCCCGCCAGGGGCATGGATGTCTGTCTCTTGTGAATGTTGTGTGTTGTCAAGTAGAGGTCTCTGCGTCGGGCTGATCAGTCGTCCAGAGGAGTTCTACCGAGTGTGGTGTGTCTGAGTGTGATCATGAAGCCTCGATAATGAGGAGGCCTTGGCCCACTAGCGGCTGTAGCGCCATTGGAAAAAAAAATTATATTTTGGAATTACGAGCTTTGATGTCAGCACTTTTGAATGTTTGGATTGTGATAAGTATCATTGTTTCTTAAGTAGGGAAGGATATTCTGCGAGCTGTTCAAAATTCTGTAGGGCTGGAAGCCCTTAAAAGGATTCTGCAGCCTCTGTGTAATCTTATCTGTGCCTTCAGCGGGACTAAATACTATTTCTGAGAAAGTATTGTAGACTAATTGATAGCGGTGCTATAGGTTTGTGTGTTCGCAGTTGAGAACTTCCCAAACTTTATTACTTTTGTAAACGGGTTTGCTGTCACTGTGACTGGCACTGGAGTGTTTGGTATTTTATCAGAAATCCTTCCTATCGTGCTCGAAACTTTACATCAACACATTTACTGTCAGTCTCATAGCAAAGAACTGTGAAAACCTGCGCCAAGTTTCCTCTCTTACGTGGTGTCATTATTGGCGTTTAATTCTGTTCTTTTTTTCTTTACAGGTAAGTGATGGCTCTGCCGTGTTCGGTGAAGACACTAAGGTTAGTTTTCGACTCTACAGCGTTGTACGTGCCTTGTTTATCAGTACTTTCTTTTTAAGTAGCATGTTCTCAAATGCGCTGTTGGCACGATAATCGGACCTCATATCGTCCTGTATAAACAGCTCATTACAGACTTCTCTGGTTTATGTCTTTACGTCTTAAGTAGCCCATTCTGAAGTCAGATCGGCTGTTTGAGTCACCGAACTTCGTATCTTGCGTAAAGAACTGCGTAAAACACTTTTTTGGGACATTTTAAGTAGGATGTGAACATTTCAGCCATTTAGGTCGCCGACCATCTTACTATCTTCGATAAAACCATTTACAACCTATCTGGAGGAAAATTAGTTTCCAGAAAGCACTTAATTATTATTACATAATGTTTTTGCCTGTAGATAGAAATTCTGGGAGCCTCAGCCCCCTGGAGACCTAAACCCTGTCCAGGCCTGTGTACGGATACCTTTACCTTCACATTTTTTTGTAGCATCTGATGTGGTGATGGTGAACAAGAAATTTGTGTCCTCACAGCCATTCTCGGCGCTTGGGATGTGTTCTGCTGAAACTTTTTGCTGATCTGGTATGACATGGAGAATTTAGGCATTCCGATCCACTGCGTTATTTAAATTTCTGATTTCGTCAGATTTTTGGTGACCCGAGTCTCTTGAAAGGAATCTGGTCGTTGTCCACAAACCCTAAGAATAAGGATATTTGTTGCTAATCTACTTTCGGTCCTGAGTAAAAAAGGTCTCAGCGTTCTGTTAAGAGTGGTCTCTGACTGAACTGTGGATTAGTTGACAGAGTGATCGTCTGTCGTATTTCATAAGTTCATTTGTATCATGACCTGAAAAAAAAACAGTTTGCTAGTAGGATTATGTAGTGTCAAAGTGTGTTAATCCTTCAAAACGCAGTGGTTACTGTGGCATGCCAGCTGTATTAACATTGAAACCTCTGCTTTGTATGTATGTTTCATTTGAAGAGCACACGGTACACAGGAATTCTGTACCTCGACAACATAAACTGATCAGACTTTGTAATGGAGACTGTGGGAATAGAAATGAATGTTTAATCATGATTCCGATGAATTTCATAATTCAGACGTTTAACATGGTTCTGCACGGGTCAGGAAAAGAGCGGACACGTGTGGCAGGAGACTGCGTGCTGCCCCCATCTCGTATTTTTAGTACTTACGTTGGACACCTCCTCTACGTGAACAGCAATAACAAATCGAGAAGAAATCACAATATATTAATTGTTGTAGGTGTAGAAAGGCATGTAAAGGGGAGATAGCCGGTGGACGGACACATCAATTCTGTAATCAGTGTGAGTTTTTAAAGGGTGGAACATGGCGTACACCCAAGCCATATCACAGACACAACTGAAGTCATTAAAACGGAATTTATCTTTTGTATTCAACGTGTAAATTATTTCCGAAAGTAAAATTAGGGCCTTATATGTAATTCCGTCTTCTTATCGGTTGATAGATACACTGTTCAGTCAAAGAAGGTCTGAGGCTATGACGCTTACATTGATGACTTATGTACTGGCCACCTCGTACCTCGGTCAGCTTGACAGGCTGGCCGCCTGCACACTTTGATACAAAAGCTGTCTGTTAGTTGTGTGACTCTTGGCCAAGTGATCCTATCCACGAAGTTGACCACCTGCAGAAGAACACAATAAGAGAGAAATGCTAAAAGCAATTACAGGTACACACAAATACGTGTCACGACCATCCCAAACCCTCTGAAAGTTCGTGTGCACCGCACTGTGGTGCTCCCTGTGGCAACATAAGGATCAGACGTGTGGAGGAGGACAGGCTGTGTTGCATCTTGATATGGAGTCTACAGTACGTGAATGATATTCAGCGTAAGGTGATTATCGGCTAATGAACTGGAAATAAAAGTGTATAGAAATACCTAATGCTTCATTTTAGTTACTGTCCCGGCATCTGCCTGGAAAAGTCTGAAGGGAAACACGAAGATAATGTCAGAAAAAGCAGCATAGTTTAGGAAGAACTTTCCATTTCCACCTGCCTCCTGTGTCCCAGAAGATGCAGACAGTAGATTCCCCCGCGACGCGTGGCTTTTCTAGCAAAGTACACATCACAGAATACAGAAATCTTTGATTGTGATGTCTGATGAAGATCAGAATTTATGTGCATTCAAGTAACCAAATACACAGGGAATCTTATGCCATTCGATATTATGAGTTACTGGCAAAAGTTTCAACAGATGCGATTCACATTCCTAGTTTGTTCTAATTATTGCACTGTAAATGTACGATTCTTACACAGCAGCGACCCGTTGCTAGTCGCAGACCATAACGGACACGTGGAAGCGTGAGGTATAAAATTCCTCACTTCCGTGATTTACGTCCGATGTGATCATTATAGCATGCCGACATCAGAGAAAGTGCGGAGACATGAACAGCAGGTGGAATTCTTGGTCGGAGTAAGCAATGTGTAAGTCCAAGTTGCTCTATACATATACGAACATTTCCGCAAAGTCTTGGAATTTTAATTAATCTCAGACAGTTTGCAAAGACTATATACCGTCTAACGATCCATCCTCTCCCCTGACGGCAATGGTGTTTCTCAAACCATCCAACCGGACATTGTGGTGGCATTCCTTCGTCGTGTTCTTAAGTTATAGGGTTAAAATCTCCGCCCAGAAGTCGGCCGAGGACGTTTTCGGGATTTTCTCTGTCCCTACAGGCAATTGCCGTGATTGGGTTTCCGGATAGAAGAGTGCCAGTATGTTGAACATGGAGGCAGCGGGTTCCCCCATAGTGTTGGCACCTGTCTACCAAAACCACGAGTCGTTACATCCCAGCAGACCGTGGGCAGTCACAGCCATGAGAATGTCATATCTTACCGTGTTTGTACTAGTTCTGCGAAACTGCCGGTTTCCTATTGTGGCCCAGTGAGGAGCGTTTGGGAGATTGTAGCAGCCAAATTGGACGTGGGTGTGAATGATAGGGCATGTCAATCTGGAACGCTTTGTTGACCCTTTAAAGACGAAGCTTATCTGCTTTATACAAGAACTCAGTGCGTACCGCGCTGTAAACACTCTCCACTTCGGTTATAAAAACCAGTCTCTTAATGTTTTATAAGGCAAAAGTTGCTGTTTGTTCTGAGATCCGTACAAAACACATAAACGCAATGTGGGCACCACGTACAATTTTTTAATGTTAAACCTGGTCGTATGTAAAGTTACCGCTAGGCTTTGAAAGGTTAAAGCTGATCATGGGAGACACATCTGTGTGCAGCATGGAGAGGTAAGAGGCTCACCTTAAGAGGGACAGAGCGTTTGGTAGTGTTCCATATTACACAGACAGCCAGACAGAATGGTGCACGTTGTATGAAGCCGGAAGGTGCATTACCGTGTTCTCGATAACCCGCCACTGGTTCCTTTGTTGAGCCACTTTAGGATCCATCTTCTTCTAGGTTTTCCGAGTGATCTCTTCCATTCAGGCTCTCGACTTCGGTTTTGTATCAATTTCCCATCGACACCATACGTTCTTCTTGTCCCGCTTATCTTGTCCCTTTTTATTAGCTTAAAAGTATACCTGTCTGGTGAACAGAACGAATTATGTACAGGGTGAGCGAAAAGTCTGTGTGCACCTTTCGGAACTAAGTTAGCCTGGAAGTCACATTGGATATACAGTACGTACGGTGACAGTGTGTTGGAAGTGACCCCCACGGGAATGTGAAAGAGGTTAGGGATACAACCTGAAGTGTTTTAAGTATGGGGCGTTTGCCACATGCAGTACAGTGCAGTACATCCGTCTTGCACAGGTGCACAGGACCTCTCGCCCATCCTGTAGTTTCTCGTTGTTATGTTCTTTCTTGTGTGGTGATGGGTTTATGGACTTTATCCATCGTCCGAAGAGTAGAATATTAAAAAATTAAAATAACAACGTTTCGGAAGCTGGTTCTGCGTCCGTCCTCCGGTGGATGGAGGGGGAGAAGAGAATAACACTTACTCTGTTGGGCCCGTTAGACAGAACTAGCCTCCATGGACTCTTTGGACGATGGATAAAGTCCATAAACCCGTCACCACACAATATTATACACCATCGTCAAAACCTTTTAGAATTTATGTTCTTTCTTCTTCACAAGCCCATAATGGAGTGCGAGAGACAGAACGATTTTGCAGTGTGAAGTAAGTCGCCCGCCTGTGCTTAACATTTTAAAGCCTAGCGGTAACTTTACATACGACCAGGTTTAACATTAAAAAACTCTACGTGGTGCCCACATTGCGTTTATGTGTTTTGTACGGATCTCAGAACAAACAGCAACTTTTGCCTTATAAAACATTAAGAGATTGGTTTTTATAACCGAAGTGGAGAGTGTTTACAGCGCGGTACGCACTGAGTCCTTATATAAAACAGATACGCTTCGTCTTTAAAGGGTTTTTATAACCGAAGTGGAGAGTGTTTACAGCGCGGTACGCACTGAGTCCTTATATAAAACAGATACGCTTCGTCTTTAAAGGGTTCTTATAACCGAAGTGGAGAGTGTTTACAGCGCGGTACGCACTGAGTGCTTATATAAAACAGATACGCTTCGTCTTTAAAGGGTTTTTATAACCGAAGTGGAGAGTGTTTACAGCGCGGTACGCACTGAGTTCTTATATAAAACAGATGCGCTTCGTCTTTATTAAAGGGTTAATTTTATAAGTAACCCCATGGAAGAGGGACTGTCTTAAGAGGTTAAGCTTCGTTAAAGCTAGTCAAGAAATTGCTTTGCACGGAACCTGAAGACTCATTACCATATTCATAATAGCACGCGCATGGATTCCCATGAGTGAATTTATTCGTGACCTTCGTATGTTTTTTCTTTAGGCTCAATTTAACCCTTTAAAGACGAAACGCATTCTAATATACAGACTCAGTGCGTACCGCGCAGTAAACACACTCCACCTCAGTTTAAAAAACCAATCATTTGATGAAATGTAAGGTAAAAGTTGCAGATTGTTCCGAGATAAGTACAAAACACATAAACGCAATGTGAGCACCATGGAGAATTGACTAAATTTAAGCCTGGTGGTACCTAAGGTTACCGCAAGACTTTAAAGAGTTAATATTATACTCCAATGTACGACTAGTCTCGCAAGCACTTTTCTTCCGTTTAGATTTATCTGATTACAACTTAGTACGCAGGTGTATTTATGACAGTCGAACCTGGTACCAACGACATCGGTGTATACGACACGTCATCTATAGCGTCAGGTAGTCTGTGGTACCAATTAATTCCTCACTGTTTGCCATGATATTATACCCCTCGGTTATAACAACATTCGTGTATAACGACACACAATATTCAGTCCGTTTCATGACGTTATAACCGAGTTTGGCTGTATTTTTCGCATATGTGCCTAATATCCCTCTCAAAGCACCGCCCTTGTTTTGATTGCTGTCTTTGTTTTAAAAATTTTCCTTTTTTCCCCAAAACGTCCAGACCAGCTGTGGGGCCCAACAGGCCTCCTATTCAACGGGTACCGGGGGTTCTTTTCCAAGGATAAAGCGGCCGGGGCGTGAAGGTGACCACCCACCTCCATCTAGTGCCGAAGTTAAGAATGAGTGGAACTGTGCCTCTAATCCCTCTCTGTACCTCCATGGCGTGGACAGGGGCAACTTTACCTTTATCTTTTTTTGTTCATTTAACGACGCTGTATCTCTGACGGTATAGCTTCGAATGTTAGGGTGATCAGTGAACAGTGAATTGGAAAGGTTGTGGAAGAAATCGGCCACGACGTAGTTGAAGTACTCTTCCTGCACTTGATGGGATGAACTCTATAAGCGGAAAGCCTCAGCAAGGGTAGTCGCTATCCAGGGTGGGGCTGTAACCGGACAACCCCCAGTACAGGTCAGAAGCATTGGCGCTTGTGGCAACCAGGGCTGTGGAGTTGGTACACAAAAGCTCCGACTCCGACTCCTCAATTTTTAAAACTCCGACTCCGACTCCTTCATAAAAGCTCAATATGTATTAATAACGGTAAACCTATAAGAAATTTCATCACCACCACGTGAATCATCAGGCTACTGTTTAGACTTATAACCTATATTTAAGTATAAGTCTAATGGTTACTGTAGCTATCAGGGCTCTGGTGTTGGAGTATCTGGTTAAGATTTTAGACTGAGGTCGGAGTCGGGAGTCGGTACATTTTTACCGACTCCGACTCCGACTCCGACTCCGGCTCCGACTCCACAGCCCTGGTGGCAACTTGCTGGATGGCCCCTTTCGTTGTAAACGTATTATGCATCAGGAGTGCGTAAATCGGGGACGCCAGGTCGCCGTGACGACTGATTTGTGTTACTGTGGCGCGTAATATTTGTGGGTCCTCAGTATGGAATTTGCTTCATGTTACACTTCTGGCCTTGTAACATTTGGAGGTGGCGCCTAGATATTTGGAACATTTGTGCACCCCTGTTTTTCATTTCTGTTTCATTCATACTTGCCAGGCCACGGATCCCCTTGGGCCAGTTGGTCATCCACCTCTGGTGTTCAGTATTCAGCACACGGCCTAAGTGTTGCGTGGGCCTATCGTTATGTCCCACAGATGTAACGAGGCGAAAGTAAAACATTTATCTGATTTGAATTTCGTCACGACGTCTTAACACGGCTCTGCGTCTGCACATGTACGGTCTTTGCACATCGCTCGGTCTGTGCACATCGCTTGAATACCAACGTGTTTCATGTCTAGATGGCACGTTGCTTGCGAAATGTTTAGCGTATCGCGTTCGTCTGATGCCGAATTGTGGACGGTCCCTCTGCAGTCGCGGGGGTTTCGATTCCTGAATAACGCCACACTTAATAATATCAGCTGAAAGTTTTCCACATTGTCTAGGCCTACCCTCCTCCAGTGTTACTAGTATTTATCATGTGATGTGTGTTAACACAAGTATATATAAAGCTACAACGGATTAATTTTCGGGTTCTATGAAATGCAAGAAATTTGTTTATCTGGGCGCATCCTAGCTTCCCAAGAATGACTCTGATCGAACAAGTTGGCTCAGTCGGTAACAGTTCAATCTTTTATTTGTTAGGTACCAGGGCTCGGTCGAGGCGCCACCATTCTACCAGTCTTTCCGTGGTTTTACTTAGTAACTCCAGACACATTTCAGTATAGCAACTTAAATCAGGCCATTGTCACTTCCTTTCACTTCCTAATTCATCAGTCATTGGTCATCCTAGCTTTCGACGCTGTAGCCAGAGTTCCTGACACTGTCGTTAGATGAATATAAAATAAGCACTCGTAATAAATGAATGTTATGCTTTGTGGGGTCTAATTAGTTATGTCTTATTAAAACTATCTTCAGGTAAACTAGCAAATATCCGGTACTCATTTTCAGGTAACGACACTGCAGTGCTTGTTTATTAGTAGCGCGTCACACACGTACGTACATCCGCACCAACTTTTATATTCCTGTGTACAGCGGTCCATCAGTTAGCAGTTTAGCCTTAACGCAAATTGTGTAACCCTGTGATGAAGACGCAGAAAAACATAATCACTTTTTTTTTATTCTTCCGTGTAATGGAGCACCGGTGGAATGAAATTGACAGGGGAAAACCGAAGTTCCGCTTTGTTTCGTAGTCCTTACCTCTTCTACCTACTCACAGTAGGCGTCGAGGTTGTTTATTTTCGCTGGATCACGCTGAGACACACACCACAGTCGGTAGGACTCCTCTGGACGAGGGATCGGCCCGTCGCAGAGACCTCTACCTGACAACACAATCACAACAGACAAACATCCATGCCCCCGGTGGGATTCAAACCCACGATCCCAGCAAGCGCTCGGCCGCAGACCTACGCCTTAGACCGCACGGCCACTGCGAACGGAAAACCGAAGTACTGGGGGAAAAAAAAACCTGTTCCAGTGCCACTTTGTCCACCACAAATCCCACATGGACTGAAACGGGATCGAATCCGTGCCTCCTTGGTGGGACTGGAAGAGTTACCCCAGAAAATTATTCCATATTTTATAATGGAATGAAAGTATGCTGCTGTGTCCAGATGTAGCACAGTGTTAGTTTGAAAGTACAGTACATGGTCGTATCGTCCAGGGCTCTTCCTGCCCCACATTTTACATGGGAAATTAGCCTAATGGGTTCTTTTCGTTATCTTACCGCAAGCCTGACCCCAGGCGATGGACACAAAGCGATGTCTTTACTGTCACCACGACATGTCTTACCACTACAAGCTGTAGCACTCTGCAGTAAATTGACACGAATTTCAGTTTTACGTTATCGTGTGTCGGCGATGCGGTAAGTTCAGTGGCCTCGTTTGATACACTCGGCATTCGACCATAGTGCATGTAAGGTAAACTCATGTTAACTCTTTACAGAGTGCTTCAGAAGCTAACGAAGAGTCGTTGCGGTCTGAGATATTTCTTAACATACAGTCGAACTCGTTTACAACGTCATGAAGGGGACTGAATATTTTGTGTCGTTATAAACGAGTGTTGTTACAACCGAGAGTGTAACGTTTATGGTTAACAGTGAGGAATTAATTGGTACCACAGAATATCTGACGCTAGAGATGAGGTGTCGTATAAACCGATGTTGTTATAACCGGATTCGACTGTATTTTGTTTCGCGTTTAATGTTTATTTAACCCTTACCAAACCCCCTAAATGGAGGGGCACCTCGTAACGGTTGCCAGCGACTGCGTGTTCACCACGTGCGCACTTAACATCTCGTACCGCGTGCTGTGGTATGCACTCAGATACGACGTTGTGTTCTTTCTGTCGGAAACACGTAAGTGGACAGATCCGCCACGTCGAAGGGTGCGCAGAGTTAGGGCAGGTCAGTTTCTTGCTTGACTCTCGCCCCCCCCCCCCCCCCGCCCCCAACATATCGTATTGTTACACTGTTACACTGTGTTTTCAAGTACTGGACTTTTGAGAGGCTCGGATAACGGCAGAGATGCACCCTCATAGCACTGCTCCGTCCCCTCCTCACTTTTTCCTGCGTGAGGACGGATGCCGCAAGTTGTGTACACACTGAAGAGCAGAAAACGCGCTTCCGTGGTAACACGGAACGTACTTAACACAGACACTGGCTGGTTGGGGAATTATTAACCCTTGATATTAGGGTCATGCCACCAGCCGCAAGGCAGATGCCTCATACACATCCCGTATTTTGTCCGACAGCGTTTGCCACTTCCAGCCTTTATTCCGCTTCGCTTGGGAACGGTTGGTCGAGTGGGCTACGTAAATGCGATTATTGAGCCAACAGGAAATGACAGACCATAGTTGTCAGATAAAACAACGATATAGATATAAATACAATAATTTGTATTATTTTAGTACTCTCTTCATTAACTCAGGTTATGCAGCGTTGAATGATACTACAGTTACTAAGCACTGAATGGGTGACGTTTCGTAGGAAGCGATCGTGTATAATTGTCCCCGAACTTGCCTGGAGGGACTGAGGAAAACGAAGATAAACTGCATTGAGTATGGACAGTCCCCGGGCTAAGATTTGATCCCAGACCTCCCCAGTACGAAATTAGAGAAGTGTTGTCCATTCAGCTGCGGTGTTCGATCCTGCCTAAATCAAACGTTTGTAACAATCGTATTACGTGGTATAAAGATAAGAAGTAAAGCGTATCTGTTTGCGGCCGCTTCCTGACTTTCAAACTCCCCCTCATAATTGCAGTTTAGTAATGACACTTGTTAACAGTAGTATTCCACCGGGTTTTCAAACTGTGACGCTGCGAATATGCTTGCATATGCGAGCAGACGTGGGTTACTTCGGCCATTACGCTTCAGGGCTTACGAAGCGTTACATACTGAAAAGCCTGTATTATGTTATAGGCTTACAACTAGCGAAAATAAATTGAAGACGTAATCAGTTTTATCTTAATGTCTACGCGTAGTTATGGTGTAGGATTTAAATCCCATAAATATCGACGTTCTCTGATGAAAGTCCGTAACTCTTGATCCTGAATGACCTTAAAATGGAATAACCGCTTGTATTGTAAATATGGTTTTGATTTTTTATTAGAAGTACAGATGTGAACTCGGATCTACAGTGTAATAATTCAAAAGTCGATTGAAGCTGGTATTTCAGATGGAGAAACACTACACATGTTTCGTATCTGATAGACACGAACATCTGAAATGTCAAGGTTTCCGCTGAGACTGTTTTTTAATGCGTTTCTTATGTAAGTACTGAGTGTTAGTTAGCAGTAAAATACGCACTGTAATAAGCAAACTAACGAAGTTGTAAGAAATGCGGTGTTTTTTCAAATTATGACGCTGCGAATGTGCTTGTAAAAGCTGTTAACGCAGCTACATATAATTAACACTCTGTGGCACAGTGGTGAAAATTGAACGACGGAAATGCACGCCAAGGAAGTTACTTTTTCTGTATTTGCGGCAGAATGGAGACTGTTCTTAGTTTTATATGACAGTTGTTTGATTGAAATTCTTTCGGAGATATGTTTCCCTCATTGGTTGCTTATTGAACGACGTTAGTAACCCTGCTTTTGTTTCACACTATATTGCTTTGAATGTTGGATGTTTAGTGAAAAAGAATTGCAAGCGGCGTGGAACAAAGAGATCGTGGCCCACCATGAAACATCTCAGTCAAAGTAGCTTAGTGTTTGGACCTCAATTGTGAACACGTGACCTATTCGAGTACGAAACAGGAGTGCCACAACTACGGAAAAAGGAAGTGTCACCTACTCGAACGGACCTTTCCTTTTTGACAGTTGGGCGGTAATGAAAGCTTGTACTAGCAGAAATTTTTGCGCAAACGTAAAGCAAACTTGACTGTGTAAATATACAGAATGGTGCATAAGCCGCTTGACGCTGGGTGTTTGACAAAAGACAGGCTTTCACGTGACTTTTGGGGCACACTGTACTTATGTCTGTCCTGCTCAAAATTTCTTTTACGATTAATATAATGTTGTAAAAAGAGTGTCATTCTTCCTGCCTGTGACTCATGAATTTTGTGTTATTTTTCGACGTTCTATAAACTGCTTCGGTAATTTAGCGTCGAACTGTAACGGTAATTTAATTCGGTGAACTTAAGAGAAATCGTTACTCCCTCAGACAGCATACACACTAATTGGTCTGTCTGATGGAGGCATGCTGTTTTCTCTTTGCCATACAAACTGGATCTTTATATATAACGTAGATTGATTTTGTTCTTCAGACAGTAGAAAAGGAAAAAATAAAAGCTAGATGCTTTCCATTGGCAGGTCTCGATCATTCACTCTGTCACGGCCGGGCAGTCTAATGAGTTTGTTGTCTGGGGTCCACAAGGCAGCATTTCCTGAAAGGACAGCTTAAGAATGCAGCAACTGTTACTGACTTTCATAACTAATATTTGCATAGTGGAGAGACGTACAGCACTGCACGTTTTAACCTACTTGCCTTCCGTAAAGGGAAAATATGTAGATTCAGTTCTTATGGGGCCTTACGCCGCGTCGTTTGGTAAGGAGTTACCGGCGTCGATTAACTGCTAACCAATCGACATGTTGGAACGTTCAAGAAGAATTGAATCTTCAAGTAAATCGCTGTGAGAAACTTAAATCTCGAAACTAAGTGGACTTAGTAGATCCCCATACTGTCTGTCTGTGTCTCCCATTTTAACTGTTGAATCAGTCGATCGATTTTCACGAAATTTGGTGTTAACTGAGTGCCATTTGGGTTATCCCCAAACAATGTTTTTGTTCCCCGAATCAGTAATAACATCGCAGTGGAGGGGTAATTTTAGTGTTCTACAGTAAACCCGTCTTAAACGGAACCTGGCTATAACGGAAAACTGTCTTTAGCGTAAAAACTTACAGTGCCGGTGATCCATATTTCAAGTACCTGTGTTAAAAGGAACCTTCCTGTAACAAAAAAATTTCCGACCCCCTTATGATTCCGTTATAGGTAGGTTTCACTGTCCTTAACGGCGATGTCATTTGTAGATGAATGGAATATGAGTATGGAGCATTTGGTTGAATTATACTGACACAGGGAAACCGAAATAATGGGAGAGAAACTTGTCCCAGTGCCATTTCGTCTACCACAAATCCCACGCGAGGTGGGAGTCACTCTAACGGCGCTTACTGTAGGATACTGAAATAATGTTAATAGGTGTGGAGAAACATGCAGCTTTGGTTGTAATGAGGGTTTTTGTAGAATGTGAAAGAACAATATGGCATCCTTGCGAAATTCTTTTTGTTTTGGTACCGTAACTAACGCACAATTGGATCTAGGCACGTGCAGTTTGGTGTAAGTTAGATTAACATTTACACTTGTGTATGAAGTATTGTTTGTAAATCAACAGTTTCAAAAATAGCGACGACGTAGCTTCAAGTTCCGACAGATTGGGTGAAAAGTAGTCTTAATATTTAAGTAAGAAATACTAAAAGACGAATCTGATTACTATATCAGACTTTTCTTTTTTCCGCCTGAGAGATTCCGAAACGCGAAAGGCTGAACCCTTTATAACAGCAGCAACTACAAGGACCACCTGCTTTAACCCTTTAAAGACGAAACGTGTCTGTTTCATATAAGGACTCAGAGCGTACCGCGCTGTAAACACTCCACTTGGGTTGTAAAAACCAATCTCTTAATGTTTTGTAAGGCAAAAGTTGTTTGTTCTGAGATCCGTACAAAACACATAAACGGAATGTGGGCACCACGTAGAATTTTTTAATGTTAAACCTGGTGGTATGTAAAGTTACCGCTAGGCTTTAAAATGTTAACAGTATGAAACATGAACATTTTGCCCCATATATCTGTACGATGCTGGCAATAAAACATTGACCAAACTAAGGGCGTCAGAAATATGCTGCTGGGACACTGCAGTGTTAAGTGGGGTTGCCGCGCTACAGTATTTCACGTAGGCAGGAGCAGCAGCAGCGCTTGCTGTGGGCAGGCAGAGAAAGTTGTCGGCACGAAAAGCTCAGTACCGCTGGCAACGGAGCGACGGTTGGATGTGTGCTCGTGCGTACGGTGGAGGTGTAGTGTTAAGTGTTGTTATTACATCATGATGGCCAGTGAGTGAACAAAATGGTGGTGTTGACTGATGATGAGGAAAATAAGTGCCGTCTGGTGTCGGTACGGCTTTTTGATAGTGCGGGGGTTGATGTGCCAAGGCCATCTGAGGAGCCGCGCCCCCAATTGGAATACAGGTGGGAACGAGAAAAGCAACGAGCTGCCAGGCGTAGGGGTTCCATGGCCAGGGCAGCTTCTGTGCCACGTCTCAGGGTAAGAGGGTCAAATCTGTATTACGTTAATCATGCACTGTGAAGTAGTGGAAGAGGCGTGACGCCCCTAAAATCTAACCCAGCTATTTCCACTTTGAGTGACCTTTCAGTGGAGCAGGAAACCTGATTTACGTGTTTAACACTGTCCAAACAAACACGGCCATTTGGTTCAATAAGATCTTAATAAGAACTCCGCTATGTGACGCCAAAATATGTAAGTACAAATAAATGGTAATAACCGACAAAACAGCAGTAGAAAGAACGTAGCAGTAAAATTTAGTCTCAATCAAGAACTAAAGTTTCTTTATGTGAATGAAAAAGCTGAATGAGTAATTGTGCCGGATCCATTTGAAATGTGCCAAGCAATGGAACGGTATTTGGCCGTGTGTACAAGCATCAATAGATCAAAAATTAAACTGTATGATTCAAGATAAATACACAAAACTTAATACAAAATTGGATCGATTACATAACCTTCACATAGAATGCAACAACAGTCACAAAGAAACTGATTTACGTATTTTTGGTGCGGGTAACAAACTCGATTTTGTTTATTCGTCGATGCAGACTTTATTTTTTTAAAACAATACTGCAAGCAGTTTGCTCCGTGTCATAGTACACAGACTGTACCAGCGATAGTGTAACTCCAATTATCCGGGTTAATTGGGACCGCCAGCCGTCCAGATATGCAGAAAATCCGGATAACTGGATTTTTCTTTAAAAATAAGTTACATTGGCAGTTTAAAGTGGAACAGAATTTCTACAAACGGCCATTTTGTGCCAAATATTTATTTACGTACAAAAACATAAGTATTTACTAATTTAATCGTTTCGTAGTCCTTTCCTCATCATCTACCTACTCACAGCAGGTGTAGAGGTTTTTTGTTTTTCACTTGATCACACTCAGACACACTCCACAGTCGGTAGGACTTCTCTGGACGAGGGATCGGCCCGTCGCAGAGACCTCTACCTGACAACACAAACACTCACAAGAGACAACCATCCATGCCCCCGGTGGGAAAACACAACCAAATTTTATTTACGCCCTCAAAGTGTGGCTTTCGCTTCACCGATTTTCACGAAATTCACAACTGCTTAGCGGGATTACGTTGAGATCTTCTGTACGGAATTTCACCCAAAGGGGGCAAGAAATATGGAAATTACTTGTAGAAATTTTGTTACTCTTCTACGTGAATTACGGCTGACGGTGTAACATGACTCAGTTTCCCCCAAGAATTGAGATTGTTGGGTCTGAGTTGAGGGGCCTCATACAAACACTTTGCTTATCTTCAGAATTCGGCAGTTGGTATAGTTGCGGCGTTCTTGTCTGAAATATATCAAGTTACATTTTGGTTAGTGTTATTCCACGGTGTCCCAGCTAGACTATCGATTGGCTGATTGTAGGTGTCAAAGAACGCTCCGTTTCGGAGACTGCTTCTGTCTCCATCGTTGGATAAAATTTGAGGAAAAAAAACAGTCGGAACCAATTAGATGAACCTAATGTATAACTTACTCAGTTGGTAATACTGACCAATATTATATTTATGTGATGTGCCAAACTAAGTAGAAGGTATCTGTCCTTGTGCCTACAGACGCAGGGTTTCCGAAACGTCGTGTTCTTAGAATATTCTAATCAGGCGATGGATAAAGCCCAATTGGAATGATGCATTATGAACTGTTTAAGTATTAAAGTTAACCTGAATTATACATGGTTTTTATTACATGACTTTTATGAGCCGGGCGAATCCCTAAACCAGTCCGGGCAGCGTCATAATTTGAAAACATTCAGTTAGTACCCGACAGCAAACGCTCCGTCTGCAATACTTAAGCAGTCAGTTAATGCTGTATAGGGAAATAATCGCTGTTTGGTCTGAGATCCATACAAAACACACAAATACGCTGCGTGGACAGAACGTAGAATTTTGTAACGTTAAACCTGGTGGTGCATAAAGTAACCGTTGCGCTGAAGGGTGAAATATATATCATCGTCCTTAAATTTTAAGAATTATACGTCATATTTTAGTTTATATTGCGTAAGATGGTGTTTTTTGTTAGGCTTTATTATTGTGCAGCAGATTCCAGCATTCAATTGCGTTACGTTGGTACTGCTTGTTTAATGAAGTATTGGTATTGAGCCTTTAGTGAAGTATTGATACTCAAGTCTATAGTGAAGTCTTAATACTGTGTCTTCAGTGAAGTACCGGCGCAATAAAGTCCCGAAGTTCGTGAAACTCGATGTTCGGGATTTCGACCTTTCGTGATCACTTATTTTAGTGCTGTTGTTTCGACATTTCTTGACTGGCCCGGACGTATCGGAACGAGACCACGTGACTGGCGCGGCAGTTTCCCTCGCTGCTGCTACTGCACGCGTCTCTCTCAGCTCAGTCAAGCTCTGTTTCTTTCAGTGAAGTTAACCGCTTTTGTACTTGATAGAATGAGACTCTCCCCTAGTTATTTAATGCATTTTATGCTTCCAAAAATTTGTATTTTATTAAAATAAACTATAATGCGTTTTATGTTTTTGAGGTTATGCTATATCTTTATTACTGGCATTTCGTAAGTTCTTGTAATCAAACAGGCGTTTTATATTGAAAGTGATCCTAAAAAGCTATCCCATTACAGGCCTGGACAGGCCCTGAGGATTCCAGGAGGTTGAGGCTCCCAGATTTCAAGGCAATCGGCACATGAAAGTAGTAAGGTTGTCAGCCCTACGCACCGGCCGCCTTTACCCCCCAGGAAATATTCCTTGTACTCATTTCTGTTAGAGGCTGAATCGACCCCAGGGCCATAGTGCGGCCGGAAGGATTATGTCAGTGAAACCATCGGGAATCGAACCCGCGACCTTCCGTCTTGTAGCGCAGTGCCTCAACCAACTGCGCCACCGCCTGCCCCGAAAATGATCCTAATGTTCGTGACAGTTCTTTACGTTCGAATTTGTCACGGATGTCAAGTCTTCTGTGTTAGTTTTCGTTGCATGTCCGCGCGTTAGTGTTTAATTTCAGTCACACTTCGCTAATTAATTTTTAGTTTTCCTGGCGCTACGTTAGTTTTTGGTACGGTACAACAGAATTTACCACATAATTACTGTAATTGTTTTGCGCACTTGAGAGTAACAGCGATGTGAGTGCGTCACTTTTCGGACGTCGGTTTGTTGAGTTGAGGAACCGACGTGTCGTATATAAGAATCAGTGTGCTGGTAAATAAGGCGAATGAAAAATGAGGTAATGAGGGAAGTGGAAGACAACTTAGTAACTTAGTCACAGGATATACGGCCCTTGGGCAGGGATCCTAACCATCGACTTCCCGCGTGTTAAACATTGAACCGCAGAGCTTGCCTACTTTGTGTTATTGTTTAGGTAGGAACTTCAGTAAAAGCAGCCACATACTGTGCGTGTCATATTTGAGACGAGGGGTGCACAAACTAAAGATTGTACGGTGGCGCCTAGACTTTTGAGGTGGCTCGTAGATTTTTTAAAAATTTGTGCACCCCTGTGTGGGACTACCATTCAATTAATTGCTTTTAGCTTACTCCATAGGACAGCGTGTTCATGTGTGACGGTCGAACAAATGCTATAACATGCCTTTGTTTTTTTGTACTTTGATTTCTGATATTTGAAATATTCACGTATTTCGTGCGATGGCAGATTATTAGCTCGATGATTCGCACACGTGAGTTCGTTGCAGTGAGAGGACAAGGAAATTATTGTACAGCGTGTTTTTGTTTTGAACAAACAAATAAAACAAACAAGGAAGCAACAAAACACTAACCGATGCAGTAGATTTTTCGAGCATTGATACACTTCAGTGCTGATTAAAATAAATAGGCGCGCTTTACGTTCGAAAGCATAAACCACTGAGTGTTTAATATGCTCAATTTATTGTACCAACTACATGAACTTTATTTATTACATATGAGTGTTAAACACGTAGCTGTGACATGTTTCGATACAAGCGTACCATCTTCAGGGAGCGCAAAATGCCGGGTTTAAAACCAATTGCCAACGACAAGCCACTATTTACATGGTTTCACAGTCTTTAGTAGGCTCGTTTGTTGATGCCGTTTATGTACAAAGCATACAGCTTGTGCTGTTTTTAAAACCTTACGGTTAAAATACGATTAAAACATTTCTTATATAATAAATATGATTTATACAAATTAAAATTATTGTTGCGGCCGGTAGTGGAAACTTCCAGTTTGTGGCGTTATATGTTCAGGTCTGTAGTGCTTATCTCAATCCAAGGTGGATCGGGTCGCTGTGTTTATGCTGTGTCGTGCATCGGAGCGCCGATCCCAGTGGCCGTGGGGTCTAAGGCGTAGGTCTGCGGCCGAGCGGTTGCTGGGGTCGTCGGTTCGAATCCCACCGGGGGCATGGATTTTTGTCTTGTACAGTGTTTGTGTTGTTAGGTAGAGGTCTCTGCGACGGGCCGATCCCTCGTCCAGAGGAGTCCTACCGAATGTGGTGTGTGCTTGTGTTTGATCAAGTGAAACTAAAAATAACCCTCTACACCTACTGTGAACAGGTAGGTAGAAGAGGGAAGGACTGCGAAACGTGTTTTTAACAGTAGTATGTGATGACGAATGATGCGCGTTTAGTTGGTATAATGAATTGAACAAGTTTCGTTTCGCAGTCCTTCCCTCTTCTACCTACTTGTTCACAGTAGGTGTAGAGGGTTATTTTTAGTTTCACTTTATCAAACACAAGCACACACCACATTCGGTAGGACTCCTCTGGACGAGGGATCGGCCCGTCGAAGAGACCTATACCTGACAACACAAACACTGTAAAGAGACAAACATCCATGACCCCGGTGAGATCCGAACCCGCGATCCCAGTAAGCGCTCGACCGCAGACCTACGCCTTAGACCGCGCGGCCACTGTGATCGGCTAAATTGAATACATTGATCTAAAAATACACGGAATGGACCGCCTTAAAAAGAATCACTGACTGTTGTTATCTGGGTGTTGAAAGTGTAATCGAATGCCGACATTGTCAGACAACATAGTGTCCCTATCTTCAAGGGTCGAAACGTCTAAGAAGAAGGGGCATTTCGACTCTTGAAAATGGGGAGACTCGTTGTTTGCTTCGAAAAATCGGGAACCAATTACCCAGTGACAGGGTGTCATATACCTCGTGTCTCCGACGAACGGACATTATTTAATGTAAAATATCTGTCGTGACTTCAAGACTGAATAGAAATATCACCAGCAAAATCTGAGACGATGCCATTTTTAGGACAAGACTCAGTAAGATGTAAAATCGTTGTGGATAACAAATGTTTACAACAAGTAAAGGATTCGAAATATCTCGATTGTGAAATTTCCTTCGAAAATGGGAAAGATATCCAACAAAAAGGAACAAAATTTGCTCAAATACTGGGAATTCTAAACAACACTTTTAGACCAAGTTCGGTCCAGAAGTCTTCAAGAATAAAAGTATATAATGCACTGGCACTCTCCATTCTTCTATATGGAAAAGAAATTGGACCCTCAGGCAAAAGGATAAAAAACAACTGACAAACCGAGACGAAATTTTTCAGAAGAACAGCGGCATACACACTTTTTCACCACAAGAGGAATGAAGAAATTTTGGAAGGGTTGAAAGTAGGACCAGCTGACGAGAAACTAAGAACGTACTAATCAAATTGGCTACAACGTGTAACAAGAATTGACAACAACAACAGGATGCCAGAAGTAACGCTGGTTTATACATCAAATCGAAGAAGGCCTGCAAGGCCTTTAAAGAGGCTATTAGACGAAGGGGAAACAGGTCTATTAAGGCCTAAGTCGTGATGGATGATGATGATGATGATGATGATGATGATGATTATGACTGATTTTTTGGGTTATGTAAAATTGGTAACTAAGTTGAGTGACCTGTGCTCTGTCGAGGTGACTGTTCCGTGCTGTTAGTGGGTTCAACTGTGATTAAAGAACAGGTTATCCGTTCAGCTGTGGTATCGGAATACGGATTTCATTAGGGTCTGCGGTTGTGTACTATGGTGACTAATTTGCAGAACCTAAACGGTTTTTCTGAAGTAACTGTGTGCCTGCAACGTGACGGGGTTCCCAACAGTTGGTTGCTGTTTGCAGTAGTAATAAATTCATTGAACTTCACTTCCTCTGCGTGACCAGCCAAATACCGGTCAGAGATGAAGCTCTGTCAACTTAAGAGACAGAGGATGTGATAATGCGTTGATTGGTCACGGCTGCCTCACGGAGATAGATGGGATGTGTTCTCCTAAGCGAATTGTGCATTTTGAAACCCTTGCCGTAACGTTCCTTAGTCAGTAGAGCTGTAATACAGTATGGTGTCTGTTCAAGATATTTTTCTGCAAATAATATATTCAGAACTTGGATTTGGCTGTTGGAAACCTCGAATTTATCTGCATAATATAGAAGAAGTCAGTTTTTACATCACAAAACACACAGCGTCTCTGTTACGGAGACCAGTTACTGTTGTTTATTGGAAACAGGCGCAACCAAGGGGGTGGGGCTGCCGGGCTGCAGCCCCCAACCCCTCCAAAATCGAAATTTTAAAAACTCAGATTTTGTAGATATTATGATATTAGAGGTTTTACGTGATTTCCCCCTTCAGCCGAAATCAGCCACTGAAATCGGCTGATGATTAGTACGTTAGAATTTTTGATAATAAATTAATAAAATTAAAAAAACAAGAAGAAGATGGGATACAGTGATTGAGTCGTGGAACATGTAGTTGTATTCGTATATACACAAACGCACTTGAAAACTGTGTTATGTTGTACTTACAACACGATTTTTATAACATAATTTTTAAAATCAAATTATGTATAGCCTCAGGATCAGCACCCCCAAAGAAAAATTTCGGGTGTGCGTCTGATTGGAAGAATCACACGAAACGCATTAGCACACTGCAGGCAAACTACAGAGTTGCTGAGCGTTGCAGTAGGTGGTGTGTATAGTAACCGCAGTGCTCGCGGTATATTCGACATAGCGACATGCTGTCTAACCCCGTGTTGATCAATTTGACGACATTCGTTACGGCATGTGCACGTAACGTGAAAGCGGTGTGTGCTTCCTTTTTGCTAGCGGTACAATACTGCTTCTTAGGTACCGCCTTTTTGTTTCATGGTATTGCCTGTGTGTATGCTAGCCTTCGTTGGGCACATTATTCAACAATTTCGTGTAAAATCTAACCCCGATATAGTGCCACTGTTTGTTACCGCAATGTCTGGCGGTATATCAAGCGTGGCGGTAAAATGGAATACGTAGCTACTGTACAACAGGGAACTTATGTTCACAGCAGTTGGGGGTGGTAAATCGGAATAAGTACTGTACAACAGGGAGCTTATGTTCACAGCAGTTGGGGGCGGTAAATCGGAATAAGTACTGTACAACAGGGAACTTATGTTCACAGCAGTTTGGGGCGGTAAATCGGAATACGTAGCTACTGTATAACAGGGAAATTCTTTTCACAGACTTTCTACCGGTGGTTTGAATGTATTTTTCTCTGGTTTGAAGATTTGTTATAAAATCCTCAGACAAAGCATTGTGAAACTCTTTTATTTCCAGCACCCCCCCCCCTCCCATTTTACTTTAAATGGGAGAAAAATCGCTGTGAACATTGTTATATACAGACATACCATTATTAAGAAATGAAAGTACTAACTCGTAACTTTATGTAAAGCTGATAGTTCCTCATCGAGTGAATAAATACCCCGCAATTTGTGGAACCAGAAGGTTCATTACCACGTTCACAAGAGCCCGCCACTTGTCCCAATCCTGAGCCAGATCAATTCCGTCCACTTTCTCCCAACAGATTTCTTTGAGATCCATTTTAATATCTTCCCATCTACGCCTAGGTCGTTCAAGTGGTCTCTTCCTTCGGGTTACCCCACCAAAAAGTCAGAGTGTATTTTGACAAAGTCCGCGGAACAGCGTCCTACTTGGGAAGCCAGTAATCGCTGAACTCGTCAGATTTTGTGCCCACATTCTCACACCCAAATATCTTTTAAGGTTCATTGTAATGTTATCCTCCATATCGACATTTACCTCTCCCAGATATTCGCTTCTCTTTTCAGGTTTTCCCGAATAAAACGTAAGCATTTGTCTCCCCTTCTTTCTACAAACAATACAACATCGGATTACGGTTCGTTTGTTATAACGCGACAGGCTTGCCTGTCACAAGGCATCCCGGCCAAGGACTTGTTCGGCTGTAATCTCATATAACTACCTACCTACCTACCTACCTACCTACCTACCTACCTGACTGACTGACTGACTGACTGACTAACTAACTAACTGACTAACTAACTAACTCCATGGAGCAGAGGCCTTATTGAGAAGCTAACAGTTTCTCAGCTAGTCAAGAAATTCCCTGCATTTTATGGAAACCGGAGGTTCATTACCGCATTCACAAGAGCCAACCATCTGTCCCTATCCTGAGCCAGCTCAATCCCCTAGCTGGGGTTGTACCAAAGAATCGGTCCAGGTCGGAGGCTTGTCCATATGTTTCGTAATATCATACATTTTTACGGTGAGGAGTTGTTAGCACCTCGCCCAACACCCAAGCTGGAGGATCACCCCTTGTCGGCTGTCCGCGACTGCTTATTCAATGTATTTGCAGCTACCCTCCATAATTAGATGCTGTTCCTCCATCCGCAACCCGAGGACGCGCCATGCCGTGGTGACAGGGACCCGCTTAACACGGCTGTAATCTCATATGAATTGCAAAACTACGTGGAGCAGTTTTGTAGTTTGTCACCTGGATTGCTTCATCTTTCTGATTACGTAATTAAAGCGGGTGACGCTTCGCCAAGACTTGGTTAGAACGTACGTAGTTCAACACTTCGTAGGACGAAAAGACCAGCCTGTTAATTCTGTGTAGCTGATGATATTTACTGTCAGAAACATACGGAGCGTGTGTACGTACACTGTGGGGTGTGATGCATTGTCTTAATATACGGCATTTGGTAGGTATAGTTACCACTGGGCTCTAAATAATTTATTTAAAGCCTAGTAGTTACTGTATTTACCACCAGATTTGACGTTCGAAAATTCTACTTTCTGCCCACAGAGTGTGTTGTGTGTTAGTATGTCTCAGAATAAACAGCGACTTCTACCCTGTACTGCACTGATTGCGTTTTATAACCGAGATGGAGAGTGTTTACTGCGCGGTGCGAACTGTGTCTTTAAATTCAGCTGTTTGCGTTTCGGCGGTAAAGGGTTAAATGACGACAGCAGGGTTACTGCTTAGAAGCTGAAAGCGTGCGTAAGTAGTGTGGAGTAAGGTGTGCGTTACGTAACAGCCGCTAACGCCTGCACTTGGTTGACAAGCACGTTCTTAGGTCTTAATCTGTATAAGCGGTTTCCCAAACTCCAAAAGAATCGTGCTGAGTTTTAATGGTTGAAATACATTCTTTGTTACGCCTTACATCATGGCACGGAGTATTTCTACTGAAACCTCCTAGAAGCCATAGAAACATAAGGGTAAAATTTAGATTGTTTCCAAAACCCAGTTTGCCCTTTGCACTTTTTCCATACTCTCCTGTTTTGCAGTTGGCCAGTTTTGGCCACCGCATATTCATATGTTTACATTTATTTTCTTTGCTGCGGAGCCATTTTGATTTATACAGACTCATAAAAAGGGATACACTAGAACTTGAATGTGATGGAACTTGTTTATGGGTACTATAATTTGGAAGGAAAGCCTAGTAGAACACAGTCGAGAGTAGCAAGTCGAAATTAATTCCTGTACTTTTTAATGAACTTTAGTATCACGTACAGCAATTCTGTACCGTTATAGTACACGTAAGTTTAATATGTCGTATGTATTTCCACTTAATTTGTCATTTATTTTTGTTATAGTTTTATATATTTTGATCTTAAAACATCATCGTCATGGAAACTATGATCCGTAAGATCGAAACACGTAGCAGAGAACGACAGTAGAGTAAATATGTCATGTTAATGTATGTATAAGTAAAAAGACAGTCAAACAGCCAAAGGAATAACTATTTATTAATAAGTTAAAAAGTTAACTTTTTACTTTTTAACTTATCAATAAATAGTTACTTGTTGGCTGTTTGACTGTGTTTTAACTTATACATACATTAAGTACAGCCAACTGGGACAATGAATGTAAAAAAAAATGTTATGTTAAAGCTGAGTGTATAGTGATGTCGCACATTTCCTTCGGGGGCAACTACTGTAGGTTTGAAAATGAAGTGCTTCAGAATTTTTGACTAGTTTTTCCAACTGCTACTAACTAACTAACTAACTAACTAACTAACTAACTAACTAACTAACTAACTTAAACTGAACTAAACTAAGCACGTAACTAACTACGTGGAACACGGTGCTTTTTCAGAACCCACTAGTTGCTCAGCTAGTCACATGCCATGCATTTTAGGAACCCGGATATTTATCACCGTGTTGGCAAACCGTGATTTAATAATTTCTTTGCGCTATCGTTTCTGGACCATCACTCTACAGAGTGTTCCGTAAATTTAGTTTGCTCGCCGCAGTGACAGTTTACAGCTTTAGTAGTTTTCTTTTTCTCTTAGCGACAGCGCAGGGAGTTTCCTTATTCATGAATTCTGTATAGCTAAATCTCGTCACCAGAGGAAGTCCTCCCGGAGCACAGTTTGAGAGACAGTGGCCTAGAGAATACCGTACTGGCCGTTATCAGTAACACGTATAGAACTGGAAACGCGCGCACGCGCTCACGGAATCCTCCCTTCGTTAGCGTGTACACGGTAGTTAATTTTATAGGGCTATTTAGTGCGAAGCGTTTAATTTAGCATCGGAATTTGCATGCACATGCCTTACTGTACTTAGTGTTTTACCAGAATCACATCAGAATATTTTGTTTTCCTTCTGAAAACTATCGAGACGAATCTCGGGCAGACGAGGTGCCTGGGCGAATAACTTTTGCACGGTGGCGCTTAATATTTGTGGGTCGTCAGTATGGTACTTACGCCATACCACCCTTCTGGTGCATAGAAATGTGATATGTTTTGTAGATTTGTGGGGCACGCGGTGGCGCAGTTGGTTGAGGCACTGCGCAACAAACCGGAAGGTCGCGGGTTTGATTCCCGATGGTGTCCTTCCGGCCGCACCATGGCCCTGGGGTCGACTCAGCTTCTAACATAAGTGAGTAGCAGGAATATTTCCTAGGGGGTAAAGACGGCCAGTGCGTAGGGCTGACAACCTTACCACCTTCATGTGCCGATTGTCTAGAAATCTGGGAGCCTCGACCTCCTGGAACCCTCTGGGCCTGTCCAGGCCTGTAATGGGATACCTTCACCTTTACCAATAATATAACATAAAACCCAGTTGTGAGTGACGGCCTTCACCCCATACTTTGTGCAACGGGATGTCTATCCTAAAGCTATACCGGAAGCTTATTACTGTAATCATATCAAAATGAAGGTACTTTTGAAATGATCCCCACAGTTCTTGATTATGTAACGCAGTGCTTGATACATTTGCAGTTTAGTGTTTTAAAAACATGTTATTTCTAATTTGTTTTGTATCCTTCATTGAAGCCTTTACCAGTCGTCAGAAGGTAACAAACAATAGTACCGTGTTCTGGCCTGTAAACATATAATTTAGACACGAACCATGAATGAGCATGCCTTCGAATATAATTTTATTTCTAGTCACACTCTCGAGAACGAAAAATGCCTTTTGAGTTCCCTGCCCCGTGTAGCGGTGCACGGTTTTCCATAGACTTATGGGGGCTGTGTAAAATTTTAAACCTTTATGTACATCCTAACTGTTGGTTAGTTATTTCTATCTGCTTATTTTGTATAAATCAACTTCGTGTAAATAACTCTTCCTTTAGCCTATGTAGAGTCGAACCTGAAGCTCATTACCTGATTCACAAGTACCCGCCACAAACCCCTTATCCTTTGCCAGCTGAACTGGGTTCACGTCTCCCCACCGTAGTTCTTCGAGCAGAGTGAAGAAGTCCCGGGTGCCAGGCAGCCGTGGCGACTAAAGTTGTGCAGTGGCGGTTAATATTTGTGGGTTCCCAGTATGGCAATTGCTTCGTGTCTCCCTTGTGGCGTGTAGAATTTTGAGGTGGCTTCTAGATTGTTGGGAAATACGTGCACCGCTCTTTGAGATTCATGTTGCAGTTTCGTTTTTGTATCTTACTTTCTACACCAAGATATTCCCGTGAACTTGTCAAAAATGTTTTGTATGAATTTTTAATTTTCTGCTTGGCGCACTGCCGGGCCCACACAGATCATCCTTCATGACTTCACTGTAAATTAGTTAAAAACGCGTCAAAGGACCAAATAATCAATGAATCGTCTATTCCCGCAACTTGTGCCTGATACGTAAAATGTTAAGACGCCACCTGCAGTCCACCGGGAATACTGCCGTGTCACTATCAGTGACCAGGGAGTGATGCTAACCGCTCGCGTCGATCTAGTGCGTAGCTTGATTCGTAGAACTTCAGCTCCAGTGTCTGGCGTGAGGCGTAATTAAGCCTTTAAAGACGAAGCGTATCTGTTTTATATAAGGACTCAGTGCGTACCGCGCTGTAAACACTCTCCACTTCGGTGATAAAAACCAGTCTCTTAATGTTTTATAAGGCAAAAGTTGCTGTTTGTTCTGAGATCCGTACAAAACACATAAACGCAATGTGGGCACCACGTAGAATTTTTAATGTTAAACCTGGTGGTATGTAAAGTTACCGCTGGGCTTTAAAAGGTTAAGCCCAAGGACAATGCTATCTTTATTTCCACAGCTGATTTTGGGATTGTAGGGGACGATACGGCTGTGTTGTAGTACAATACGAGAGTTGCAGTAAGAGAAATCACACTTATCGGCCCAATATTCTACGGTGAATGGTGACGACTTGGAACAAAATGTGAATCCTATAACGTCATAGTGCGCTCCTTAGTTGTGAAGGACAGCACTATGAAGGTAAAGAGCTTAACCGATAAGAACGCAGCCATTGGCTGAGCGTTGCTTCAATTACTGTGCAACAACTGAGAGGAAAACAACAGCCCGCCTCGCATAGACAGGCTGACGTCATTCTTGCGGAATTCCTCCCGTGTACAGAATCACACTGTTCAGTGCATGCGGCCATTTCTGTAGAACTGGAATCCAATTTATTTTTAATTGATATGGACCATAAATATTTGTAGGAAAAGTTTTTGTCTGTTGAATTGTTTAGAATTGTGTGCGACCTTCAGATAAGGCAATAAGAACAAACGACGTCGCTATAATCAAACAGATGGCTGCTGTGTTCATTGTACAAGTGAAAGTTATTGTGGGCAGCCATACCAAGTGACCGCTGTAATAATGTCTGGTGGTGTAAGAAACCGCGTAGCATCTTACCAATTTTGCAGAATCTTTCATAATTACGTAACAACTAGGGAAGCAGAGGTCGTTCACTGTTTTCGGTTTGCAGACAACGCAGTAAAATGCAGGTGAAACTTGCGTTTCAGCGTTCGTTCCATCATCGAGTTGGATCTTCACACCTATTGAGAATTCTATATTATGCAGACCCACCTAATTTAGTAACATACCAAAACCAGATGTACCTAATTCCGTGACATAGTGATACCAGACCTACCAAATTCCGTGATATACCGATACCGGACCTACCAAATCCCGTGACATATCGATAACAGACCTACCAAATTCCGTGACATATCGATACCAGACCTACCAAATTCCGTGATATACCGGTGCCAAACCTACCTAATTCCGTGACATACCGATACCAGACCTACCAAATTTCGTGACATCGATAACAGACCTGCCAAATTCCGTGACATCGGTAACAGACCTACCAAATTCCGTGATATACCGGTGCCAAACCTACCTAATTACGTGACATACCGATACCCGACCTACCAAATTCCGTGACATATCGATAACAGACCTACCAAATTACGTGATATACCGGTGCCAAACCTACCTAATTCCGTGACATACCGATACCAACTACCTAACTCCGTGACGTCGGTAGCAGACGTGCCTAATTTCCATGACATACCGATATCAAACTTATAATTTCGTGACATGGATATCAAAGCTAGCTGATTCGTTGACATATCGATATCAAACCTACCTAATTCCGTGGAATCGATATCAGACGTGCCTAATTCAGCGACACATATATCCACCATCTGTACTTCAATGGCAAACCGATAGCACAGCCTTTGTGACACGGCTGTGCGCCTTGTAATTGGCAGGCCCTTTCAGCTTAGCGGCTGTTGGCTCGAGAATGTATTGATTTGGCTTAATGAGTCGTGCAGTGTACAATGCATGCATCTGTTTGCGTATTTTACTGTAATCGCGGCTTAGACAAAACCGCCAAATAGCGTCGATAACATTGACACGTTTTGTGATACATCCCCTTGAAATAGATGGCAGCCATGAATAATGCACTGAGGACTGGAGGAAAGTGTCTGGCACATGTGACAGACACTTCGGAAATTCCTTTAGGGTTAGAGTATTTGTATATATGGTGTATTGGACGGCGCTCTCAGTATCTGGGGTTGTATAATGTCTAATGTTAGAGGGATGAGTAAAGGTAAAGCTATCCTATTACAGGTCTGGGCAGGCCCTTAAGGCGGCAGGAGGTTAGGATCTCAGAATTTCTAGACCGGCCGCCTTTACCCCCAGAAGATACCTCTCGTGTTCGTTTCTGTTAGAGGCTGAGTCGTCCTAAGTGCCCCAGTACGGCCGTAATAATGTCACGCATTCAGGGGAATCGAACCCGCGACCTTCCGGCTTACAACTTAGTGCCTCAACGAACTGCGCCACCGCGTATCCCTTTAGAGTAATGCGGGCGTAGTGAATTGGTAAAGATGTGCAAGAAAGTGTTAGAGGATGAATTCCATGAAAGGTCCTGGCATTTGCCTAGGTGTACAGGGGATAACCATGAACCATATCAGGATGTCTGCTGTTTGAAATGTGAATTCTGTAGCTTACAGGTACATATGAGGAATACTAATCACGCGAACATGATGTAAGGGTCTGTGAAGGGCCGTGCCATGGCTCAGGCGGTTTGCCGCCGGCCTCCCACCGTGGAGGCCCGGGTTCGATCCCGGGGTCAGTCCATGTGGGATTTGTGGTGGACAAAGCGGCACTGGGACAGGTTTTTCTCCGAATACTTCGGGTTTCCCCTGTCAATTTCATTCCACCGGTGCTCCATTACTAGGAAAAGGATAAAAATAATAATCATCATCGTCATCTTCATCACAGGGTTGCACAAGAAGCCTCAAGGCTGCGGTGCGTTCGTAGCGTCTGCTGCGGGGCCGTTCACCACTAAAAAAAGGGGCCTGTAAGCGCTGTATTAGTCGCATGAAATCAAACTTAATGGCATCCAGGGAACTATCTGCAAATTCAAAGTGATTTGGATTAATTGTGAATAATTTCTGTAAAAGTAGGAGAACTGAAGTAGCATGACCTTGGAATGTGATCGCTTTTTGCATTAACGGTTCCTGTCCGTTAACTTGAGCTGGTTACTGTACGTGAATAGAATGGTAACGCCTCCATACGCTGCACAATGTACCTTGAAAGCTGTGCCATCAATGTCGCATTCCTTCCCCAAAGTATTTTTTATGTGACCCCTTTTTCTGTAGCTGGCCAGCTGCGGGAGAATGTACGGGATAGATACTTGGAAGGGCGGAAGTGACGTCAGTCCTTCTCCGCGAGCTCAATCGATCTCCGGAAAGAAGATTTGGGTCGTGTCTACGGCGACGATTCTCGTGAATATGAACTCTGCAGTGTCACTTACCTGAATGGACCGTAATGCCGTATTTTTTAGTTCGAAGCTAATGGATGTGGGGACATTGCACAATGAAGTGTTGGTGAAATGCAAATTTTAACGTTCGAAACTGTCATTGGGGTAAGGGCTTGAGAGGGGAGAAATGCGTGATGAGAGACACTGCAATTATTACAGGGTTCGTGATAGATAATTATACGGTTTTGACGCTTCCCAGGTATTGGCCGCTCGTCCTTCTCGTAAAGGTAAAGAGACCAGGTAAGGCGTCGGAAATTGAAGAGGATAAATTTACAGGAAATAAACTTATCCATGATTTCAGGCTTCCGCCGCGATTTTGCGATCTGCGCTCTTCTGGAGTATTACGCAGTGTCGAGTGTTAATCCTTTACCAACGTTTCGGGACAAACTATCGGTTCCATCTTCAAGGGTCTGGAAAAATGTGTGGTGTCTATTGTTGGAACTTTGACTTAAACGTAAAGGATAATTACTGAAAATTTTTAGTCACGACGTAACCAATGTGTACAGTTACCGTTTCTCCGTAAGTGGTTGAAAAACGTAACCTATACACCTTAAGAATGCTTGCTTTGATACAGTCTGCATAAAGTTTGTTTCGCCAACGGTAAGGCATTTTTCGATGCTATGTGGTGCCCATAGTTGAAACATCGTCGTTAAATTGCAAAACTCACTCGAAATCTTACTTGAAATATAGGTTCTTTTTTTTGCAATGGCGCAACAGCCCTTAGGGGGGGCCAGGGTGTTCCCATTATCGAGGCTTCACGATCACACTCAGACACACCACACTCGATAGGACTCCTCTATACGAGTGATCAGCCCGACGCAGAGACGTCTACCTGACAATACACAAACACTTACAAGAAACAGACATCTGTGCCTCCAGCGGGATTCGAACCCGCAATCCTAGCAAGCGAACGGCCGCAGACGCACGCCTTAGACCGCTCGGCCACGGGGATCGGCCAAAATAGATTTTTACATGTCATAAAAATATATTACATCTGTTACGAAAGAAGGGGAGGTGGGCTAGAGTAGGTTGCGACTGGGCTGCGGGCTGTACTTCCGGGGTTCGATTCCATTCAGGGGCAAGAGATTTCGGGGTTCTTAAAATCGCCTAGACGGGCTGTGGGACCCACCCAGCCCTCTGTTGGATGGGTGTCTTGGTTGTTGGCCGGGTGTAAAGCGGCCGTATTTTGAAGTTGACCGCTCACCTTCATGTAGTGCCTAGGTTAAGAACGAGTGGAGCTATGCCTCTACTCCTCCTGTATGCCTTCGTAGCGTGGACAGGAGAAAGTTTATTATTTGGTTATGAAAGATTAGCCAATCAGTAATGTTTTATTTGGGGGAAAATTGATGATTATAGCGAGAACAAGGACCTGATATATAAACTGTGTGGAATTTAGTCATGTGAATTATTACTGGCCGATCCCGGTGGCCGCGCGGTCTAAGGCGTGGGTCTAAGGCCGAGCGCTTGCTGAGATCGTGTGGTCGAATCCCACCGGGGGCATGAATGTTTGTCTCTTGTACAGTCTTTGTGTTGTCAGGTAGAGGTCTCTGCGACGGGCCGATCCCTCGTCCAGAGGAGTCCTACAGACTGTGGTGTGTGTCTGAGTGTGATCAAGTGAAAATAACCTCGACACCTACTGCAAATAGGTAGAAGAGGTAAGGACTACGAAACGAAACGAATTACTACTGGAAATAATGGTGCACGTGGTGTAGACATTTTAACTCTTTAAAGACGAAGCGCGTCTGTTTTATATAAGGACTCAGTGCGTGCCGCCCTGTAAACATTCTCCACTTCGGTTATAAAAACCAATCCCTTAATGTTCTTTAACCCTTTAAAGACGAAAACTCATCTGTTTTATATAAGGACTCAGTGCGTACCGCGCTGTAAACACTCTGCACTTCGGTTATAAAAACCAATCTCTTAATGTTTTATAAGGCCAAAGTTGCTGTTTGTTCTGAGATCCGTACAAAACACATAAACGCAATGTGGGCACTACGTAGAATTTTTTAATGTTAAACCTGGTGGTATGTAAAGTTACCGCTAGGCTTTAAAAGGTTAGGAGAACTTTTCTTGCTGTTACTTTCTTACTTTGCTGTGGTTAGGAACTTCCGACATGATGCGTTTTTGTTTGCAGAAATGTACAAAACGGGGGGGGGGGGGGATGGCGATGTGAATGAAAGAGAAGAACAGATACGGCTTAATCCTTATGAATGGAACGTGTTTGCAAAGTTTACCCGCCCCCTTCGTTGCTGCTCGCCCTCTTTTATTTGACGCCTCCCAACAAGTTGAACTTCCCAGACAGTTTGTCTCGTAAAGGAAGGCTTTGTTTATTTGTGATTGATTTAACGCTGGTGGAGTGGCTGGATTGTAATGAATTGTAAAGGGTGTGGAAGGAAGCAGCCATGGCGTAATTTACAGAAATATCCCGGTTTGAAGCTTAACCCTTTAAAGACGAAGCGTATCTGTTTTATATAAGGACTCAGTGCGTACCGCGCTGTAAACACTCTCCACTTCGGTTATAAAAACCAGTCTCTTAATGTTTTATAAGGCAAAAGTTGCTGTTTGTTCTGAGATCCGTACAAAACACATAAACGCAATGTGGGCACCACGTAGAATTTTTTAATGTTAAACCTGGTGGTACGTAAAGTTACCGGTAGGCTTTAGAAGGTTAGGGAGTTGTGGAAAGGAGTGATAAGGGTCGCATGATGTGATAACCTGTACCAACGTAAGAGACTTATATTGTTACAGGATATTGTAACAGTGTCGTGAATTTTCTCCACACACACATATTATTTTCTGATTTTGACCGTAACATCTTTAACAGTTTTATCGTATTTTATAGATTTCTATCAATTCCTCAGTATGTTTTGCAAAATAAGAATTGTGAACCTGAAGATGACCTAAACGGTCGAAACATGTTGTTCTGTAAATAAATGGATCGTAGCTGTGTTTAGGCCGATCCCAGTGGCCGCGCAGTCTAAGGCGTAGGTCTGCGGTCGAGCGCTTGCTGGGATCGTGGGTTCCAATCCCACCGGGGGCGTGGATGTTTGTCTTGTATAGTGTTTGTGTTGTCATGTAGAGGTCTGTGCGACGGGCCGATCCCTCGTCCAGAGGATTCATACCGACTGTGGTGTGTGTTTGTGTGTGGTCAAGTGAAAAACAAAAACCCTCTACACCTGCTGTGAACAAATAGGTAGAAGAGGGAAGGGCTACGAAACGAGTTGTGTTTAGGCGAGTTTTGTCTTGATTCTGTAAGAACGTACGTGATCGTCCTCTTAGTCAGTGGACATGATACGGATGTAGTTTCAAGGACTGCGTGCTACGTGCAGTTGTGCGGACAGTGAGGTCTTTGAATTACTGACATACCGTACGTAAATGCTTTGCTGATTTATTATGCATGTAAGATTAAAGCCGAGAGCTGCAGTGTCATGCATGACAGAGGACGGTTAATTCCGTGACATCAGACAGTATTACAGAACTTCCTGTTTCCCATTTCTGCGTAAAAAATGTACATAATTCGAGAATCAAACGCCCCTCCCCGTTTACCCCAATTTCAAGCTTAAGTATTTAACCTTTAAAGCTCAATTACCTGCTACGTGTACCACCAGTTTTAACATAAAAACTCCGTATTTTTCTCGCGCACTGTGTATGTGTGTGTGTCTTACTGTTCTTACATATAAACATCGATTATTTTTTGTACGCAGTGTGTTTGTAGTCAGGTAAGAACTCAATCTGTGAAAAAAAAGTCACCTTAATTTTATGTTTGAAAGTGTCATAATGTGTATTCTTTAATCTTCCGAAATTTTCTGGCTTAAAAGCTGAAAAATTCTAATTCGGAATTTTTCAGATTTGGTACTAATGTGTGTCACGTGTCGTGTGTAATGTCTTGACATATATAATGATTCCCTAATTTGCTGTGCCTTTTGGAAGCCTGATATTCACCTGTGTAGCAGACACTGGATATATCCTTATTTTCTATCCCGCAGAAATATCGCGGATTCTCAGTTAACACTCGCCAGTTGTCTTAACTCTGTTCAGGGAATTATAGCTGATTATTGTAAGAAGCATAAATATACTAATTTTATATTGCTCACGCCGTGCGTATTCTTACAATCAACACATCAACAAACTTAATGCAATTAATGAAATACATTCAGAAGCAAGTATAAAACTCCTACATGTTTCGGCACCGGGGTGCCATCATCAGGGAGTTACTTAGAACAACCTCTTGGCCTTGTTAGTCCTTTGTTCTGAACAAGTCGCTGATTGGGTAGGAGTTTTATAATTGCTCACGAATACGAAATAACAAACACCAACTAATGCACCGAAATATATATAATCCTTATTCGTAAACGTATCCTGCATGTTTCGACCCTGCTGGGCCATCTTCAGGGAGAATAGATTTGACACNACGTATCCTGCATGTTTCGACCCTGCTGGGCCATCTTCAGGGAGAATAGATTTGACACACTATGGTTGCGTTCATACAGTTAAGTGTGAATGTGCCCTACAAACAGCAACTAATGCACCGAAATATATATAATCTTTATTCGTAGAAGTATCCTACATGTTTCGACCCTGCTGGGCCATCTTCAGGGAGAATAGTTTATACAGTTAAGTGTGAATGTGCCGTAGGGCCGTAGGGCACATTCACACTTAAGTGTATAAACTATTCTCCCTGAAGATGGCCCAGCAGGGTCTAAACATGTAGGATACTTCTACGAATAAAGATTATATATATTTCGGTGCATTAGTTGGTGTTTGTTATTTCGTACGATACAGTGCACGGACATGGAACATACTAAATTTGCTTATGAATTTATTTCACTAAGTGTGTTAAATAATGAATTAAATATACTGTTTGGACGGAATGCAGAACTATTGAATAGGGGTAGGCTGCCCCTACACGTAGTAGCTACATTGCTGCAAGAGGTTGGCCCTAGAATATTCTGCGGTCCACCGACGGCTGTCTCGGCTCTGTGCGACGGAAGAACATGGAAGCGTGTGTAACATGTCATGAACTTTGTGAACTCGTTTAACGAATGGCCACTAACGGTGTCCCGTATCAGTGCTGTTTAGCAGTCTCGGCTGGAAAGATATTTTTATGTACTGTTGATGTTAAGTGAAAGAGGCCAGTAGGTCCGGCACATGGGGGCTAAGAATGTGCGCCCATAGCGGAACGTGAGTCGCATACGGAAACATAGGTGTTATTGTTTTGTGGTTTTAGTAGTCTCTGCGTGCGTTACTGGAGCACCTTTTTGTCAGTCTTGTTGTAATAAAGCTCGAGTTGAAAATCCAAGTCACCGACGTTCCGAAACATCGTCATATCTTCAGCTTCAGGGTCGAACCACAGTTGGACTATCCGACCCTAAGGATGACGGCAGTATTATCGTTCGAAACGTCTGTAACTTTTTTATCATTTGCCACGGCGAAACGTCCTAGAAGACTTTGAATATTCAGCAACATCTCTGTGACAACTTCACATCTCACGGTGAAGTTATCACGGCGCTTAATTAAGTACCGCACCTCGAAGTCACGTGGGGGAGTAGTGGTGTAGCTCCCTTCATTCTTAAGTTCGGCAAGTAGTAGAAGTGTGTATTCATTTTCCCTCCTTGGCCACTTTGCACCCCAGAAAGCGCCCCCGCTGCCCGTACCAGAAGATGAACTTGATAAATATTTCGGCAAGACTGTTAATAGAACCATGATAATTTGAAAGCAAGTTAATAGCCACTTACTGTTTATGAGTCTTGCGTGTTGAGTATGAATCAACGATGTGTCATACAATGTTTAATGGGAGAGTCACGGGTGTCGGGTACCCCAGAAGAGTGAGAGAGTAAAAATGAAGCGTCAAAGCCATGCTTATTTAAATATTTTTGTTGCCGAAGCATACGTTACGAATGTTTTCCACTATAACAAGAGTACATCATGAGGCCGGTTCCAAATATTTTTTGGGCATCTTCACTGTTACATGATATTGTTAGATATGATATCAGAGGTTTTACGTGATTTCCCCTACTCCGAAGTCAAGTCGGCTGATGAATAATAAACTAGAATTTTGAGAAATAAATTAATAAAGTTAAAAAAATCAAGAAGGTGATGGAGTCATGGAACATTTAGTTTTAGTTGTATGTGATTAAATGCAGTTGCAGGGAGTGTTATGTTGTACTTACAACATGATTTCTATAACATAATTTTTATAATGAAACATAAACTATATGTACAACTTCAGGGTCAGCCCCCCCCCCCCCAAGGGAACATTCTGCTCTGTTGCATTTATTTAAAAAATTATTAATAATTCTCTACAAAGTAGTAAAAGAGGCTTTATGTGAAGGTCATGTCTGTTCGTCTGTCCGTGACGTCGTGTCAGCACCTAAACCGTTGGAAGGATATATTTTAAATTTGACTGTCACTAAATATTTTTTCGGTCAGTTCTGATTTTCAGGCATATTGGCTGAAATGAAGTCCGCTAAGGATGTTAAAGTGGGTGTTTCGCATGTGTGCCTATATCGTTAACAGATTACCGGTGATCCTGAACTGTAAAGAACGCCTCTGGAAGTACTCTTGTAACCTTCGGCCATTTCAGTTGTGTATTCTTTTCACATCCTGTTTCTTTGTGATCCCTTTCCCTTATAATTCATTCATTTACTGCTATGTCTCCGGAGAGGGCTGTTTCATTTTGATTTTCCGATGAACGACAGAATGTGAAACTCATGACCATAATGGGAGATGCGCCTCGGAACAGTTGTGCCGAACCGTGGGCTGTAGATCCTTGACCTGGGGTACCGAACAGACAGATGTGCTGAATATGCTGCACAGATGTAACAATTGAACCCAGACGGAAGACCCCACCGCACAGGAACATCTGCACAGGGGCATGGGGTGTCATAGACCCATGTGTAGAATGGCGAGGCATTGAATGACATTCACCGTTTTCCGACTTAATTCTGTACACCGCTAGCTGGAAGTTTCTCATAGGTTTCATGACATTGGGGGATTACGGCTGTGGCGGGTTTATATTTTGGTCTGTGAGATGATCTGTAATCAGGGGCACGCGGTGGCGCAGTTGGTTGAGGCACTGCGCTACAAACCGGAAAGTCACGGGTTTGATTCCCGATTATGTAATTAGACTTTTTCATTTACATAATCCTTCCGGCCGCACTATGGCCCTTGGGTCGACTCAGCCTCTCACAGAAATGAATACTAGGAATATTTGCTTTGGGGGATGGGGGATAAAGGGGGCCGGTGCGTGGGACTGACAACCCTACCACCTTCATGTGCCGATTGTCTGAAAATGTGGGAGCCTCAACCTCCTAGGGGCCTGTCCAGGCCTGTGTAAGGTTAGCTTTACCTTTACCCTTACCTTTATTTTATCTTTCAGGCAGGCCAAATTTGAAGACTCGCCACCGTTTTTATCTATAGTTAAAAACACTGTCAGTTGACGTAGCGAATATTGAATTGAGAGGATGAGGAAGGAAGGGGTGCTGGCCAAGGTTAAGGTATCAGCCGAGAGAGAGAGAGAGAGAGAGAGACTGGGAAAGACCACGAAAAATATGTGGATAGTCGGTGTTCAAGTCTAGGTTTGAACCGTGCCTCTGTCCAGTGCAAGTCAGTAGCGTTGCTTCGGACAGCCGGAACAAAACATGGTCTCAAATGCAAGGATACGGCAGTACGTTCTACGTGGAATTGACGTCATCAGCGTTGCACCCACACAGTATTGTGACTCAACCAAGTAACGAGCCGGACATGTCGCCACTGAAGGCTTGCAGTCGTTGGGCGCTAACAGGCGTTTGTTGTTTTGGTTTTGTTTATTTTTCTGCTAAAATTTTTTGTCGTAACGCTTTTACGTTTTGTGTGCCAAAGAAGAATTTTACTCCATAATTTGTATATTTATATATTTATTTATGTATATTTATTTATTTGCATAATTATTACTTCATGATCGTTTTGACTGAAAAGGAACTTCTGAAATTTAGTTCGTTCTGTGCAGCGTAACTCTCTGTATACAATTTTTTTTTTATATTTCTCGCCGATCTGCTGTTTTCCCACCACTGTGAACATGCATACAGCTTCGTCAGAAAGTCAGATCACGAGGGCGTTCAAAGGTACAAACTTTCGTTTTTTCTTGTACCTTATTTCCCGTTTTATGTGATCCGTGGACGAAAAGTCTCACTTATCTTCCATCTTCTTCCAGTCCTTTTCCGTTTGGTGTTTTCCCTGACATGAAATCACGCGTTCCATGTTTTAGACATAATAAAGCCCATCGTGTCATCAGTTCCCTTTTCGTTGTGTCAAGTGGGCCCAATACAGGAGTAGGCCTATCCAAATACTTTCACCTGTGGGCTGCATGATCATAAATCCGTATGTGTGCTGGCCTCATTGATTTCTTTGTTCATTTACAACTGTGGTAAATCGTAAGCGTATTAGCTATCAAAAATGTGGATTCTCTAAACTCCCAGTAATAACTTAATTAACCCTTTAAAGACGAAGCGTATCTGTTTTATATAAGGACTCAGTGCGTACCGCGCTGTAAACACTCCCCACTTCGGTTATAAAAACCAGTCTCTTAATGTTTTATAAGGCAAAAGTTGCTGTTTGTTCTGAGATCCGTACAAAACACATAAACGCAATGTGGGCAGAACGTAGAATTTGTGGTATGTAAAGTTACCGCTGGGCTTTAAAAGGTTAAATGACGCCTGCCGGGAGCCACTCACAGAACGATAGCGGCAGGTAGGTGATCAGGCCCTGCCGGCCGAATAGCCCATGTGCGCTAGGTGTCACCTAATATCGGTTTGGTAAAAGTCTCACGCGGTCCGCACCTAGGGGTCATTTGGCCTGCGGGTTGCATTTTGAACCTCCCAGGCCTAGAAGAACAAAACGGAACGGTTTTGCTGTCTGTGTAAGCCAGGGGGTTGAAACAAGTGGATATGAATTTTGGGGATTCGACTGTGGTGTGATTTACGTACGTACATGTCACCCGTAAAGGTTAGAGAGATCTCGGAAGAATGGGGTCGAGTTGTGTCGCGAAGTAGGACCGGAAGAGTAACGTGCAACAGGCGTGTGGAATAATATCACCCACGGATCGGGGTTTTAAACATGAGGGCACGGGCTGTTACTGCTTCAACTGATGACGAAATAATCGAAATTGGTTCTGTACTTGATTATGATTTTAAAAAATTTAATATTTTACTGTATGCAAGGAATTTATTTATTATAGATGGAACAACATTTTAATGTACACTGCGTAATTTTACGAATATATTCCTAAATGATTTGATGAATACTGCAGAACACAGTAAACTGTCAGGAAAGTACTGTCAAAGTGTACGAAAATCCGTCAGAGGAAGAGTGTGGGCAAAATTCCTGTCCAAACACGGAAATTTGGTCTACAAAGTCAAATACTGAATAATGTGGACACAAGTCGTAGGTGACGTAAGTAGGAGGCAGGAAAAACCAAACGTGACAGCAGCACAGATCGCGTGGAATTCATATCACGGAAGTATTGTCCTCTCCGAGTACGAAATACCGGCGTTACACAATCAAATACCCCCAGAACATGAACATACGTTACACATAACAAGGCTGGGAAGGAAAATCAGACGCAATAACGTGGTTTAGAAATAATGCCAATAAAAATAGCGAAGCGGCAAGGAAATTTACAGTAAAGAATCACATAGTTTTTAAAATATTTCTTAAATATTTTAAACTCTACGTAATTTTAACTAAATGTAAGAAATACAATAACAAACTTGTAGGGCAATATACTCTAAACGAAACCTGTTTATAATGAGTGAGATCTCACTACCACACTGATTTAATATATGATGTAGGCGTAATGTTACTTTTATGTCCTTTCATTTTTGTAGTGGTAACCCTGAGGATTGCTTTATTAACAAGCCGACCTGTAGCTGTAGTTCTAAGCACGATATATTGTTTACTAATGAAGTTTTTTTGCGGCGTAGTGAAAAGTATTCTTGAGGCTGATACCAAAATGTCACACACTTTACACACTTCGTCTGCTGCTAAAATGACTCTGTTTTTCGTTGCGTGAATTGTTCATAGCCTAAAAATGGGTCTTTGGGATATGACACCGTGAGTTGTGGTAGTTTCGGTGAAGAATGAGAAGGGTGGACACTGAACATGGAAGGAGAAGGTTCTTCCGAAATATTGGTGCCTTTCTACGAGACTGCGCTGCTTTCAGAACATCAGATGTGACGTGATCTTGGCCGTTTGCTGCTAAAGTGTGCTTTACTAAATTTTCTTAATCCTTCTAAATCATTATTACAGTTACACATTTTAGACGGCGGTGCCATGTTCCTTAGGTTGTTTCAAATGTCATTGCCTGTCAGTAGGTAAAATATAGTCTGGGTTTTGTAGCTTCCGAGTATCCTGTCCCTTTCGCTACGTGCACTGTCGTTTGATGTTTGCACTGTTGATTCAGCGTGTCATGTGTCAATCAGTTGGGGGTGGAATGAGGTTTCACTTAGAATAACCCCCAATATCCGTTGTAATGTATTTGCTCTACTAACAACGCCCGCACCGGATCGGGTATCTCTCTCACAGAAGCGGAATAATTCGTAGTAATAATGTACACTGACGTGAATCGGTTTACGGTTGTGGTCAGTATCCCCGTAGTTGGCCAACCAGTGGAGCAGAGGCCCCTAGAAGCGTGCTGTTTCTCAGAAATTACGCATGACGTCGAACCCGGTTATAATGACACCGGTTTATGCGACACCTCGTCTATAACGTCAGATATTCTGTGATATAGCTTAATCCCACACTGTTAAGCATAACATTATACCTCTCGCTTATAAAAACACTCTTTTATAACGACACAAAAGATTTAATCCCTTTCATGACGTTATAACCGAGCTGGAGTGTATTTTACAGAACTCGAAATTTATTACCAGGTTTACAACACTTCGCCATTGGGCCACCACCTACCATCACATTACTTCCATCGCGTTTGGTAAATCCAGACGGAGTCAACCTTTTAGTCTCCGAGATAGCTTAGTCGGTATAGTGATTGTGCTACGGGTTGGAAGGTCCCGGATTCGATTCTCGGCAGGGGCGTTCATATCGGCTCTGGGAGCCTGCCAAGCCTCGTCTTAGCCTCATATTCAATGTGTACTGGGAGTAAAGCGGCCAAGCCGTGAAGCTGACCACACACCTTCATCTAGTGTCGCGTTTAAGAATGAGTGGAACTATACCTTTCCTTCTCGTATGTGTCTTTGTGGCGCGAACAGGGAAAACTTTACTTTTCTATTAACCTTTTAAAGCCTAGCGGTTACTTTACGTACCACCCAATTTAATATTAAAAAATTCTACGTGGTGCCCACATTGCGTTTATGTGTTTTGTACGGATGTTATAACAATCAGCAACTTTTGCCTTATACACCGTTAACAGAACCGAGTTGTAGAGTGTTTACTGCGCGGTACGGACTGAGTCATATAAAACGTTTCGTCTTTAAAGGGTTAAGTAACCCGAAGGACCAGTCTTGCAAGCACAAGAGCTACTACCCACCTGCTCAGCCACCTGACGATATTTTCAGCCAATTGAATTCAGTTTGTACCCTCATGCAGTATTAAAACCTGTGTTTTCATATCACTGTCCAGCTTTCTTGGACAAGACAGTTACATATCACAGCCATTTAGAGTGCATGCGATTTTGTCGTGTGAGTAGGCGTACATTGTACGGTAGAGAGCAGCACTGGTGTGGGGTTACGACACGGAACTGTTGAACACGCTGTGAAACATAACACTGAGGAAGGTACTGCAAAATGTCGGCGAATTTGTTGTCCTTGGGCTTTTGCAGGCTATATTATGTGGTAAGCCGCACCGGCTTAGATCGCAAGTGTAGTGTGGTAACTGTATTGCAGGGCTGTGGGGTCTAAGTCGGAAGGAATTTTGGGTGCAGTCGGAGTCGGTAAAAATGTACCGACTCCGAACTCGATATAAAATCTTAAATAGATACTAGCTACAATAACCATTACACTTATACTTAAATGTAGGTTATAAGTATAAAAAGTAGCCTGATGATTCACGTGGTGCTGATGAAATGTCTTATGATACATTTTTTCGCTTTAGTAGGGTTACCATTATCATATAATACATATTGAGCTTTTATGAAGGAGTCGGAGTCGGAGATTTAAAAATTGAGGAGTCGGAGTCGGAGGTTTTATGTACCGACTCCACAGCCCTGCTGCATTTAAGGCCGAAACGTCGGGGCTGCTTCATCGTACCATGCGGCTTAATATGTGATTCAAATTAAAGACAGCTGCAGTAATGTGCGGCCGAAACTTTGGAACAGATTCAACACAAGTCGCCACTAGATCCCGCGAGCAGAAGTTCGACATTCCTCAGCGTGTTGAAAGTTCATGGACGTTGCGGTGACAAAGTACTTTGGTTTTCTTGTAACTGTAAAGTGGCTGTGCTGCCTGGATTGCGTAGAGATTGCTAACGAAAGGGAAGTGGCCAGGTGCTTCCATACGGTCTCCACATGTTGAACCCAGTTCATCAGACCACTCACTGTGCGGAATTCTTTCCATACACCATATTCCGTCTTAGTGGTTAGGTAAGAAAATGCGTTAGGAACATGGATTGTCGCTTGGCAAAGCCATATTGAAATTTCAGCTCCAAAAAAATGTCGGTTGTTTTAAAATCTATCTTATACGAGTACAATGCCGTTGTGTGAGTGAGTGATAACCTGTTTGCCGTGGCTGCCATTGTTATCAAGTTGTGTGTTCTCTGTGAGGTATGAAGGTGTGCATTTTCGAACCCTGAGCACTAGACAGACGTCTCATATTCTTCAAAATACGTCAGTGCTGTACAGGGACGGATCCAGGGAGTCGGCGTAGGCCACCCTCTCCAATCATTGGCTTGTGTGTAATTATAAAAGCATTTATTGCTGAAGGCGTTTTGTGAAAGTGACCATGTGAACTCTTTTTTATTAACTTTACGTGCGCCTGCCAGTCGAGAGTGCTGAAAACAATTTAGTTTACTATAGGATTAGACCTATTCTCATGAGTATGTAGACAGACTAATGAAATTGGCAATATCTGATATTAAGCATAAATATTTTGTTTTATTCTGGTTTGCGTGACTTTTTTCAGAATAAAGCACTATTTTTTATTGTACTTTTCGTACCAAATTTCATTTTTTGTCACTAAACACATGTTCCACCCCCTGCCCAAACAATTTCCTGGATTTGCCACTGGTGTTGTGATAAATTAGTGTGACTGTACAAATCTTCAGTACCTACTAAAGCAAGTTTTCGTGTAACAGAATGTAGTCTCCTGACTCATGTCTGATTTTTTTCAATGCCTTAACCTTTTAAAGCCTAGCGGTAACTTTACGTACCACCAGGTTTAACATTAAAAAATTCTACGTGGTGCCCACATCGCGTTTATGTATTTTGTACGGATCTCAGAACAAACAGCAACTTTTGCCTTATAAAACATCAAGAGATTGGTTTTTATAACCGAAGTGGAGAGTGTTTACAGCGCGGTACGCACTGAGTCCTTATATAAAACAGATACGCTTCGTCTTTAAAGGGTTAACTTTGTACTGTGGGCCAATTTTAACTCATGAAATTCAGCTGTCGAGTACCTCGTCTGTATAACGCGTTGTTATTTGGACTATAGTATGTGGTACGTGAATTTTATGTGTGTCTGCCACGTGTCGCTGTGCACGCACCAAGGACACATTAATCTCGTTATTCAGTTTACAGGTCGATAATTTATAAAAAGAAGTAACACACTGTGAATACAATGTATTGGCCACAAAGAGGTAGTTGAGGCCCGTTGTATGCTTCAATAAAAAGGGGGGGTTTTAATTGTATGCATGTCCCATGGCGCCTACAGTCTATGCTGGGCAGTTGGATCCGTTCTCAAGAGTGTTACAGTTGATTGTTGGGAAATGCGGTGGAAAATCGCATCAGGAGGGGTAGGCAACCCTCTTACAGCAGTCTTACGGTTTGTGTCGTAGGCGAAACGGATGTCAGTTGTATATAATGGAGTGACGCTCTGAAGGGATGTGAGGTTGCAGAGCAGCCGGCACGAAACTGGGAGCGCAGCGTCTGGCAAGCAGAAGTGTGCAGACGGACGAGATACGGGTCAGTCAGCCCGTGGGAGTAAACGGTGGAATGGCTGGCCTGATGTTTTCGGATAGTGTAGTATTTATCGTGTTTGCAGTGGTTGGCAGCTTTCACGCCGACTGCGAATGAAATGGAGTTGCTATAGGGTACTCAGCATAACGTTATTAACTTTTGCACTGGATGAAATACATTCATGAGCTATTATGAAACTACTACATGTTTCGGCACGAGGCGCCATCATCAGGGAGCCGTACAGTACAAAGGAATGTAGATCCAACACACCGGTCCGGTTATTATGTCGCCTTTACAGAGGTGATTAAAATATCAGACATTAAAATTCTACAATGCATGTAGCTAATAACCATAAAATCACAAATTGTTATATTAACCCTTTAAAGACGAAGTGTATCTGTTTTATATAAGGACTCATTGCGTACCGCGCTGTAAACACTCCACTTCGGTTATAAAAACCAGTCTCTTAATGTTTTATAATGCAAAAGTTGCTGTTTGTTCTGAGATCCGTACAAAACACATAAACGCAATGTGGGCACCACGTAGAATTTTTAGTGTTAAACCTGGTGGTGTGTAAAGGTACCGCTAGGCTTTAAAAGGTTGAAAGTGTTAACAGTATTAAGGGCAAGCCGTTCCACGTGTAGCAGTTGTTTGCAACTGAATGGATCGTGCATGTATTTTATCCAGTGCATAAGTTAGTTCGGTAGCACGTATGGGGGAAAAGAGAGGTGCATACACGATTTTGGTGGGGAGACCTGAGGGAAGGCGACCAGTTGGGAGACCCAGGCGTAGATGAGAGGATAATATTAAAATGGATCCTCAAGAAGTGGGATGGGGGGCATGTACTAGATTGAGCTGACTCAGGTAGGGACAGGTGGCGGGCTCTTGTGAATGCGGTAATGAACATAGGCGTTCCATAGAATGCGGGTAATTTCTTGACTAGCTGAGAAACTGTTAACTTCTCAAGAAGGCCTCTGCTCCATGGAGTTAGTTAGTTAGTTAGTTAGTTAGTTAGTTATAAGTTGCTTGATGTAATAGTGGTAAGAATACGCACGGTATGAGTAACAAAAATTCAACAGTAAAGCAGTTTTTTCACAAAGTCACACGTAGCTGGCGCACGCATTATGACAAGTAAAGAGTAGTGTTAGAACAAATGAAAGGAGCGCAGCGAGCAGTTTGGTGTAGTGGTAACGCTCTCGTCTTGTGTTCTGAGGTGCCTGGTTTGAATCTCGACCGGGACACCGGCCTATGCTGGCTGAGGGGTTTCGTCGTCGCACTCAGTCCCTCCAAGGAAACGCTGGGGTAGGACCTCAATTAGATCACGGACTCCTCATTTCAAATTCTTTCCAATTCATTGCACCATTCGACGTTATGCTGCGAGGCGTACAAATAATCACGGAAGGAATTGAATGTGGCTGCAGATGGTGTATTGCTGAAAAGAAAGGTTTTACGTAGTATAATGGTACTGCGGGGTTTATCGTTCGTATGTTTTTATGCGTCGATCCCGGTGGCCGCGCGGTCTAAGGCGTAGGTCTGCGGCCGAGCGCTTGCTGGGGTCGCGGGTTCGAATCCCACCGGGGGCATGGATGTTTGTCTCTTGTGAGTGTTTGTGTTGTCAGGTAGAGGTCTCTGCGAAGGGCCGATCCCTAGTCCAGAGGAGTCCTACCGACTGTCGTATGTGTCTGAGTGTGATCAAGTGAAAATAAACATCCTCGACACCTGCTGTGAGTAGGCAGAAGACGTAACGCCTACGAACGAACGATGTTTTGACGTAGTCTTTTAAACACCCGATGGACCGACACGAATTATTATTATTACTATTGTTGTTAGTTTATTGTCATTGAAGACGTTTCCAAATGTCCGGACTGCTTTGGGGCCCACCCAGCGCCCTATTCAGTGGAAAATAAGGGCTGTCTCTGTTCCCAGTGTCAAAGCGGCCGGACCGGGGGGGAGGGGGTGAGGCTGACCTCTGACCTCTATCAAATGCCGAAGTTATGAATGAGTGGAGCTGTACGTCCACTTTCCCTGTGTGCCTTCATGGAGTGCATGAGGACAATGTCACCTTTACCTTTATAATTGACAGCCTAAGCCCCATTCAGAATCGCAGACTGCACGTGCAATTCTGCCTTTCTTCGGTTACGGGTATGAGGTTTACCGTGATTTTGCTCAGTCCCTACACACAAATGTCGGCATGTTTTATCCCGGATGATTCCAGTACCGCTGTTGTGTCCGTCATTTCCAATTTACTGTTCACTGACCATGCTGTGTACCCTCAGCTACTGACGTCATTTAATAACCATAAATAAATAAATAAAATAAATAAAGAAATAAATAAAATGGTGAAATGACGGTTTTGACTTAATTTTGTTATCCTGACTACACATGGATGAGTGTGCCAATGTGCTAATTCGAAACAGAACCGCTTCGGTATCCATTGCGTTTGCGCGCGGAACATTGTGTCAATCGTTCCAGACTGTAGCATTGTGAGGGACTGTACCATATTGTAACTGGCGGGTGGACCGGTTCACATTCAGCCACTGCGTTCCTGATAAGAGGCCGACATAAAAACGTGGCACATAGTAGGGAAATTTAGAACAACGTGTTGCTCATTTGCTTGTGGACTGGTTCTCTACCAGAGATTATTAACTCCCCATCGCAATAACTGGGCGACGCTAAGTGCCCGCGGGACGGGGGGGACGGGGTGTCTGGAAAGGGAAATTGCAATACATTTTTTTTCGGGGTTAGATATGTCATAGTACTCTTACTTATGGATATTTAGGGGTGGGATTCAGTGACCAGGTCTTGTGAAAATGACTGTGAAACGTTTTGTTCTATAGAAAGTTGAATATATCCTTTTACTTAACTAAGTGCCGGGATGTGAAGATGTATGGGAACATGGCATTACGTGTGAGTAGCCAGCCGTGCCAGCCCCAGACTTATCGGCCCCCGGGGTAGGCTAATAATTTTGGCACCCTTTAAACCAATATTCTTTAAACTTTTTCGGCGTAGGACAGGTTTGGCGACCATTTTTGGATGCGCGTGCACTAATTGCGAATAATTTCTGATAAATTCTTTCGTATTTAGAAAAACTGAGTTTACTAGCACAATATTTCTGATTATTCCAGTGACGTCTTAGCGCCCCTTATAGGTTAGCGCCCTGAGCAGCTGCCCGACTGGTCCGCCGCTTAGTCAGGCCCTGGTGGTCAGCCTAACACCCTTTCCACTTTGTCACTGGGGTAAGAATCCTCTCAGTACCCGCTGAATAGGAGGCCGGGTGGAGACCAGATCCTGTCTCAACGCGGCGTAGAAGAGAAGAATGTCTTGCCCCTGCCGATTCTTCGATTATCCAACCCTCAGCCTTATCAATGTACCGGTCAATTTCTTTATTAGTTGGATACCAAGTACCTTCTGAAGCAGGGCTGTAGTTAATGGAGTAAACTCTTTGAAACCAGAGTTTCGTCTATATACACAATATTTAGAAATTCGACTACTGTCTCACAGAAAACATTGGTTCTGCCTTATAAATACCAAACTGTTAATGCTGTTTAAGAAACACAGGAAGGCATAGACACGTCGAATGGAAAAAACACACAGTTTTGGTTGCTAAAGCAGGTATAGCAGGAGTACATCCATAAAGTTCCCGTCATTTTGCATGACAGCCTATAGCGCGGGTTTTATAAAATTACAGCCCTCCTGCCTCAGCCACATGATTGCAGCTGCTACGTAAGCAGACGAATATCGGCACCTTCACAGCTCTGACTGGAGAAACACACTGATCTACGCGCACACGACTTCGCGCAACCTCCCGGTTTGTGACATCGCCAACGTTACCTGCGCCTGAAGCTGGAGACTTTGTGGAATTAATCCTGCTCTAACCATTCTGATTCAAATTGTGTGGTCCTAACTACAGCCTGCGTGTTCCTCGCTTCAAATAAGAAAAAATACAGAAATACATAACCAGAAGTGTTGAAAACATTACGTTTTTGTTGTGTTAACAGTGAAGAGGAACCTTTTTTACTTCCTATTGTTAGTATGCGTTTACGTGTACTTATTGCTATGTACAGTATTTGGTTTGAAATGAGGTCACCTAGTTTGTCGTCGCCTGTGCACATAGGCTGTGGTTCCATACTTCGTTAAGAAACCTCGAGGGCTAAGTCTGCTATGTATCTGTGGTAACAGAGACTGGAATCTCGTCTTGTGAACGACACTTTTTGTTGTGCTCGTATGCATTCTTGCTGGGCGCCAGCTGAAATTCTCTGTACCGCCTGAACGTACCGTCCGAGGGATATTTATGATATTCGATACTTGTCGATCTTTCAATTTTAGTTGATATCGGACATCAGTGCGGGAAACTTGGTATGGCAGGACCCGTACGTGCCTCTGCGAACATATCAAACGGGACTAGCTGAATGTTGTTTGTGGCAAGTTGTGGAGGAATATCAAACACGTTTAAGCCAAATACATTTTGCCGAAAGTCTTAACAGCTTTCAGGGTAATAACCAAGTCAGCAAAAGCTGTGCCTTTATTTCTCAACATGTTTTCCCTTCATTTATGTGCAACGAAAACGCAGTTCAGAATTTAACTAAGGTGGTAACATTGGTATAGACACAAGAGAGAGAGCATCAAAATTTCAATTATTCCAGTTATATCTGTATTGTTTTCAGCCTTTCACTATGGAAATTACAATTTAATGCTCTGTTTCTTCATAATGCGTGTTTGTTGATAGTCTTTTGTTAACATTAATGCAGCGAGAATATTATTCTTGTTCAACCAATGATAAAATGGGGCATACCTTAGGCATGCTGCGTTGAGACAGAGAAGTTATGTGTGATGGGAATCACTGAAGCAAAAAGGCTTGTGAGACTATTTGTAAAGTTTTTTTTGGGGAGTTCTCAATTCATTTACATAAAAACTGAGCATTCATTAAGCGAAAGAGTTTGAATGCTTTGTAGAACAGCAATGAACTGTTACAGTTACTGGGAAATAGAATAATACAGCGACTGTAACCAGCGGTATCGCGCTTGGCACATGAAGGTTGGCGTCCACTTATTCCACCCCACGCCGTGCTTTGTCACGTGGGTTCTGTTTGACCGCCTATAAGTACAAAGAATATTGGTCCTATTTAACCTTTTAAAGCCTAGCGGTAACTTTACATACCACCAGGTTTAACATTAAAAAATTCTACGTGGTGCCCACATTGCGTTTATGTGTTTTGTATGGATCTCAGAACAAACAGCAACTTTTGCCTTATAAAACATTAAGAGACTGGTTTTTATAACCGAAGTGGAGAGTGTTTACAGCGCGGTACGCACTGAGTCCTTATATAAAACAGACACGCTTCGTCTTTAAAGGCTTAAATTGTGGGCCATGATGTGACTGAACCAGCGATGACCCTCTACGGACTGATTAAACATGAAGAAAATCTTATTAAAGTGTTTTCGTTTCACCGCGGGAACTGTGAATATCGCTGTGTTCTGAGAGGTGACATCGTGTAGTCTGGTAGAAGGGTAGACCTGACAACTTTTCTGAGGAATCGCCTGCCTCCATATTTTGCTCTGAAGGTGAAGGCAGCAAGCAGGTTTTTCTAGTCAGACTACATTGGCGTCACATCCCAGACGACTGAAGTTATCTCAGACTTTTGTTTGTAAGTGTTTTGAATCGGGTTTTCCTATAGAAAAGGGCTGTAGAACTGGAATCTCATTGCACTCTGTAGCGATGAAACCTTTGCTTGGGAATTTCATTCACAGTTATGAATACAAAGATTATAACGGACGTGCGTGTACGTGACATCGCTGCACGTACAGAGACGCTATTGTAATCATAGGCAGCACTGTGCGTCGAATTGTAAACACTTGGCACTCAGTTATGGCTACGTTTTGCAGTACGTGTTGCCAAGGTACGTTTGGTCTTTGATTACATGTTTCTTTTGGCTGAAGTAGTGTCGAACAGATAAAATTGTATCATTTTTCTGCCAACACAAATTATGCAGATTTAAATAGCCACATACTTCAGTCTATCCTTAACAGAAATGTACTTTTCTTGGTTTTTCTGCCAGTTTTACCCTTTCTACAGCGGATCCTGTACAGAGCACTGGAAGATAACGACGTTTAGCTCTGCTCTGTTTTACCGATGTCTGCGGTGGCCGCGGCTCTTCAAGTGATGCGCAAGTAACTCGGTACAGGAATTAGATGCGATTCTGTTCCGCTATACCGTTTCGAATTGCACGAGTAAACTTTAATTTTTTATTCCGAGTCTTTTGCCTCCTCCTAATGAGAGGTAACTGAGATTTACTGCATATTCTTATGCGGTGGAGTTTCTGGATGATTTTCGAATTCTTGCCCCCAAGATTTTTAAATAAATCAATCTATTAAAGTATTGTTTTCATGTCATCTTTAAATTTAAATTTTATTCTTTTTTTAAGTTCTAGTTAGGGTGTAGACAAGGAAGACAGCCATTTCACGGGCGGAGAACGGATATTTGTACTTTTTAATTGTATGAACTTCAGTTCACGCGGTTTGAAAGAAGTGACTGTTAATTCTTATTATTTTTTATGCCTGCGCGCACTTTGAGAACCTAGACAGACATTTCGTGGCCCGAATAATTTTGTCCATTTAAAGTTCCGCGGATATTGTCATGTAACGAGCGTCTTCCTGCTGTTAATCTAGCTGAAACCCTTAGAAATAATTTAATTTCTAAAGCAGGGTAGCAATTTCTTCATATTGCGTCTGTCAGCATTGTGCTCGCAGAATCCATGCGGTAGGTCATTTTCTAACTCGTCTCGTGGTTCCTACTGATACAGTTCACGTTTCTATACTGTAAGCCATGCGGCTTATTCTAACGGCAGAACCTGCCTTCAGATCATGACCCAAGAATAAGATGAAATTCCGGAGTTCGAATCCCGGTCTTGGTAAGAGATTTTTTTCTCTTCTCCGAAACGTCCAGACCGGGACTGGGACCCACCCAGCGTCCTATTCAGTTGGTTCTGTGGTTCGTTACGGGGGTTAGAGCGGCCGGGGTGCGAATTATGCACTCACCTCCATCTAGTGCCGAGGTTAAAAATGAATGGAGGTTATACCTCTACTTCTCTTATAAGCCTACATGGCTTGGACAGGAAAACTTTACCTTTTAATACCGAAACATTCAGTTCCTACCTCAAGAAAACGTTGCGTTTCCATGACTAAGACCCATCGTTCTGTGGTATTTTGGGGAAATAATCGCTATTTGTTGTGTATCGTAGGAAACGCAGAAATACACGGCGTGAATAGAATGCAGAGTTGTGTAACGTGACAGCAGGTAGTTATCACTGTGCATTGTAGGATTAATTCTTGTTTTGTTTAACTGTTCTTTTCCAACTACCATGATTATATGGCGTAGACTCGTAGGCCGACCACATTGGAGAGACTGTGGCACGGAACTTGCACTGTCATGTTTGGAGTTGCCATCCCATAATTTGCCTGGGGAGAAGGAGAAAGTCGACGAAAGACTCTGTGAGGGTGGACAGGCTCCGTGGCGGGATTCGAACCCACAGAATGTTAAAATAGGAGCATGGGTGTGAGAGACTGGAGCAGATTTTGTTTGAACCTGCTTTTAGTCTAGCGTATATCGACCAGTTACAACTGGCTGCACTTCAAATCTAAATTGCAGAGCGAGTTTTTATACGAGGGCGGACTCTGTTGGAAGAGTCGGTCGCTCAGCCTGTCAAGTCGGGCCGACACATAACGTACAAGTTTGCTTCACGGTTACACTCTGTAAGAAACTGGGTGCAGAGATGCATTTTGCTACAGGGTCTGGTACTTTACGTGAATCCCATAAGAGAGGCAGGCGCCTTGAAGCGTAGTGGTAACGTATGTGGCACTTGCTTTAGCGACTCCGAATGTAGCCCACACAGTGGTATTTACGTACATGCCTTAAACTGAATACAGATAACGTTTCTGAAAAACGTGGGCTGATTTTATGATGGAGGTTGGAGTGTGTTCAGTGTGCAGTAGTTGTTGGAATTTTTGTATAGGAGGATACAATTTGGATACATTTCGAGGTTCAGAGGGTAGCTTTATGCGTTTTATGTAGGAAGAAACCTCGCCCCCCCCCCCCCGACAAACTAAATGCCGGTCACAGACGACGCCCTCGACTTGAAGACGGAGAGCGTGGTAATGCGCTGCGTGTTCAGAGCTATCTTGCGGCGATAGACGAGAATAGAGCAATGGTGGAGTGGCTATTGGCAGGGGAAAGCCGAAGAAACTAGGAATAAACCCGTGATTCATTTATTTATGTTGTGTGTACCGTGCATTTTATCCTAAATCTAAGTCAACCAACAAAATTATGAGTTAAAAACAGTAAATACACTATGCCTCATTTATTAGTTAAAAATAAATATGCCTTAGGATCTCAGGGTATAAAATATATACAAAATTTTCACATGAATCGATGTTAAAATATTAAACATTAAAAAGTTTTTAGTGGTTTTTAAAAGTAGTTTTTGGCCATGCGTACAGGCGTTGCGGTTGATCGGTTCTGGGTCTGGGTCTGGGCTGTACGTTGGGTGTTGCCTGTGTGCTGAGGTATTCATAACTTTGTCTAGCTATACACCTTCAGCAGTGACACGTGTAAAAGTACTGTTACTGCGAAACTGTATCTTGTATATTTGGATACACATAGCACTTGTAGTTCTCTGATACATTCCCCCTGTAGATGGCAGTCTATTTTCCGAAACACATGTAGGGGTTGAAAATATACTTACCAATAATCTGATGCATTTGTTGGTTTGATTTAGACTCTGATTCATTGTCATCTCATCAACTACGTTTGTCACATGACGTCCACTGAGACTAAAAGTCGTGTTTTGCGTTTATAAGCCAGCGGCTGCTTGGCGTACCGTATGGTTCTCTAGCAACCTCCAGGTGCACAGGGCGGAGGGAAAGCGGGGGGGGGGGGGGGAACTGTGATTTTATATTTGGGATTAAGTGTGCATGTTAGACAATATTTCAAAGTCTGTTTTTAAAATTTTTGAATGAATTTAATTTTATTTTTATCCTACCAAATACGTGGAACATGGAATGTTCATGTACTAACGAACACTTTATGTAATTTCTGTCTTGTGCTATTCATAATGGATATTTATATGGATATGGAAACTCGGCGTTTAAAAAATCGAGTCTGGTCGGTATGTGGCGTTCATTATCTGTAAACCCACGCTGAAAGGTGTCCGCAACTACACGCGATAGTCCAGGGCTGGCGACGACCCACACGTCTGAGCCTCCTACGGATTCCTGGACGTAAGTGGGCAATGACAAGTCCTTAAGGCATTACACGACGTCGGTGCTCTTCGGGAGGGTTATTTCCTTGGTTTCATTTTAACAGGTTCGCATACTTTTGACGGGGGATCGAAAAATATGGTACGTTATCGCAAGTGGCAACAAAAAATTTGCAACAGCTGTTGATTTCCCACTCAGAATTTCGGGGGTAGGTTTCGGAATTCTGGCAATGCCACTGGGTCATTTGTGGCGCAGCGGAAATGAAGATCTGCAGCCAAAGAAGTTAAGTTCATTGTGTATTAATAAAAAGCAGAAAAAAGGTGAAGCTGTTCCTATGCATTCCGTGAAGGCGTATAGGTAGAGTGGAGGTACAGCTCCGTTCATTGTGAACCTCGCCTCTAGATGGAGATGAGTGATCAGTGTCACGCCCCGGCCGCTTTATCCCCGGAAAAGAACCCCAGTACCAATTCGAGACTGGGTCGGGGTTCTTTCTCTTGAATAAAGAAGCTGAGGGCGGGATATTAACCACTCACCTTCATGTAGCGCCGAGGTTAAGAATGAGTGGAGTTGTAGCTCCACACTCTACTTCATGGCGTAGACAGGGAGAACTTCACCTTTTTACCCATCATGTTTTATTACATAATTCCGCGTCTTTACTGCCATGCGTGCTGCATGCCCTATAAGTATTTCGAAGCAGCTGCGAATAAATTATTTCGGCGCTTTGTAGTGGCTTGCTATTGACCTCCGCAATGTCGTCAGCCAACAGCGTGGAGCGTTCGGGCTGTGATTTCCTTAATGGACGGCAAGCAGATTAAAGAAGAGGTGTGGCAGGGACTTGGAGGGATGGACTGTGACGAGGAACAGACTGCAGACCGGATGCTGTCACCCTCGTGCTCACCCCATAACAGTGTGCAGTCATTGCTAACAGCTGCCCCAACATCAGACCCAGTAAGTGGTCTGACGCTCTCATTCGTCCATGAATACAGTCGATCGCGAGTAACGACAGAACAGAGCTTTGTAACAAAAGGTGCATTTAAATTTTATGGGCGTCTCTTCCCAGAAGTCCGACTGTTTTAATTTTTGCTAACGGCGCCAGCGTTTTGACGCGCTGTGGTCAGTAGTAAGTGGAGAAACTGGAGTATTAACCCTTAAAAGACGAAGCGTATCTGTTTTATATAAGGACTCAGTGCGTACCGCGCTGTAAACACTCTCCACTTCGGTTATAAAAACCAGTCTCTTGATGTTTTATAAGGCAAAAGTTGCTGTTTGTTCTGAGATCCGTACAAAACACATAAACGCAATGTGGGCACCACGTAGAATTTTTTACTGTTAAACCTGGCGGTACGTAAAGTTACCGCTAGGCTTTAAAAGGTTAATCATGGATATTGCTCGTTTATTGTTAGACAGGGTGGCGCACAGCAGACTGACACATTTGCCACACGATAGTACCAAATGTGTCAGTCTGCTGTGCGCCACCCTGTGTAAGATTCTTCTGTTACCCGAGTTCACACCGTCCAACCAGTTTAATTTACGTGCAACTGTCTTAGTGTTGTGATAAGTCACAATTTCGTACTTACATCTCATTAGACGAGTAGAATACAGGAGTATTAATACGTTAACACTGTCAGGAAGGGACGTAATCTATTATATTTAACGACCCAGTTCGTACCGCTCAGTAAACACACTCCAGCTTGGTTATAAAAAAGAATTGATTAATACTGCGTTGGACAGAAGTCGTTTGTTCTGAGATATGTGCAGAGCACCTAATACACTGTGTGGGCAGAACGAAGAATCTTTGAATGTTAAGTCTGGTGGTACGTATAGTAACCGATACGCTTTAACCCTGTAAAGACGAAGCGTATCTGTTTTATGTAAGGACTCAGTGCGTACCGCGGTGTAAACACTCTCCACCTCGGTTATAAAAACCAATCTCTTAATGTTTTATAAGGCAAAAGTTGCTGTTTGTTCTGAGATCCGTACAAAACACATAAACGCAATGTGGGCACCGCGTAGAATTTTTTAATGTTAAACCTTTGGTATGTAAAGTTACCGCTAGGCTTTAAAAGGTTAAACCGTTAGGCGAAATGTCTGTAAATGACAAAAAAAAATGTAAATGGATAAATATAATTAAATAGATGATTGACCACATTTGTGTAACACTCGTTTAGAGCTGGGGGGGGGGGTTCTCTTCATTAATTAGGGTAAACTGTGTACGTCTTCCTCTGCCTTTTCCGTGTTGCTTTCCTATGGTGCGCGTATTATCGAATGCTGCATCAAAAGAGGCCGACGACTGGTGGGCGTGTTGTGTCAGATACTACGAGTTGCTACATATTGCGTTGCATTTGATCTCCATGGAAACCATAAGGAAGATAAATCTTCTCCAATTATATGGAGTTGTATAAGTCATTAACTTCAGCAGATGTAAGTATCCTAATGCAATAATGACGCGTGCCTTTTATCGCTCCGCCCAGGCAAATGGAGGGATGATTCCTTCGCCTTTTAAAATCCTGTGGTACTTATTTGTACCACCGCTTGTAACAGATTGAAATTCTGCATTTTCCCACACAGCGTGTATGTTTCGTGTGATTCTCAAAACAAATAATCATCTTCCCAAACGGCGTTTACCAGTTGTTTTTAGTTTGTAATTGACATACACTGTGTTCCGCCTGAGCTGAATTTCTGTGAAACCGTGATGGATGCCAATCTTCAGTGGGTCTTGTAACCCCCGCCCGTTTCATTACTGATCGGTCATAAGTCACTGTACGCTCTGTAGTCTCCGATAATGAATGCGTCATTAAATACCATACACAGTTAACCGCGTTGGTAGGCGCCGCAGTGCAGCGCTCTGTTCGAGCCGCACTTTTAGTCACATGAGCGTTAGAAGTAACGAAAGCATGAACACGCAGTGCCACTGGACATGTTCCATTAAGGGACGTGAACAGGCACAGTGCCAGTAGACATGTTACATTAAGGGCATGAACATGCACAGTGCCAGTGGACATGTTACATTAAGGGACGTGAACAGGCACAGTGCCAGTGGACATGTTACATTAAGGGCATGAACATGCAGAGTGCCAGTAGACATGTGGCATTAAGGGGCATGGGCATGCACAGTGCCAGTGGACATGTTGCATTAAGGGAATGAACATGCACAGTGCCAGTAGACATGAAGGGGCATGAACGTTCACAATGCCAGTGGATATGGTATTACATTAAGGGGCATGAGCATGCAGAGTGCCAGTGGACGTGGTGTTACATTAGGGGGCATTAAGAGGCATAACACCGACGGGCATGGTGTTAAAATAAGAGACGATTTTATGACGTTTTTACCGCCCGTACACAAGTAATCCCAAGTCTGTACTAATTGAAGTACTGCGTTTCGGTAATTCCTTACAAGTTCACAAATCTGACGTGAGCCCTGGCCAGTAGAAACATCTCAGGATTGTTACATTCTTTGTTACAGCGCCACTTGGACAAAGGGAGCGACCTGTTGGAGGAGGCGGGGCAGTGTAGCAATGATCCACGTAGCTGTGGATCCAGTTCCGGTTCCTCAGGACTCAAAGAACTTGCTCGTTCCCTCAAGCAGCACATTCGAGGGTTTAGTGAGCGTCTGGAGGACACACGGGAGCGTCTGGAAGACACGTCACGCTGTTTCTACTTGTTGGACAAGGTAAAGACGTTAGATACATTGCTCTGAAAAGCGTGAAACAGGGTTGCACGGTGCCAGGCAGTTTGATAAACAGCACAGTATGCTCAGTTCAGCAAAGCTTGCGTATAATGTCTTAATACCTGCTCAGCACACATGTTGCGGCCCTCGGGCCATGATCAGGCGTGCCATATAACACTCAGTGCAAGGTAAAAAATGCAGTCTCTTTGAGATCTCACACAATATCAAAACAATCTGCCAGTATTTGTTACCATAAAATATTGTAACTTGCATTTGTCATGGTTTTGGTACGTTATCTAATGTGACAAAAATTTTGAATTGAAATGTAAAATTTAAAAATTTTAAATTTAAAAACATTTGTTCAAAAATTTATTGACAAACGGTGTGAGAAACACTTACCTGTAGAAATGATTGAATTTTTGCCATGTACTACAAAACTGTTCACTTATTTCATCCTTTATAAATTGAAATAATTTTATTTACCTAAGCTCTTTGTGTTTGAACACCTGTAGTTTGTGTTTTGTTCTCAAAATCACAGGCAGCTTTGTACATGTTTTCTTAATATCTTCTTGTGTGAGCCTGCACACCCAATATTCAGGGCCGTGCCGTAGCTGTGACTATTAGGTGCGGACTTTTTACCATGGAGCCCTGGCTTCGATCTCAGATGAAGTGGCACTGGAGCACGTTTAACGACTTCCTGCGATTTTCCCCCTTCTGATCATTAATCCACCATTGATCAACACTCATATGTCACCGTACAATAGCCCTGACCATTCTGGGCATGTAAATTGGGGGCTTAATTTCTGAACGGCACTTTGCCAGTTACATTTTCAGAGAGTACGCTGGATTATGACGGTTTCGGAACTGATATTTGCTGTCATTTCCAGGATTTATTATTATTGTGAATTTGTCATAAACCCCAGTTCTAGCTGTAGTGCTGAAGTTAACTCGAAAGTCACCACAAACCCGCTATTGCTGGAGTGAGCAGTGGCGCCAGTCTTCCGCTCTTTGTTCTTTTGCTGAAACAGTGTTCATACGTTTAAAATTGGGGTTACTGTCTGGTAAGGTTGAATGACGTAGTATTCTGGGAAAGAAATTTGGTTTTAAATCTCGCTTGGAGCCATTTCTGTAAGGGCAGTGGAACATAATGCCGTATTGGATAGACTGAACTGGAAACATCTAGGAGAGTAACTGTTTTGCCGTGCTCCAAGTGACATCAGTAATTCAAATAAGTGCTGTATTTCTTAGAATTTAAGACGCACATTTTTTTCACATTTTCTCGAACTGAAAATTAGAATGCGTCTTCAATTCGAGGTATTATTTTTGATTTTTCTAAAGCCTCTAAAACGTCATTTTTTCTCAAAGAACACGCGGCCTCGCTAAAAGGGTAGTAAATTTCATGGTCAGTGAAGTGTATGTATTATTAGTATTATATTTATTTGAAATACATAATTAACATTTTTAATTCTTTAATAAACTGCTTTAAGACATATATACTCCTTTCTAATTACCATCCACATTTTGTTTCTTGAAAGTCCCTCTTGTGAGTGTTGTGTGTTGTTAGGTAGAGGTCTCTGCGTCGGGCTGATCAGTCGTCCAGGGGAGTCCTATCGAGTATGGTGTGTCTGAGTGTGATCGTGAGGTCTCGGTAATGAGGAGGCCGTGGACCACTAGGGGCTGTTGCGCCATTGGAAAAAAAAAGTATGCTTCCACCCGATATATTAACATCGTCGCCGTAAATCGGGTTGCATAAGACGGGGAATTTCTTGACTCGCTCAGCGACTGTGAGCTTCTCAACATGAAGTCCTCTGCGTAGAGTTAGTTGTTGGCCTGTGCCGTGTTTTGTTCACGGAGTGTACAGTAAGCATGCACTTGGGCGTAGAGAAATGTGCAGACGTTTTGGCGGACCGCACCCTGTGCAGTGACCGCGTGCATGGACTAATATGGTTAACGTGTTGGTTGTTCTAAAGGACAGACCGCAAGAATTCCGTTTGTTGAGCTCGTCAATGCTTACAACATCCGCAGACACAAGTTCCTGCTTCTTTAGAGGCACATACACGTATCTGAATAGTTCTTCTAGGTTGTTATGCAGCGGACTTACCGGTTCTGCCTATCGGTCCCATCTTCCAAGTGTCAAGCAGTCGAAGAAGAATGCTTGGAAGGGGGGGGGGTGGCAAACCAGCCAAAGAGCTAAGGGCAGAGACTTGCGCCGAGCGCAAGTCGACGTCCCCTGCCTGTTTAGCCATTCCTGCTTTTGACCGCATCGCTGGGCACAATAACGGACACCTAATACTATAATTGGGCGTTGCGCTTATGCTAACGATGTTCTGTATTGGTTGAAGACATCGACTTAGGCATACTAAGATGTAGTGCTGAAGAAGCACTTAACCTTTTCTAGTATTTTTAACATTTTTTATCATCATTATTAATATTTTGGCGCGAAAGCATACTTTGGCTGGGTGGCTGTCTTGAGTTTTGAACCCCGAGTGGCATAGTCGCATACTGAAGTCATGCAACTCTGGGCAGACACTTTGGCCAATACGCCATTCCTGAGGGGGAGTGCGGGCCGTGCCCTGTATTTGCATTATACCCTGGCATTCGCGGTACAACTGGGGAGAAATCACGGAAGAACCTCAGTCATGGTAGCCATAAAGTGCCTAGCTGAACAGTGCTGGGCACGATTCGTTGTGTCGACTTGGCCATCGCTTTACGGGCAGCCTCGGCTGGCCACTTGACTTCGAGTCACCCTTAGCTTGCGCTTCAGGCGTCGTTCGGTCGGCGTATCTGCCTAGTTGCCGAACTGAGGGGTTCCCCACACTCGCTAACTTTGAGTTGTAACTCTCGGTTAGGTCTTTGATGTGATCGGGGAACAATGGAACTCCGAAATCGTTGGGAATTTGCCTGTTGCTTGTGTACCAATGTGCACCGGTAGCAATGCGAAGACACTTGGATTGAAGCACCTGCAGCTTCCTGACATGGCTGCGGGTGGCAGACCTCTAGATGGGGCACGCGTCGTCCATCGGTGGACGGATGAGCTGCTTGTATAGCAGAACTCCGTTTCTGATGGGGAGAATAATGCAGGGAACAAGTGGATGCGTTCTTATATAGCGGATGGCGTGGGCGGTGATTGATTGTTAGGGAAGATAAAGGAGCCAGTCAGGTTGCTGGAGTAATTTTAGAATGTTCTCTCAGATTTCATGACATGAACGAACCTGATGGTAACACTTCCCACCGTTACAGAAAAATTTTGCCATTTTGGAGCATTTGAATTACAAGTTGTTTCAGTGAAGTTTTTTGCTATCTGCAAAATGTTTTCTCTTCGTTCGTCTGATTTGTTCGAAAACGCGGTTAAAGTAGCAAAATTAAAGCTCAGCGCTTTTAAGACCGGCCGTCTCTAGATGCGTTAGTATGCAAAGAGAAGAAACCAACCCTGCAAACAACTCTGGCTGGGCAGTGGTATGATTGTTGATGTACTCTGTTTCTTGACCTTTGAAAGGCAGGTCTGCCGGCATCATCTGTACTTACCATGGAATTCTGCATTGTGCCATGTGTTTCGAGAAATTGCCTTTATTTCTGGGATTAGTGTAAAACTGAGATAAGAGTCACGTTTGTGAGATTTGATTTTTGCCAAACTCGTTTGCTTAATATGCATGTCTTCTGTCATATAACACCTTGTCGATTGGTAAATAGTTACCAGGTTTTCAGAAGAGCCTGTTGCCACTATCGTCAGAGTCTGCAAAGGCCTTTGAATCATCAAGGAACACTTATTTTGGGTATCAAAGGTTAGGATTTCTGTCAAATGTCAGACACACTTCCAACCCGTACATGTTGCAGAAGACAGCTATGAAATCAGGGAGAAGATAATTGTTGGATATTGGGTTAACCTGACAGATAAAGCACAAAAAAATGCCAGACCAACTATATAAAAAAATAGGTTATATTTGTTGTCATAGATCGGTTAAGAAAGTTCCGTAATTGGGCTATGAATGCTTAGTGGGGTGATTTGGTCTGTCCTCAAAGTAAAAGCCACCCCTGCCCATGCTGTGCACAATATTTATGCTTTAAGCCCTTTAAATACAGTTGTTAATGTTCCTTAGTATCAAATCTTCTAATCTACCTTAAATTTCTAGGCTTCCAGGAAAATTGCTGGGTGAATTTTTCCCCAAGTCTCCTGAATGGTTCAAGCTATGGACTTAGAAAGAGTTCTGTGTTGACTGTAGACTTAGTTTTCCAGTTTCATTACTTTTTTACTTCACAACGGGATGCTTCAGTATAGTATTGAGCTCCTCACTATGCAATTTTGTTCGGCTTCCTACCATTTCCTCCCTCTTAGCTTCACAGCAGCCTGTTTTCAAAGACCTTTAGCATATTTTCCTTAATATGGGAGATGCAAGTTTCACACACAAACAAAACAACTAAAATTACCCAAATTAGGATCCTCTGTTTAGGTTTTCAAACCAAAATTTCCTGTTGCATGTGATATATGTCCTGCCTGTCTCCTTGTCTTTGATGGATTGCCTTGATAATATTTGGTGAAGACCTCACCTTATGAAGTTTGTCATTACGTAATTTCCTCCATCTCTATCTCTTGGTCTGTTTACCCACATACTCTGTTTAGCACTGAGCACCCTTAATATTTACCAGAGTCATGAGTGTTATACTTGAGTAATGGTTGAAGTATGTTCTGCTAATGCTTCATTTACTTTTAATCATATGCAGGCATATGACTGGGCTCTGGAGACATCAAAATACATGTCCCGGCTGAAGGCAGACGACGCACAAACACCTGAACAGATTCTGCAGGTCCAGAAGCATGTCCAACAGTACCTGATGGCTCACCCGCCAATTGCCGAGGATCACTTCACTGAGATGCTGCAGCTGGCTCGCAAACTGAACAATGAGAAGCTGCTTGAACAGGCAAAGGCAAGTACTGCATTGAGTGTATCTAGGAAATGTGTCAAGACCAGAGTATAGGATTTGTTGGTCTAGCTGCTTCTGCATGTAACACCATGGCTGTGTCATGGCTCAGGAGGTTCGTCATTGACTTCCCACTGTAGGGGCTCTAGTTCCGGCCCAGGGCATTTCACGTTGGGTATGTGGTGGGTGGTGGAGTGGCACAGAGTTAGATATTTCCGTGAGCACTTCAGCTTTCCCTGTCAGTATTCCAGCAGGGGTTGGTACAGTAGGCCCTTTTGCAGCTGTAGTTCCAGAGACCCAGTCTGACCCCACTGCTACAACTGCTTAATCAGTCGGGCTTGCATCCAACTGGGGTGGGGGCTGGCGGGCTGTAGTCCCACACCCCAAATCGAAATTAGAAGACCATGGATTTTGTGTATCAAATGTTTTACATTACTTACACTTCAGTTGAAAATAGCCACTGAAATTGGCTGATGGCTATTACATTGCAATTTTGAAAAATAAAATAAGAAAGTTTATTTTAGATGAAATTAAAAAAAACTAAGATAGTGAGACCTTGTGATTTAAATTAGGTGAATGAGTAATGGAACATGTAGTTATATTTGTGTGTATATAAGTGCAGTTGAAAACAGTGTTAGTTTACAGTTATACTTATGAGATGATTTTTATAACATAAGTTTTATAATGAGCTCCCCCCTCCCCTCTAGCAAAGCATTCTGGGTGTGCTCCTGCTGGCAGTACTCTACATTTAAGTGCTTCTAACATACATGTTGATGTTTAGTGAGATTTATTCATGGACATCTCAGAAAACATAATCCCCCTGCTGCAGGCGCACATGCGTACACACTTCTTATTACTTCTGCTTTGTTTTAGTACAGCACTGTTATTAACTGTATTTCTTAAGTGACCAGAGACCATTACTCCTGCCACTGACATCAGATAACTATGCAGGAAATTTTTTCAATGTACTGAGTTCAGCTGGCAATGTGAATGTCATTGTATTTAGTGTTTTGAAATATGCTTACATGTAACATAATGTATAAACAGTTCCCATCATTTTCTGCTTGTTTGTAAACAAGTGCATTAAATTAGTTGGAGACCATTAGATTTGAAAGTGGTGCCAGCTGGTGTGTGGCATGTCTGTACTGGACAGGTGTGGATGACAGTTTCCATTATTGTGTAATATTAATCAAAATTGTAATGTCTCTTTATCATAAACTAAAATTTAGTTCTAAACAGGTCATAATTTGCCTTCAGGTGTCCCAAGCCAGGTGTCAGGAAACAATGGAGTTGATCCGAGCCCAGCAGTCACGATTGGTGCAGGCAAGACGGCAGCAGGGTGGATGTGATGGGGATGAAAGCGTCTCTGGCAGCCTGGACAGGTCGTGTGTTAGACCTATGAGTCCCAAATCAATTCATCACTGCTGGAACTCAGCTGGAGGAGTGACAAGCACTCCATTGGGTATCAGCAGTGTAGGCCGTCGGCGTTCAGTAGGTTCATTCCCGTATATCTACATATGTAACCATCACGCAGCAGGACACGCATGCTCTTGCTGGGACCCGATTCCATCCTCTGTGCTTGAGGAATCACAGGACTGTTGTTGTAGTGGTACTGGATCCAGGCCAAACAACTTGGGAAATATTCAGGAAGTGCGTGAAAGTGCTGAGGATCTGCTGGACAATGGTGCTGATGACTTGGGAAAGGGTGTAGATGGTGTTTGTGTGAGGTGTGGTAACCCATCTACTTTGGACCAGCGGTGTGATGGTAATGGAACAAATCAGACTTTCAAGAGGCATTTGCGTCGTTCCTGCACGTGGCAGTACCCAACAGAATCCTTTGATGATGAAGATCCATCATGTAATGGGGGTAGTGGGGGTAGTGACAGTGGTACCAGACTATGTGGCTCCAATGACTATGTCACAGACAGTTCCGGTGACAACACCACTGAAGGCAGTGATGGTTTTACTAAGAGGTAAATCACAAGCTTATGCTTCTCAGTGATAAGGAAATACAGTGTGTCTGATGTGCACTTGGTATGTCCTGTTTCACAGGGGTACTTCTGAGGCAAGTTGACAGGTGTAAAATTGACTTGCCAATTTGACTAATTTCAGCAGTTATTCCAGACTTTTCCTGATTTTTATGTCTGTGTCTACACAACAAAAGAAATTTGCAAATTTAAAATGTTTTTAATTTTGATTCACTTGTTTTACAAAGGTTTAGGACTTATAGTGGCAAAATATTAACATTTTTGCTCCATTGCTTTTTATCCAGTCTGCTGGTCCGTCTCTGGATTGAATTAACTTTTATACAGTTATTTCAGTATAGGCAGAAGCATGAGTGACATCTCCTTAGCAGCTGTGTGCGTGCACTGTACTATTTCACCCTTATTTGTTCATGGCTTTGTAACTCTTGTCATGCCTCTATTTATAGTGGGTCTTGGTTAAATTATAGGTTACTCTTCGTGTAATGCACATAAAAGGAACACATGTAGGTGGAGGTTATATATCTCCCAGGGTGCACATTTCAGATCTTGAGCAGTTATTAGTAGGATGGCCAAATCAAGAATAATGATGTGGCTGAAACATGTGGCACACAGGGCAGTGGAGTGCATGTGAAACTTTGATTAGAAACTGTTATGGAAAGACATCACTTGGCAGACCTAGGGGTAGGTGGGAGGACAATACTAAAGAAATAGTGTTTCAGGTTCAAGGGTCTCAGGATAGATCCCAGTGTTGGGCTTGTGCAAAGTACAGGTAAAGTTGTGCCCTAGCATGCTCTGAAGGTATACTGGGGGAGCAGAGGTGTAGCTCCACTCATTTTTAACCTGGGCACTAGACAGAGGTGAGTGGTCAGCTTCACTCCCCGGCCACTTTACCCCTGGGAAAAACCCTGTACACGTTGGCGGTGGGTTCATATAAATGTAATGCATGATCAGAGTGTACAATGAGCAGGGTAGCATATGAACAGCTTAGTAGCTGTCAGCTTTTCAAGAAGGATTTTTGTTCTGTAGAGTTAATTAATTACTTATTTGAATGTTCCAGGCATTAGGAGCTGATTATTTTTACTTATTTAGGATTTATTGAATTATGCTGTTGGTAACTCCGGCTGTATAGTGTCAAATCAGATGCTGGTTAGTGAATAATGAAATGAAAAGGCTGTGGAAGGAAGTGTTCATGGCATGATTAGTGGTATTGTCCCACTGTTACCTTGGAGGGGCTGAGGAAAGTCTCAACACTGGGCAATGGTCTGAGTGAGATTAGCTGCTAATGTATTTTCATGTTACATATTAATAATTTAGGAATGAAGAGTTTCTTATTATTTATGCAAGGGCAGTATTTATTGGTGTATGTTTGTGGGTTTGAGTTGATAATGGCAGCATTCATTAGTATATATTTGTGGGTGTGATGTGATAAGGTCAGCATTCATTACTGTATATTTGTGGATGTGATTTGATATGAGCAGTAATCATTAGCATACATTTGTGGATGTGATTTGATAAGAGCAGTATTCATTATTGTATAACTGGGAAGGATGGCATTCATTAGTGTACATTTGTGGCTGTGATTTGATAAGAGAAGTATTCAAGATATGTAGTTAGTTGTCGAGTTGTATTCATGCCATCTCATTGTGCCATTCCAATGTTTGTAGAATATCTGCCCTTACCCTTTTATTTTGTCGTTACCCAAGCAAGCACGATGTAGGTGCTACTTTCTGTGTGTACTTTTATAAATGTGATGTAATTTCAGTGGTGATGATCTTGAAGAACAAGACAGCTCTGGTGCCTGTAGCAAGCCTGTCCCTCCGGTTCCAGTCAATAGCCATCTTCACTGCCGTGCATCCAACCTGGATCTGACTGTAGCAGCCCCTGGTAGCAAGGAACTCAAAACGCAAAAGTAAGTGCTGTTCAAGATATGATCTTCTGAACTGTGTATGTTGCAACTTTCAAGGATTTGGACAATGATACCTTAAAATAATTTTTTAATAATTAAAATGTAAGAAAGTTCTGACTGTTAACATAATTTTATTAGCAGCAGATTATGATCATCTTTCAGAACTTTTAAAGTTAAATTTATGTATATAATTCAAGATATAACAAAGTTCCAATAGAAAGTACATTTTATTAGTGAAAGGTTAATAAATATGGATTACTAATCAAACACTTCTGTTTTCAGGACTTTGCTGTTAATAATGAGGGAGATGATACAGACTGAACGGGATTATGTGAAATCCTTGGAATACATAATTGAGGTAATTTTTAATTTGTTGTGATAAAGCACCACTTGCTATTGTAATACCCTTAGAAGGATAACATTAATGAACAATTCCAGATGTTTTGTAATGGTATTTGAGTTTCTTTTATCTCAGTGAGTATAAAGATTTCTGTCTACTGTGATATAACACTGTGTAGTCTGACAGAATTTAGAGACATTGCAGAGGAACCTGCTGATGTCTCATGATTTTTATTTACTACTACCAGCCTCTTCGTTATGAGCCACATTTATGAAATGGGGGTTACTCATGTGACCTAGGTGAAGATGACTGTGTTCTGGGCTGTGACACAAGTTAACCCTTATAGAAATTTTCCATAGTTTTAGACAAACTTACATTTTCCACCTTGAGCTCAGAAGAGGCAGTTCTGTAAAACAGCAATCAATTTCTGCCAGACTATACAGCACCATATCCCAGGCAGGAGTAATATTTTTAATCACTACCATGAGGCCATTAAATCTGGATTTATTTCTTTCGCAGATTTTTTAAATGTATGGTAGGGACCAGATTACTTGCTGTTTTTTGGCATGGGCATGAAGAGGCATGGTGGTAAGAGGGGAAGCCCTATACATACCCACAAAGCATTTTCTGTCTGTTTCAAATATATCCACAGTGGCTGAAGCTGTGAATGTACTCCCAACAAAGTAAATATTTTGAAAGAAGTGCCATGTTGCCTGGCCATTCAGAGATGAGCCTAGCAGCGAACACGCCATGCCAGTTGCAGCTATGTACAGTGTTAGGAAGCTTAGCTAGCAAGTTGTTTGGTCAGTACAATAGTTGGCCATTCATTGTTGACTGTTCATTATATCGTGTTTAGTTTGGTTGGTTTAGTTTAGTTTAGTTTTAGTTTTAGTTTTAGTTTTAGTTTTAGTTTAGTTCAGTTCAGTTCAGTTCAGTTCAATTCAGTTTGTATTTCATCCCAGACATCATTACAGAATTATAGCCGACACATCAGTGTAATGTACCTAGTTGTTTAGTTCATTTACTTTCATTTTAGGGAATTGTTTTTAATTGATTGTGTGTAATTTGTTGCTCTAGATTTAATAGCCTTCATGCTGAGTCATGGGGACATGAAGGTATAGGAGCACAATGTAAATGCAGATATGAAAACAAAAGAAACTCTATAAGTAGAAATACCAGATAGATCACAAAGAAGAATAAATAATATAAGTCTGTTGTAGATTTTGTTTTTACATGCCAGTATTGTTTATTAACGAATAAATCAGTGTTTGCATTGAAAAAGTTGTCTTCCATTACTGCAAATTAATTGTTATATGTGGGCTATGTTTTTTGCTTTAGGATATATCATTCGTTTAGTTCAGAATCAGTTTCCACTCTAGGTCAGTTGGTGTAGTGACTAGGCTGTGAGCTTGACAGACAGGGAATTGTGGTTCATTTCCTGGCAGGGGTAAAAGAGTTTCCCTTCTGCAGACATCTAGACCATCTCTGAAGCTCGGGCAGTCTCGTATTCAGTGAGCACCAGGGGCTCTTTCCTGGGTCATAAAGTGGCCTGGTCGTTAAGTTGATCACTCACCTTATCTGTTGCGGATGTTCAGAATGCATGAAGCTACGCTTGCACTCCCATATGTCTTCCTCTTTCAAACCTCAAACGTATTTATACAACATTAAAGACTGCTTCCATTATGCAGCCACATGACAGATTAACGATAGTGTTCATGTTGGAATGTAATGTTCCTCTGTTGGTTTTTTTTCAGAATTACATTCCAGAGCTGCTAAGAGAAGACATTCCTCAGGCACTTCGAGGACAGCGTAATGTTATTTTTGGGAATGTGGAAAAGATATATGAATTTCATAGTCAGTATTTTCTACAAGAACTGGAGAGGTGTGAAAACAGCCCCCTTCTGGTTGGCCAGTGTTTCCTTCGTCATGTGAGTTGTCTGCATATGAAAAATGAAGGGACTTGGGATTTTTTGTTGCATGGATATGCTGGAAGTGTGTAGTTTTAGAAACAATCTGGAAGAGGAGCTGGGGTAGTTCAGTATAGTGGCAAAGCTAAGGTCTGCATAATCAAGGTACTGGAATTCAATTCGTGGCAGGGGCTGGAGACCTTTGTCATCTGCACAGTGTTCAAACCAGCTCTGGGGCCCATTAGTCTCTTATCCAGTGGTATCAGGGACTCTTTTGTCACGGTATACAGCAGCTGGGGCATGAAGTTAGCTACTCACCTGGATCTAGTGTTGAGATTAGCAATGTGTGGGGCTATACCTTCACTGTCCTGTATGTTTTATGGTGTGATACTTACGCATGGGGACAGCTTGCTTCATGATCCTGGAAGTTACAGTTTTCTGCAATGCCACACTATGTAGTTTGGTAGGTGGGTGCTGTTTTGGAGGGACCTGCTGTTTCCATCTTCAGGGCAGAAGAGTAATCCACGTAAGGTAACAGTTATGTGGAAGGAAGGACAGGAACCACAGCTACAATGGGTCAGTTTTGATGGTGGTAAGAAGCTTTTACAGGGAAAAAGGCAGGCTGTTTGTGTGCGTGCACTGCTATGTGTGGCATGTCTCTTCAAGCCTGAAGATGGAACCAACAGGCTTCTGCAGCATGTCTGTACCTGTCTACCAGACTACATGGCATGGCATCCTGGAAAACAGTAATCTAGATGCTGACTTATAAGAATTTCAGATCTGAACATGTATCACTTTTAGCGACAGACTCTTCGACAGTTTAAACTTCACAACTTGTTTTGTTCATAACTTGCCATTAAGAAGATATATGTAATTTTATCCTTGTGATTATATTGCTTTGTTTACTAATTTTAATTTTTACCATTTCAGGAGAAGAAATTTTACTTGTATGCTCTGTACAACAAGAACAAACCAAAATCTGATTCCCTGATGTCAGAGTATGGAACATCTTTCTTTAAGGTAAAGAACAATGATTTGCTGAAGTGCACCATATGTGTCATTATATAGTAATTCTTACATATTAGAGACTAAAAGCTGCTCCTCTCTTGTTATATATCTTAGCAAGTACTTAGAAACTGGAGCAAGTGGCAACAATTACAAGTACACCCAAATCAGTGTTATAGCACTGATCTGTGCTTAATAATTTCTACTGGGCAGCAACACATTTCACTGCATATTGTTATCCTGTCTCAGTATAAATGTGGCTGTCCTTCCAGAACTGAGTTAAGTGAGGCACGTATTTTGATGAATTACTTTTTTTAAAGAAATTACAATTGAATTTCAGTGGGCTTTAGGCCAATTAAATATTAATTTTGCTGACCAAGTTTAGTTTAGTGACAGAATGTTGGTAAAGTGTTCAGGAAGTCAAATTGTAGCCAGAGATTCCCATCTTGACTGGGTCTGTTAATGGGTTCTTTAAGCCTTCCCAATAAGTGACTGGAGATTTTCTCTGGCTCACCATGCACATGCTGACATGTCTTTCTGTAAAGACTATGACAGTGTGTCAGAAGGCTCATTATTAAGGATATCAGTCTTATTTGTGTTTATAGTATAGTAAAGTGGGTAAAGATGCCCCACTGGCCAAAGGTGCCCCCCATCATTTACTTCAAAACCTTAGCCCTGGGAAGCTGCACATATTATGCAGCTAGAAGGTCTTCCAGTGGTGAGTCTGGGTATGTGTAAGCCACAGTTGCTGTGTTGTTCTCAATGCCCTGACATTGTTTTGTAAAATAAGTAACGTGATTTGTAACCGTCTATATTTCAGGGAGCTATTCTTTAATAATTTTCTCTTTGTTTATGCATATAGTAATTTTACCAACAGTTTGAATGAAGGAAGAGTGGACTTTTCTCTACTGTTTTATACTGTTACAAACTTTCACAAGCCACGACATAGTCACGTGATCACCCAGGGCATCTTTGCTCCATGTTTGGCTAGAGTAGCACCACTGAAAGATGGGTAAAGATGCCCCACTGATATTTTAATTCACTTGGTTGACCTATGTGTATACATCAAATTGTATACTGTATTTTCATTAATATGTTAATGAAAGGCTACAAAATTGTCGCCTGCCTACTATAATGTCTTTTATTTACTTCTGTTACGTGTTAAAGAATGTATTAAAATGGCACACCTTCACTTCTGCATCCATCCATTCCTCAGCACCCACCCAGGTTTCTCGGGGGGGGGGGGGGGCAAAATTATCAACTGCAGGGCCATCAAAGGTAAGGAGAAGTATCCATGGAGAGTTCTCACAAGCTCACCAATCATCCAGAAGAAGAAACTAAAAGCCAAACATAGGAAGAATAATTTCAAGAAAATGGTTAACAATAGAAACTCCAGTAATTCTGATAAAAATGGTGACAGTGACTGCTGTAAATAATGCAGGGAGTACTACTATGTAACAAAAGAGGAATGTGACTGGATAAAATGCTCATTTTGTGAAAAGTGGCTATTTGAAAACTGCACAATTTTTTCCAATATTTGGATCGATTGTGAACATGGCAACCATTCTAAGAATCTTAAAAAACATAAGAAATCTACAAAGAAGTAAGAAGGAGTCTCATAGTGATAGAAAACATATTTTATTTTATTTTATTTTATTACAATTTTGTTTTCTTCAAATTTATTATTTTGTTTTGCATTATACGTGGGGCATCTTTCACCATGCATATGCCAAAGATGCCCTGTTTACATACATTTGTAATTTTTATTGCTGTTAGTAAATGAATTAAAATTTGCTATAAAGGTACTGACCGTTTTGTAGCAGAGACCCTACTGTACCTCTTACACATCCAGGTATAACTTCTGGTGCTATACGTAATTGTAAAAATCTGTCAGAATAAAAAGTGGGACATCTTTGCCCAATTTACTCTACACACATCTAATTCGGTGTGCCACAAAATATTAAATTGTATCTTGTTCTGCACACTTACCAACAATTCATAGCTTGGTAATAACAGTGTGCCCTGTTCAGCATTATTTTCTCATTGGTCAGTGTATTTTCAGTGTTTGTCATACTCATTAGATTTGCTACATACTCTACATTTTTGCAAGACGTTTGTCATTTTTAATAACATTAAGATGTTGAACGGTACTGAATTTTATTATTCAGAATCATGTTAGAAAGACATTTGGAAAATTGGGCAAGCAAGGAATAAAATTGTTTGTTTTACCTCTACCATACAGCCATATAAATCCCACATTTTGCAGGACTTTGTTTTCCCTTTCAAGTAAAAACGATGTACAGTTAATGGGACAGGGCTGTCCAATCCTTTTGTTGAAGGTTAACCTTTAGGAGCTGGAATTAAATGTCCTGTGCACTCTGCAAAAACCTGGGATTTAAATGGCCACCCACTTATTTGCACATTCGCAGGGATAACTTTACTGGATGTTCAGTTTTCTCAGCATTGTGCTGTGCAGCAGTTGTAGCTGACTTTGGCACAAAAGGACTGATTAAAATAATCTTATGTTAATTAACTCCTATATTATTAGGTTTAAACTAAGTTTCCTTCCCTCACTTAACCACATAATTTCTCCATCTTGGGAAAATGTCTGCCATCTAAGTATGATACTTGTTTAGACAAAGCAGGTGGAGTTAGGAGACAAAATGGATCTAGCTAGCTACTTGCTGAAACCTGTACAACGAATGGGGAAGTATGCGCTGCTGCTGCAGCAGCTCATGAAGGCATACCCTGACAAAGAAGTGGATGTGACAGATATCAGATCTGCTGAGCAGATGGTGCGTTTTCAACTTCGTCATGGTAATGATCTGCTGGCTATGGATTCTTTAAGGGACTGTGATGTAAGTAAATTGGAGTATCCAAGTGTTTTCCTTAGCATTTGCATGCCCACCACAACTGTTGCTGGTTTACCTCATGGCACTGCACCAAAAGTTTGCAGTATGCAACAGTTTAGAAATGGTTACTATATAATCTAGCAAGAGAGGAAAAAATTATGCCCAAAGTACTCCATGCATGCCATGTAGCAGTGATTGCTGCAGATAATCTTGTTATGAAGCAGTCAAGAAGCAACCATGTCTTGAAATTACAGCCTCTGCTATTCCTATTGGATTGGGATCGAAGCTTAGTGATGTAAGGCAATATCTTTGCTTGTCATTGTAAATTTATGGTACCCAGTTTGTCACATAAATCTTGGAAATTAGTCAAGCTTGTATGTTAGTTTTTTGCACTTGCTGACAGCAGGGATTCAAGCACTGAAGTTTTCTGGATAAATGAAAGTACGTCCAGCTGTGGCAGTTTTTGTATGAACCCTTTTGTAGAATGTATGGCAGGATGGAGGCATAATGTGTACTTCACTTGACTTTAGTTCTATTGTGAAGATTGCTTTCAACCTATAGCTAGGAATCATATTGTCTTGCAACAGATGTATACTGTATTGTCCAGCTGTAATGCTAGTACACTGGATAGACTGTCACGTGTGGGAATTTGTTCCTTCTGTGAGAAAATTTTATGTTAGTTGTAGGCAAGTCAGATGCAGACTTGCATGCTGTGCATTGAGAAGTTAAAACAAAACTGCTGTGAGATAACAGATTACTATTTGTCAAAAGTGGGGATGTAAAAGAATAGTGAAATTTATAATAAATCTGTGTCTTGTTATACAAGTGGCTAGACCTAGTGCTTGCAGCCTGACTGATACAGTATACACATAAAATATTCCCTTGAGATAGAGCGTGGGTGTGTATTAAAAAGTTGAATGCCAGCTGGGTAGCTGAGAGAAGATAAGATGGTAGTACTACCTTTACCAGTAGTTAGTTATCTCTAGGCCAGGCATGCCCAAGTGGCCTGCAGGCCACATGCATCCCCCAACACTACAAAACATGGCCCCCAAACTTTTAGTTTTAATCTAAAAACATGCCAAATTTTTAATATAAAATAACATTACTTGGACCAGCATTCTTCTCTCAGTTTAGACGACATGGAGCCTCATAAAATACCCAGCCCACAGTTCGGATAATAGGAATATGGTACTTCTGGTCCTTAGCAAGGCTTAACTGTTTTTCATGTTCGCCGAGTTCAAACTATTGTGTTTAAGGTTAAAGCAACAAAATAGTGTTCCAATTGGAGGTGCATACATGCCTCCCATCCCTGTTTCTATACCTGGTACAGTTGGGAGTGAAGGCAAGCAGTGTTGCTGTGTAACGAAGTGTTTGCCACTTGCTCATTAGTCAGTCCATTGCCTTTTTGGGTTATGGTTACAGGTGTTGGCAGTGTATATTATTTTGTGATTGGTGGTAAATAAATGCTTAGTATAGTCTTTGAGTGTTTTGTTAGTGACTTTTTTTAATAGAGGCTTTAAAGGGACAGTGTCACTTTCCAAATCCTGCAATAGTAAAAAAAGAATGATTAAAATTAATTCTGGGGTTTTCAAGAAAAATGGGAACTTGCCTACTTCTGCTGTGAAATCAGATGTAGAATTACGTGTTTGATCTGTGGTCAGACTATCAGTGTTGCAAAGAAATATAATATAAAACACCATTATGAAACCCATCACTCTAAATATGATGAGTACCAGGAACAATTATTGGAAGATAATTATAAGACTTTAAGTCTGCACATAACCAACAACAAAGTGTGTTCACGAATGTACAAAAATACATTGAAACCACTGTAAAAGCTAGCTATGTGATTGCACAGCTGTTGGTAGAAAATTCTAAATATTTCTGTGATAGTGAATCTGTAAGGCAGTGCCTTGTCTACACTGCCAAAATTGTGTGTCCTGATGAAGTTCGAACTTTCAAAACATTTCGTCATGGAACACTGTTGCTGAGACAGCTGCGGAAATGGCATCTAATTTAAGTGAACAGTTGCCTGCAAAAATTTAAAGTTTTGTTGTGTTTTCCATTACATATGAGGAAAGTATGGATGTTTGTGTTTTGGCACAGTTAGTGGTGACAGGGACTTAGGAGTTATTTGACATTATTTCTCTTCATAATACTACAAGTGGTGAGGATATTTTCAAAGAGGTCTGTTGTCTTTTGGGAGTGTATGATCTTTCATTATCAAAATTGGTGTGTGTGTGTGTGTGTGTGTGTGCGTGCGCGCGCGTGTGTGTGTGTGTGTGTGTGTGTGTGTGTGTGTGTGTGTGTGTGTGTGTTTGGCGGGGGGCAATGGACGGAGCTCCATCCACGACAGCGTAAAGCAGCAGTTTTGCCTCTCAGCTGTGGGCCCAGCAGAATGAAGTTTCTCGTGATCTCAGGTTTCATCATGTTTGCTGCATTATTCACAACGAAGTGCTTTGTTCAGAAACCGCAAAAATGGAACACATTATGAAGCTTGTAAAAAAACAATTTGGTTCATTCACAGGGAATGAATTAATGACAGTTTTCTTCTTTGATTAGTGAAATGGGGAGTGAATTTGAGGGCTTGCCATATTATGAAGAAGTTTGCTGGCTTTCTTGTCATTACATTTTGAAGTGTTTCTGGCTTCTCCACATGGAAATAGGGTGTTTTTAGAAACAAAAGATAAATCACCTGAGAAACTTTATGACAAGAACTAGCTTCAGGATTTGGCACTTATGATAGATATTACAGGGCATTTAAATGACTTAAATGTGAAACTTCAAGGGAAAGAACAGGTTGTTGCCTCATTGTATGATGCCATTAAGGCTTTTAAAACAAAGCTCAGGCTTTGGAAAGGATGACTGGGTAGAGGCAACTTTACTCATTTTCCTACCTGCCAGGATTACCAAAAGTGGAAGAGTAACACTGATTTCAATCGGTATGTCTCCAACATAAAAGACTTACTTTCTGATTTTCAAAACAGGTGTGTAGATTTCAAATAATATGAGGGCAATTTCTCTTTGTTCACTGCTGTATACTCCCTTGATGTTCAGAAGGCAAATATTAACATTCAAATGGAACTAACTGAAGTTCAGTGTGATTTGTGTTTAAAAACAAATATAATGAAGTTGGAATCCCTCAGTTTTATTACTATTTGCCAAGCCACTATTCAGAAATACGTCATTTTGCTCTGAGAATATGAGCCATGCTTGGTTCTACGTCTCTTTGTGAGCAGCTGCTTTTACTTACGAAGGCAGATGAATCACCTCAAAACTCAAGACTGACAACCTAACATTTATCCTCCATATTAAAAGTTGCATCCTCACAAAAGCAAAAACCTGACATCAAAAAATGTGTTGCACAGAAAATAATCAAATCTCCAGCAAAAAGCTGTAACCAGAAAAATAAGAGAATGGTGTGGCTGTTTGTTTTACCATCTATGTGATAAGAACAAATGTCATATGTTTGTAAAAACATGTAGTTTGCAGTATAGTTATAAATGGTAGGAGTGTTATATTTAAGATTTTTAGTGATTTTTTCAATTCATATTGGATACATGAGCATCTTTCTGTCTGTTAAAATACAGGTACTGCAATAGTTTTGATTGTGTATAAATAAATGTGAGTGCTATGATAGATACAAATCCTAGATTTGTAATCCAGCATTTTAAAAGGGAATTTATTCTTGTAAAACAGTACCTTCAGCACAGTATAATTCCTCACTGTACAGAATTGCTGTGGTCAGAAAACCTTTATATTTTGACTTGTGTTATCAAGTAGAGTGGCTCGATGCAGAAATTGAGTTCAACATGGCCGCTGTAGGCAGTAGCACTACTATAATTCCACACTGTCTGAAGCTAATGTCATATTCACATCCAGTGAAATATGGTTTCATATTATCTGCTAAGGACTGGAGTATACAAGTGGATCAATGGAATTGTAGTCTGTAGGAATGAGCTACACATAAGAATTGTCAAATTTTCTTGTCAAAATTTCAAAAGCCTCTGTGCTAGTTACATGCATAATTTACCCATTAGTCTTTTTTGCAGAGTCTGTTTGTAGGCATTTTGTAATCAAGTTTGTATTTTAACAGGTAAATGTCAAAGAACAAGGAAGGCTGCTTCGGCAGAATGAATTTCTAGTCTGGCAAGGAAAGGGAAAGAAGTGCCTTCGTCAAGTCTTTCTGTTTGAAGAGTTAATCTTGTTCAGTAAAGCTAGGAGATTCCCTGATAGGAAGGTAAGTGCAGGAAAGCTTATTATTCGTGTAGTTCTGCCATAGTGGAAGATGAAGCAGAATACATATGTTGCACAAAATATCAACATTAGATATATTGGAAATTCATTGAGACTGTTGATAAAAATGTGAAGGTTTAATAAAGTTAAAGTTGTCACAGTACTGTGCCATGAAGGTATGCAGGGGAGTGGAGCTGTAGCTCCACACATTCTTAAACTTGGGACACTAGATGGAGGTAAGTGGTCAGCTTCACATCCCAGTCACTTTACCCTGAGGGAGACAGCCCTGGCTACCTACTGCATAGGACACTGAGTGAAATGATTTTCACAAAATGCATGCTTGCTTGAAACATTTTGTGAAGAACTGCTAGACAGAAGTTCTTGAAAATCTTACATATGGTTTAGTCGATGATAGTAGATCACGGACAGACAGATGGAGAGATGAGCTGATGTTGCCTCCACATAAAGCATTCTTTTCATTACTTTGTTCAGAATGCCAGAAAATCATATCCTATATAGAGAGAGGCACTGGTTTCCTCTGAAATGTTGGTATGCAACTGTCTACCAAACTCTGCAGTGTCACGTGCCAGAAATATGTTCTTAAGATCTGTTAGGGATTAACTTAAAAAAAGACTGTGTTTAATAACTAATTTACAATGGCTTATGCGATGCAGAACTTTATAAAACACAGACCTGTTTGGACCACAAAATTTGTGGCCTTATGTATAATGAGGCGTCAGAGTGGTTGATTTACAAGGGTAAATTTTCAAAGTACAGTAACACCTTATTTAAAATTCACGCACATGGAAAATCCCCAGACAGCAGGACCACAAACTGATGTTTGAATAGAATGTGTCACATGCTGTGTTTTGGCACGGTGGATGAAGTGCCACATGCCACATTTTGGCACTAGATTAATTTGGGTGGTCAACTTCATGCTTTGGCAATGTTACTCCTGGGTAAATGCCTCTTGATGCCCATTGGACAGGGAGTTTGACGGGACCTAGATGCAGTCTGGACTTGGTGGAAGGGACAATCCATGCATCTGTCATGTGGTTGTCTGGCCAACAACAAGTTGCTGTACTGACGGAACCATCGTGGCTGATTTGGACATGTGATCAGATAATGCATTCTGTGTTACAGAGTCAAAGTAGCAATTCTCTTGTGGCACAAAATCATGTAATAAGAATACATAGTATTATTCAGTGTTTTAGAACACAAATTTGTGAAATAAGTTTAGTAAACAATTATTTATGATGTAACATTCAGCATTTTATTGCTGAAATGATACAGAATTGCTGGGGTAGGACTTAAGATTATATCTGAACTGCTTCCCTGCAAGTGCTTGCCAGTTTGTGATCACTGTTCACCCTGCAGTTGGATGCTGTGTGGTCTGAGTTATTAACAGTGTTGTGAAATGAACCATAAATAAGTGACAAAGAAATTAGGTACAGAAGTGGCGACACTCTGACTGAATCTGTGTTCACTGGTGGACAAGTAGTCACATAACTGCTGAAGAGTGCTGAAAACTCACTTGCATAATGTGTGCACGCGTCATAATATTTTCTGGTACTGTAAATAATCTTTGTACAGTAGAGTGTGTTTTTATGTATGAACAAGAGATTTTTTTTAAAGTGGTTAATAATGGAAGTTGCTGTAACTCTATCTGGTCGGTAATGTTACTATTTTAAGCAGTTGAAATGTTTTGAGGCAGTGTGCTTGTTAGAAGTGTATGACGGCACAGGGAGGTTTTAACCATGTCAGATGTGTGAGTATATAAAAATGGCATAACTGTATAATATTAAGTATACTGCATCACCACATTCTCAGCACTAACAAGAATTAGAGTCTGAATACTGGTTTTGCTGATACATTCTTTTGTGTTTAATTTTTTTCAGAACCTGGATTTGTACATATATAAGAACAGCATTAAGATGACAGATATTGGACTCACAGCAAAAATAGGAGAGAGTACAACAAAGTTTGAAATTTGGTTTCGCAAACGGAAGCCCAATGACACATTCACCTTGCAGTCTATGTCTGAAGAAATTAAACAACTATGGACAGAAGAAATCTCTAAACTTCTTTGGAAGCAGGCGCTTAGAAACAGGGGTATGTCCTTCATAATTCATGATGCACATCTTGTGTTGTTCATAAGGAAATATGATGTGAGGTTGTGTTCTGGATTCATCTGCTTTGGAATAGATCCATTGGCAGGTTTTCTTAAACAAAGAATTGAGTACTTGGGTTCTATAACAAAAGAGGTATTTGTTGACCAGCCAGGCAACTGTCATTTGATCAAGACGGAGACTGTTGTATGGAGTTTGTGATGTTCTAACTTCTGAAGTAACATGTACGCACAGTCTGCAAGATGTATCCTTCATTGTTCTGGTTGTTCATATGTGACTTGTGGCACTTCCATGACCTGATATAGGCCTGGCTTATACTTGACTTGATGTACGGAAAGCTTACAAATAATGTTGAAGATGAGATTTGAGGTTGTCGCAGTGGTGGTGCTGAGATTCAGGTCTTGTAGGATGTCACACTGTGTCATTGTGTTGGTGGTTCCCAGTGTTTCATAGGAACGTAGGGTATTGTTCAAAATGCTGGGAACCCCTCACCCAGCAACAGAGTATTGCATCACAAGAGACCTAAATCCCCATTGTTGAGTGTAGTTCATGAATGTTAGTGATAGAAAAATATTAAAGACACATGGAATATCTCAGATGGGAAAACTTGCATGAGGAATAAGTCTTTTATAGCACCACTTAGTTTTTTCAGCTTGTTCCATTGTCTTAGTGTTTCAAAAAACCAAAAAATTAAAGAGAGTATTTCAGAGATGGTCTGTCCTCAAGTAAAAGTGTGGGGGAAGGTGTACTAACTTTTTGCCTTATAAGTAAAGCTGTTCTGAACCTTAACTATGAAGATGAAGGAGCAAGCTCCTCCAAAACATCGGTAACTAATGCTCAATCAACGTGGCATCATATCATCATCAAGGCTTTGATTACCCCAAATCACACATCCTTTTTTTCCGCTGAAAGTGTATACAGTGAAACCTGGACTTTCACTACTTGTATGTACGTTTTCCTTGAGTACGCACATGTTCTTATTGGTCCTGCCAGAATTTCTATAAGAATAATGGTATATTTTCCTGGAATATATGCTTGCAATATCTATGTGTATGATAAAACTGAGCCTTAATTGGCCTGTTATTGTCATTTTAATTAAGTACTTTTAACTGGAAATAAGGAAACTGTTGATTTTCAGTTGAAATTCCTATTTCCTCTATTATCTTTGTGTATGCATGTATGGCTGCAAGGTTGCACCAGCAGAAATGGCTGCCTGGGCGCTTAGAAAAACTAGGCACTTGACTCCGTCTAGTAGAGACTTCTGCTTATGCACTGTAATTGCCTAGTGTATGTACTTCTATACAAGTGGCAGTAGTGACATTAACAAGCCACAGGCAAGTTGTATGAAATTTGTTTGTGTAACATATGTAACATACCAGCAGTTCAAGCCTCATAGAGCTGTGATGGAGAGTGCATTTCCTGTGTTATCATTATGGTGGTATTTAAGGTACTTAATTTAAATAACTAAACATACTTTCATTTCCTGGACTGTACATTCATTTTAAATGGTCCTTTCAGAAATATACAGTCTGGGGTTCACTGTATTACATTTATGGTTTTCCTTTATTTAGCCATTTATTTAGAATCTGAATTTTGCAGAGATGCGCCTTGCTGAAATGTCTTCCATGGGGATTGGAAACAAACCCTGCCTAGACATCAGGCCAAGTGCTGACCAGATAAGCGACAGGTCGATTAGCATTGCACAGTTGAGCAAAAGTAAGTTCTTTGAACTTATGTAAGCAGGAAGCACTTGCCAGACACTGGCAGAAGACAGGATGGTTCCTTGTTCTGCTGTCGAATTTGCTTGTCTTTAGCTTATGTTGCTCGTTCATTCATGTATTATTAATGTTTGTACTTAGCTGTTTGTTTGAATTGGCAGACAACTTGCTTTGTTATTCTGGGGGAAAATACTGAAGGTGTTTGGAAAGGGCACTGAGGAAGATATTTGGACTTCAGGAGGCGGAAGTCACAGGAGGTGGTAAAAATCACATAATGAAAAGTTCCTTAATTTTTATTCTTAGAAATATTTGTAGGATGATAAAATCAAGGTCCCTGCTATAAGCAGGGAATGTAGCACACTTGGGAGATGATAAATGCAAACAGGACTTGATCAGATGGCCTGAGGGAAAAAGAATCTCAAGAGATAGTGGTGTAGATTTAAGGATGATGTTAAAATGTATATTGGAGTACTGGACAATGATGATGCTAGCTGCATTTATCTGGCTGCAAGCAGGGTTCATTGACAGGTCTCCGAGAATATGGTAACAGATACTGTGGTCCTATAAACAGCAGGGACTCTCTGGGCTAGCTGAGTTACAACTGACTTCTCAAAAAGAATTCTAGGCCATGGTTTGTTTTTTGATAAGTGTTTCATTAAATGCTTTTTGGTCTAACTGTTGCCTGTGTTAAAAGGTGGAGCCAGATGCATGTGCAGAAACAGTGGACAAGTAGGTGTAAGGGGTCAGGAAGATAAGAGTGATGGGTCCTTTCATGACTGTGATGATGCTAGTAGAGGGCAGAATAGTTTTATAAATTAGTATGTTTTAATTTTTTATACCCAAGCAGAATGGATATCGCATTTAAAGCAGAAGATATTTCTAAATTCAAGTTCTCTGATGTGTTGCCATAAATGGATGTAATTAACAATCGTCTGTCTCGCCTCATTATTCTTCTTCATACATTTTCATTGATGTGAGCTGTCTAGCAAATACAAAGATTTGCTGTCTCTCTGTGTTTTTTCTTTTCTGTGAGACAACTTTACTGATCTGTTTTTGCCATCTTGATTTCAGTCTTTGGGATTCTGTCTTCACTTATTCAAAAATTTGTGTCTGTAGCATCTTATTCTCTTATTTGCTAATTACTATTGCAGTTTCTCTTTAAAGTCTACATTCCATAATTTTTTATTCTGGTTTTTCCTTCCTTTGTATTAAATCCTGATGCTTCAGTACTAAACGGCACAGAAGTTATACATTGTTGCCAGTCTCAAGAAGTAGCCAGGACTAGTACGGAAGTTGCAAATAATAGCCAGTGAGAGTTCATCTGATGATCCCTGTGGAACTGTACTATACTGAAGAGCTTTTTAAATCGTGGGTGTGAAGCACACAGAGGGAAGAACACAGACTGAGGGTGTCTGGGGACAGGGTGCTGAGGGGAGTATTTAGAGCTAAGAGGGAGGAAGCAACAGGATGTGGGAGCAAATTGTCTAATGAGTAGCGTCATGATTTGTATTCCTTGCCATATATTATTACAGTGATCAAGTGAAGAACAGTGAGGTGGGTGGAGTGTGTGGCGGTCGTGGGAAAGAAGAAAAATGCATGTGGGGTTTTGATGGGCAAACCTAAGGGAAAAGAGGCATCTTAAGGTACTGGGTTGGGAGGGTGTGGACCAGATTCACTTGGCTTAGGAGAGGGACCAGTGGTGGGCCCTTGAATTGAATTGAATTGAATTGAATGCTGAAGTTTTTGGGGTCTGTGAAGTACAGGGAATTTCTTGACTGGCTGAGGAAATGTTCATTTCTCAAAAAGGACTCTGCTTTTTGGAGTTGGGTGTCTGATTGAGAGGTTTCCAAATTTGTGTATGTATCATAATGCCATCAAGGGCTGAATATTATTGTGGACTCCTATGCTCATAGTGTGTACATGTGTGTGCATACATTAAACTTCAATAAGTCTGTGGATAAAGTCAATTGGTCTGCTTGTTGAGATGCTGTGTTACATGATCATCTGTACACTACCTGTGGTTGCAGCTGCCCCGCGGTTCCGCAATTCAATCACGGTGTCGTCAGGAGAGCTCTCACGCAGCAACAAGCGACCTCATTCCATCATTTCTGTGAGCAGTTCATCATCTTCTGGTGGCAGTAGCAGCAGTACCACCAGTCAGTCCTCTGCTTCAGGATATGGACCTCTCATCAACCTGGGTTTTGACCCTGCGGACAGCCCGCATATGCATCACCGGTCAACCACTCTCAACAGTCAATGCTCTATGGGTAAGATTGCTGTTCAGGGGTATGATACAGACAGAATGCTCTGCTGCAAGCTTCTTAGTGGTGGATTATTGTGTATTTTGTGTGTAATGTTTGAAAATCTGCAGTTAAGACATATCTTGTGTATAAGAAATTCCAAGCAGAACTAATGAAGCCTATTTTCCTATTGCATAGGCTTCTGGTTCTGTCACTCTGCGATTATTACTTTATTCTATTTTTGTGAAGTACTTATTATGTAAGTGCAGTTCTGTCAGTCAGTCTGTCTCTCTGAAAATTTGCCAGACGTAACCTTGAAGTTTCGTACTTCACTGTGGGTAAGTAGTGACTTTATGTTACATACGTAATTTGTGTTGCCATACAATAGAAAATTAAAATTTCTACATTTTCATGCTGTTCTTTTATATTCTATAGAAACATTACATATTGCAGTAACAAAATTTGTGTGTTTTTTAAGATGTGTTGCTATGCACTGTGTCTGGGCACTGTCTTAAATGGCACCATTGTCATTTCTGCCTTGTAAGTTTTAATATTCACTGTGTTAGTTTCTGTAGCTAACTGGATGGTAGAGCTTTGGGGGGGGGGGGGGGGTCCTCCATTGGCTTAACTTTCATTCCAGACTTTGTGAGAAGTGGTCAGCCAGTTCAAACATTGAAAGGAAGGAACATGCAGACTCACAGACAGCATGGTCCTCTCATAAGCTACTAATATCACAGTGGGGTCATGTGGGATTAGATTAGTGATTTTTTTTTTGCTTCTTGAAGAAAAACTGAGGTAATTGTATATTATTTAATGACATAAACACACCTATTGTTATTTGTCAGTAGGGGTGAAATTCTGTTATACTTTAATTTCAGAAAGTGGAATCATAGCAGATATTTCCTTGGGATCTGAAGATACAGATGCTAGCGGTAACCACTGGCATGTTGAAAGATCAAACAGCTCAGTGACATCAACATCTCTGGATTCATCTATGTCACCTACATCCCCAGTTTCACCGACTGAAGAGGATAAGGGTTGCCTCACTCCAAGCCAGACTAATGACAGTTCATTGCAAGACTTTCAAAGGGACCAAGATGAACTAACAATTAAACTGTAATGAATGGTACGAACAGTAAACAGAGGGAATTAATACACTAGATATGAGGCACTGTCATTACCTGATAGTGTAAATTAACTGAACTTAGGCATCATAAATGTGTCACCCTAAAAATATGTTCTCTCTTAGGGCAGATATTCCCAACCTCTTTTAAGTTAGTAATAATACAGTGTCTGAAGATTCGTTTACTCAACAGAACTAACTGTTCATGCATGTTTGCAAAAATATTATTATATATTTTCATAAAATATGCTTAGCAAATTTAAATAACAGAGAACAATTCACTATTTTGCACAAGGCGCCTTCCTTCTATTGTCTATTCATGTGTGGATATACATTATTAATTTGCACAGATATTAGAACTCTGCATGAAACTGGGGACTTCAGGAACCACAACTCCATTTTGCAGAGCAGTGCATAAAACAGCCGCTCTGAGACACGCGCAGTCTTCTGCTTCTGTGCAAGGTATCATAACTCCTTATTTGTGGACATTGTGGACAGAAAAGCAATGTTGTGATTCATTTGGGGAACGTTAAATTGGTGCTCATATTGGATTGTATTAGGAAATGTACTGCTATTCAAGCCTCTTTTGGGTGAAATTACTTCTGTAGCTCCACACCCTCATCTCATGGTCCCACCAGTGATTTAGAAGCCAGGTGCAGGGTGATCACTCCATTGGCAGTCCAGTTGCTGACAACACACAGAGGAAACTTTAGTGGAGGAATTTTAACATTGGGATATTGATGTGGGATAACTGAAATTTGATGTTACCTGAAGAAAACCTGTAAACTGAGGAACATCAAAGGGGTATTTAGTTATTCTGCTTAGAATTCCAAGTACAGAGATTTCCATCTTTATGCATTTCAGGGACACACAAGTCACAGGTTGGGAATTACCGATACAGGTTAATATGGTGCAGCGTACATGTCATCAGGTATGCTTTTATAACACAAGAAATTACAGATGTCAGTCATCTTTTAAGTCATATTAGATATTGGTTTACAAAATATTTAATTAGGGTTTTATTTTTTATCTACCAGAATTTCTGATAAATGTAGACACAACTGATTTGTGTATATATGTTTATGGTAGCTTCCCCATATCATGTACAATATATTATAGATGCTGTATTTATTGTGTTTGATTGATACCATTTATAAGAAAGTGTGATTTTTGTCTCATGCCACTGATGTGTCTCTGTGTTACACAATGGAATATCTGGTCATTAGGCTGACCAAACTGATATTTAATATATTATAGTTAAAATAAGTTTCAAATTACCAAGATGTTTTTAATGGTAACAACATGCAAGATGTCAGTACAGCTTGTTGCTGCAGTTGTCAGTAAGTGCTTTGACATGTGTATTAGTGTGAGGAGTTGCATTTTGTATTTTTTACTAATAAAGTGTATTATATTGTAATAGTCTGCATACACATTGAATTTAAGACACACAACTTAAATGCTTCATCATGTTTCAAACACAATTATGTTTTTGTTTTATCACCTACTGATATAATTATGTGGTAGAATTTAACTTCTAAAATTACCAAGCAAATTGGCAGAAGTGGTAATGCTTCTGCCTTTTGTCTTACCTGGTTTCAGTCCTGTCTGGGACATTGACTATCCTCACTTAGGTTTTTCATGGTTTTTCTCAGTACTCACAGGAAAATACAACAGTAATGTGTCATATTAGGCTATGTCCCTTCTTGCCTCATTCTTTCTGAATCATTATTCACTGATGATCTTATCATTTGACACTACAGTCTGAGCTAGTGACAGGAACATAAAGTCAATCATAAATATTGTCGCATCCCAAGCTGTCATTTTCATCTTCCTTACTACCTTCATGGACGTTACAGACAACATAGAGTTTTTCAGTCATGTGACATGCACTGAGGAGCTATTGGTGGCTAAAAGAAACCATCAGTAATCCTCAATATTACACAGTTCTGTAACTATATTCTGATATGATGGTTTCTTCACTATACAGTTTGATCAGCCACACCAGTCTGTACATTCTCATGCAAACTAATGTGAACAAATTTTCTGTTTCACGTTGGCTATTTCATATGTTACATATTTACAAAATTCAAACAGAACTTATAACTTAATATGACCTTACCCCTCCAAAAACCAACCTCTGGCATTCCCGTCATGGAAGGGGGTAACGTTTACAGGCGGCTAACAGCAGCAATGGTCCACCCAGGCCACGGGGTGAGACACTGTGCCGAGGGCTGCATGGCACTGGGGTGGTGAGGGCAGTGTTGCTAACAATCCCCTTGGGGCACCAGGCAGCACCCTGTTATATTTATGCCTTCCACCCATATGGGGCTGTGTGGGTTGTGACTTATTTCCCCATTACTTGTGGGACTGTTATGCGAAAGGAGATACAGACGAGAAACTGTTTTGGCCTCGAGTAAAGTGCCCTTTGTTACTGCTCGGTTTTGACCAAACTTGCACTGGTTGTGACCTTTGGTAATGGAGTGCCACATATGATGTTTGAGTCACGCAGCTGCATTGCAAGGCGAGATATAGACGAAAGAGTGTTTGAACTTCATGAGTAAAGTGCCCTTCTTTAGTGTCCAATTCCGACAAACGTGCACTGATTGTGGCACATGTGGAAGGGGTGCCACATGTTATGTTTCAGTCACCCCACTGCAATGCGAAGCCACGGACGAAAAACTGTTCGCCGTCAAGAGTAAAGTGGCCTTTGTTACCCCCCAATTTCAACCAAACTTATAGTGGTTTTGAATAATGGTGAGGGTGTGCCACATGTCATGTTTGAGTCACTCTGCTGCAATGCGAGACGAGGTAGGGTTGAAAAACTGTTTTGGACTCAAGGGTAAAGCGTCCTTTCTTACTGCCCGATTTCCACCAAACTTGCACTTGTTGTGGCTAATGTGTAGGGAGTGCCTCGTGTGATGTTTGAGTCACCCCGCTGTGGTGCGAGTCTAAATAGGGGCGAAAACCGCTTCGGCCTCTAGACTATTGTTCCCTTTGTTACTGCCCGATTTTGACCAAACTTACGCTGATTGTGGCGCATACGGAAGGAATGCGACCTGTGATTTTTCATTCACCCCTTTGCAATGCGAGGCGAGATAGGGACGGAAAACTGTGTCGGCCTTAAGGGTTATGTACCCTTTTTCACTGTACGATTTTGCTTAAACTTCCACTGGTTGTGCGCGCAATGGCGAAGGAGTGCCACGTGTGAATTTTGAGTCATCGCTCAGCAATTAGAGGCGATATACGGACGAAAAACTGTTTCGGCCTGAAGAGTAATGTGCCTTTCACTGCTGATCAATTTGGAACAGACTTGCACTGCATATAGCGCATGGGAAAGTCAGTGTCACGTATGATGTTTCACTTACCAGTCTGCAATGCTTGGCGAGATGGGACAAAAGAATTTCGAACTCTTGAGTAAGGTGCCCTTCATTGCTGACTGATTTCGACGGAACTTCCACTGCTTTTTACCTGTATTCAGTCTGTGCTACGTGTAATATTTCAGTCACATTGCTTCAATACCTTGTTAAACAAGGAGACGTAACCGCTTTTGCGGCTTTACTTTTACGTTTCCACGGAGTTGCAATTTGCAATATGTTAATCTAGGGTTACTTTAATTAACCTCACATAAGATCATCCATGGTTATGTGTCGAATGTTGTGTCGTATACGATCTAGGGCGCTGTGGTGAATTTCCCATCTTGGCAGGGGCTATTGCTCTGTTATGTAATCTGTGAAATTGTGTGTCGGTTTGGTAGTAAGGTAGGATTGTTACGTTGTAAGCGTCTTAATAGATTACTGCGCAATATATTGACTTTGGTGCAGTGTGAGTGACATGAACGGCGAGTATTTTTTAAAATTGTGTGCAGATATTATTTTGCAAGTACGTGTGGAATGACTGTATCAGTCTGCGTGGGTTAAGTTGTGCGGAGTTGGAGCTTTGTTTGGGGGTGAGTTTACGTGTCGCTATATAGTATTTATATTGTGTCTGCTTCATTATGGAAAATGTTGTTGCCCTGTTGGAGTCATGTGGAATGTGACATGGCCTTATAATTATGCAGAAGTGGTACATTTTCTATATGCAGATTACAAGTGAGGTGATACATTGCACTTTAGCTTCGTGGTTATTGTGGCCCCCTGTGAAAATGAATGTCATAAATTTGTAATATATAAACAAAGCAGTGCTTTTGAGATATAGAATTACTACAAGAAACTGTGTAAATGTAACAATTTTTGGGCCTGAACTTAGTTACTGAGGCCTGAGGCAGGTAGTTTGAACAGAATGTGAGGTAAATTAACCAAAGTGACAAGCATACTTGAAACACATATCCAGGTAGGAGTGTGAGACTTCAAATGTTCTTGATTTTCAAACACTGCATCTTCAGTCTTAAACTTTTGAGAGGTTTGAGGTCACAGTGAGATGAAGTTCTCTTTATGGTGTCTGTGAAGATTACAGTTCTGTGATATTTGAGACCTTGTAGTCTGGTAGCTAGTGACCAGCATTTCAGAAGAACCTGCAGTTGCCCTCTTAAGGGTAGAATCCATTCCTGCAGATGGATTATCATTGGATTGCTTCAGCATTACGTGAATGACGTTAGTATATGGTCTGCTTATGGTTAAAACTACTGAGGAGGTTCCAAGGCAATTGTCATTCTTCATATTTGTTTATAACAATGTAAAGGAAGGCATGATGGGTATGGTTTTAGACCCCAAATTTAGAGTAGTGTCAGTAAATGAGTGTGAATATCTCTCAAAATGAGGACTGTAACTTCACCGACAGCTGCATACGGCGAGTCTGAACTGATGCTGAGGCTATACAGCTACAGGCATTATGTTCATTGTGGTCAGAGTTTGAGACACTGAAATAGCAAGCAGGTCTCTAAGAAAACAAGTGACTGTGTGAAGGGAATAAAAGATATTTGCAGAAACTGCTAGTTGTCACAGCAGGACCCATTCACATGGTGGCAACAGAATAAAAACCATTTCTCTTGGTTGGCTTCATATATTCAAAATCACATGGGGATATCAGTGCGACAGGTGGCAAATATGAGTTTGTTTAGGAGTGGAAACAGGAAAACGTAATAACAGACGACAGCTTTGAGTTTCAGTGTCACCTTTCTGGCCATGATTTGTATAAGTTTCTGAGTAACTTGACTTTTTAAATATAATGACTTTTTGTACAAGAAGTGCTTCATGTCAGTGAATTGTTCAAATGATGGTCATCTTTTGGTTTTTACATGGGCAGTGGGTGTGGGTTATCATGTTGTTTGTGAGGAATATACTGCCGCAGTCTTCAGGGTGACGTAATTTAGGCCATATGATCATTAAGACCTGAAAGTAACATACTTTCTATTTTGCAGGCAGCAGTGACAAGATGCCATTACAAGTGCCAAAGAATGAGACTGCGGTCATTGCCTCAGGATGTCTTCTGGGAGCCCACTGAGATAGGAGGCAGGAAGAAAGATGCACAAAGATGATTATCTTGTGGAATGTAACACTGTGTACTCTGGCAGACAGGTGTCATTAGACAGGAGGTTGCTGCCTTCATCTTCTACCCTGATGGTGGCAGAAAGTGTCTCTCGAACACTGATACCTTCTTGCCAGACTATGTGGTGTCACACCAGAAGACTGTGAGACCTCAGAAGATGCAGGAAGTTCATGTCCACCATGCACATCATCTATAACGGATGAACCGTATAGTCAAGGTGTATGTCATATCAAGAGTCAGCTGTGTGTTGTTAGGAAACTGAAACTCAGCGTATCATCAGCTTTGTCATTAATTTGGACAATACAGAAATACACTTACAAAGAAGGTGATTGTGATTAGTTGCCACTTTATTAGACGGTGTAAAACCTGTGAGCTTGGGGTGGGGGAGTTCACTTGCAGTAGTAATGGTCGGTCATAGCCTGACGTGCTATTGACTGTCGATACAGATACACAGTAGGTTCAAATATCATTGGAGACTGTAATTTTCTTTGTAAGACTTGTACTTCATTGTAAATGCTTCTAAGCGTGGCATTGGGACAAAATTGAACTAATATTTTCGGGGGTGACAAGCTGCATCTGCCTCCAGGGTTGAAAAGATTGAATTCTGAATGTGAAATGTGTATGGTTTATTGCCTGCAGTCATGGAGACACATCAGTGAAACAATGTCTATTCTAAATGTTTAAGAATCTTGTGGTTTTGGCTGACTGATTGAGGAGCATCCAGGAAGTCCCAGTGTGCATCTGTCTAGAGGAGCTTATCAACTAAAGACCAAGACAGGAGTGCCCAGTGGACCTGCTGCCTCATCCAGTGCAATCTGACCGAAGGATTTTAGAGTCTGGTGTCTGGATACACAGATCATTGCCCTCGTCTCCCTTTGTAACCACTAACGAGATGTTTGCGTGTCAGAGGTGTGTATCATGTGACAGAGTTGCCAGTTGTGTGACACATTGCTTGCAAATTCAGAATCAGGTGGTTTTTCTTGAATTTTGCATTTTACATCGATAGGTTATTGGTAACAGCAGTAGCTAGAGCAGAGCATCCAGCCAGGCTCTGAGGCTCACACAATTTCCTGTTCAGTCAGTACATGAGGTAATGTAGCAGGGGCATGAAGGCACCCACTTCCTTCTGGTGCCAATATTAAGAATATGTTGAGTCCTATGTTGCTACTCCTGTTTGCACATTCATGGCTTGATGTTTCATTCAGCACAGGGATAGCTTTATTTATAAATAGTGTTTGATGTTAACAAGTTGTTCAGATGATTGTAACCTTCTGGTTTCTACACTGCATAGCTTCCATTTGAGAGGAACATACTGTCACAATGTTCAGAGTGAACTAGTTTTGTTGAAGTCACCATTATTTTAACAACAACTGCCATTAAGAGGTCAAAATAATGTACATTATTTTTACAGGCAGCAGAGACAAGGTGTCATTCCAAGTGATGACGAATCAGACTGCAGTTGTGGCCTCTGCACATCCTCTTCTGGGAGCCCACTGGGATCGGAGTTGGGAAGAAAGATGCTTGAGGATGATTACCTTGTGGAATGTAGTGCCATGTAGTCTGCGAGAGAGAGGCAGGGCCACAGAGAGCACATTTGTGCCTTAATGAAAAAATTTTTTACCCCCCCCCCCCCCCCCCGAACAGCGGGACGGCAAAAAATCATTACACTAAATGGCAAAGGCCGACGCTCAGTTGGAGAGTGACTTGGGTTTAGTCTCAAGGGGTTAATTTTTGTAGTTGACAGATAGTGATACTATGAAGATATACGAAAACATATGCAACATACTTATGCTTGGGGCCCCTTTCTGAATAGCCAGGCCCCACTTATTTGCACTGGCTTAGCACCAGGTTGTCTGCACTAGAGAGAGAGAGATCATTAGGTAGCAGGCTGCTGCCTTCATCTTCTACCCTGATTTTGGCGGAAAGTCTCTCTTGAACACTGATGCCTTCCTGCCAGACTACGTGGCATCACACACCAAAAGGATGTGATCTACATTAGACTGTCAAATCGCAGAAGATGCAGGGAATTCACCTTCATCGTGCGTGTTGTCTATAATGGATGGACCATCTAGTCAAGATGTGTCATGTCAGGGGTTGGGATGTTTGGTGGTAGGAAACTGAAATTCAGTGTATCATCAGCTGTGTCATCAATTTGGACACTATAGAAATATGCTTATAAACAAGGTGATCATGATTGGTTGCCACTTTAGTAGCCAGTACAAACGTGTGAGCTTGGGGTGGAGTGGAGTGGCTTGCAGTGGTAGTGGTTATCCATTGCCTGACCTGCTAGTGCCTGTTGATACAGATACACAGTAGGTTCAAGTATCATTTGAGACTGTAATATTCTTTGTAAGCTTGGCATTGGGACAAAACTGAACTGATTTTTTTGGGGGGGTGACAACCTGTATCTGCCTCCAGGGTTGAAAAGATTGAATTGTGAGTGTCAAATATGTATGGTTTATGGCCTACAGTCATGGAAGCATATCAGTGAAATCATGTCTCTTCTAAATGTTTTAGAAGCTTGTGGTTTTGGCTGACTGATTGAGTAGCATCCAGGAAGTCCCAGTGTGCACCTATCCTGAGGAGCTTATCATCTTAAGACCAAGATGGGCATGCCCAGTGGACCCACTGCCCCATCCAGTGCAATCTCACTGAAGGATGTTAGAGTCTGTTGTCTGGATACACAGACCATTGGCCTCATCTTTCTGTGTAACCACTAATGAGGAGTTCCAGCATCAGAGGTGTGTATCATGTGACAGAGTTACAAGCTGTGTGACGCCCTTTTTGCAGATTCAGAATGGGGTGGTTTCTCTTGAATTTCGCATTTCACATTTGATAGATTATTGGCAACGGCAGTAGCTAGAGCAGAGCGTCCAGACAGGCTCTGAGGCTTACCCAATTTTCTATTGAGTCAGTACATGAGTAATGCGGCAGGGGTATGAAGGCACCAACTTGTCTCTTGTGCCAACATTAAGAATATGTTGAGCCCTGTGCTGCTCCTCCCTGTTGTATGTTCATGGCTTGATAGCGTTATTTAAAAATAGTGTTTGTTGTTAACAAGTTGTTCAGATGATTTGTAACCTTCTGGTTTTTACATTGCATAGCGACCATTTGAGTGGAACATACTGTCACCATCTTCAGAGTGACGTAGTTTTGTTCAAGTGAAAATAATGTGCAAGAAGCACTTTACTTATGGAGTGGAGTAGATTTTTGTCCCTGTCTCACCTTCCAATGGACTGATGTGACTGAAATGTCACATCTAGCATTCAACACACATGCACTACGAACAGTACATGTTTGGTCAAAATCATTCAATAATGGAGGGCACTTTACTTGGAGGCTGAAGTAGTTTTTCCTCCTTATCTCACCTTCCATTGGACTGATGTAATTCAAACGTCACATCTAGCACTCACCTTGCACGCACTACAAACAGTGCCACTTTGGTTGAAATTGGCCAGTAATGAAGGGCATTTTTGTAGGGGGTGGAAGTAGTTCTTTGTGCCTGTCGCGCCTTCCATGGGAGAGATGTAACTCAAACATCACAACTAGCACCCACCTAGCATGCACTACAAACAGTGGGAGTTTGGTTGAAATTGGTCAATAATGAAAGGCACTTTACTAATATGCCGTAGTAGTTTTTGGCCTGATCTTGCCTTCCACTGCAGTGATGTAACTGAAACGTCACACCTATCACTCGCTGTGCATTCACCACAAACAGTGCAAGTTTGGTTGGAGTGGGTCAGTAATGAAAGTCTTTGTTACAATATAAAACAATATGAAATGCAAACACATCTTTTTCAACAAACAACTGATAGGTGTTTCTTCTTTGCAGGTTGTGGGGAGCAGTGCATCATAACAAATGGCCAGCAGAGTTCCATTCTCCCAGCACCAAGTACAACAAAGAGTGAGTCTTCATGAGTCATACATAATTTTTAATGCTCTTTCTTAACTTGCTTCAAATATAACGCACAATTGTATGCTGATAGCTCATGTTATTGTCCAGGCATTATTACTAAACTGCCATTATGTGGGTAGGCATGGTGAACACAATAGCTCTGAGGCAAGCAGGCAGGAAGGGGCAGAGAGGCAGAGGCAGTGGTAGGCAGTTTGAGGGGCAGGCAGGAGAGGCAAATTGGAAGGCTGGGCCAGATGCAGGCAAGCAGATGCAAGCTGAACAGGTAAGCAGAAGCAGGCAAAGATTGAGATAGTCAGTGAAAGGTAGGCAAGCAGTGACAGGCACGAAAAAGGAGGCAGGTATGCAAGCAATCATTGACGCTGATACGCAGGCAGGCATGGCTGGAAGCAGTGACTGGCAGGCAGAAGCTGCCAGGCAGAGGGAGACAGACAGGCAGGCAAGGGCAGATATGCAGATGTAGGGTAGCAGACAGGTAGGTTCAGGCAAGCAGGTACGAGGGTAGAGACACGCAAGCAGACAGAGGGAGGAAAGCAGTGGCAGACAGCCACACAGAGGCAGGTAGACAAGCAGGTTGTCACACAGGCTGAAGCAGATGCAAGCAGGCATGCAGAAGCAGTCAAGAGGCAGGCAGAAATGGAGAAGCAGACAGGCTTACATGCAGGCACATGGGCAGCAAAGGAGGGACAGGTAGGCAGGCAGGGAGAGGTGGAAGTAGGAGGGCAGAAAGAAGCAGGCAATAGAGGCAGACAGGCAGGCGAAAGAAACAGGGTGGCACAGGCAGGGAAGTAAGTGCATGCACACAGAGGCAGGGAGGCAGGCAGAGGTTCACAGAGAAGAGCAGGAGGTTAGAGGCTTGCAAGCAAACACGGGCAGGCAGAAGCAAGCAGGCAGTGGTAGGCAGGAACAGGTATGCAGGAAGAGAGGTGGGCATGGGAGGTACGCAGGCATACAGGCATGCAAAAGCAGGCTGGCAGTGAAGAAGGCAGGAATGCATGCAGGCAAAAACAAGCAAAGAAGCAGAGCCTGGCTAGCAGAAATACACTGCAGGGTAGTGCCTGGGAGGAGACACAGGGCATAGGAAATAGTGAACACAAATAGACCGCAGTGTACTGGTAGTGCCTAGGAAAACACACATAGCGCATAGTAAATAGTGAGCAGAAATACACTGCAGGCTAATGGTAGTGCCTGGGAGGGGACAAACAGGGCATAGGAAGTAGTGAACACGAATAGGCCACATTGTACTTGTAGTGCCTAGGAAGAAACACAGAGGGCGTAGTAAATAGTGAGCAGAAATACACTGCAGGGTAATGGTAGTGCCTGGGAGGAGACTCACGGGGCATAGGAAATACTGTAGTGAGCAGAAACAGAGAGCAGGCAGGCAACCAGAGAGGGCTGTCAGGCCAAGAGAACCTGGCAGGTTGGCATGGAAGCAGGCAGGTGGTCAGAAAGGCAGAGGCCTTTAGTCTGGCTGGAAGACAGGCAAGTATAGTGGAACGCAAGCAAGACAGACACAGAGATGCAAGAACCCAGGCAGGAAGGCACAAGCTGGCTGGCAGAAACAGGGAGGAACAGGCTGGCAAGCAGTAGCAGGCAGAGGCCGACAGGTGACAGCAGACAAGCAGGCAGGCAGGCAGGCAGGGGTCAGGGAGTTAGACAGACAAGCAGGGAAAACCAGAAGCCAATCTCCCTGATGATGGCTGTGTATGAGGCAAAACATGTTGGAGATAATGTGATATAAAGTAGGAGGGTGTATGTATCCTAGTTGTGTATTTAGTGTGAGCTTAATAAGCAGGAATTTGTGTTTTTGAAAGTACTGTTTTTTCTGTGCACACTTCAGGGCCACTTGCTGCTAACCATCATTGGGAACTCCCTATGCTGGAGGTAGAAGTCACATCCTCTCCTTGAGAGGCTATGACTTGTATGTCCAGCATAGGGAGTTCATGTTGATGGTTAGCAGCAAGTCACTGCTGTCAGTGGGGGGTGTAAATTACAAATTTCAGAAATGTTCTTGCATTTGGGGAGAACACTCAGTGAAGCATGTAAAGTCTTTGCATAGGAGAGGATATGGCTGGGTGCGGCGAAATTTTAAACGTTTCGAGATAGTGCGCAACACACACACATTTTAATTAGCCATTCATTTCATTACACCAATTAATCAAACACCACTAACACTCTCTCATAGACACACGCACACACCTCTCACGCTACACCCCCCCCTCTCTCTCTCTCTCTCTCTCTACATCTTACACTATAGACCGTCATCCACCACTTCCCACTAATATTGGCTGCGCTATTCTCTATTGTACCGCTTCACTGAAACACACCATTTCAAAAAGTATAATTTTTTTAAACAGTGTGTTTAAGTAAGTTGCATGGCACAATGGAAAACAGTTCACCAACACATCAGTGATACCAGTTTCCATTTCTCTCATTGTAAGTCCTTCAGTGCACCCCACAACACTTCCCACTAATATGTGGGCTGAACTATTTTCCATTGTCCCATTTCACCCAAACACCGTTTGGTGAGTGGGACAATGGAAAATAGTTCACGAACACATTAGTGATAACACTTTCCATTTCTCTTGTTGTATGTAAGTCCTCTTCACTTGGCCCCACATGGCTCGTCACACTTCACCTGTAACATACATAAGATCTGTATAGAATGTGTGCAAGTGTACTAATAGGAATGTTTGTTGTTGCAGGTGGGGGAGGAGTGGAGAAGAGGGTGGTGAACTGTTTTCCACTGTGCCATTCAACTCAAACATACTGTTTCAAAAATAAATTTTTTTTGAAATGGTGTTTGAGTGAAGTGGTACAATGGAGAATGTAAGATGCGCGCGCGCGTGTGAGAGAGAGAGAGAGAGAGTGTGCGCGTGCGCGTGTGAGAGAAAAAATTAATACTTAAATGAGCATGTTAGTAATGAATAAGTATTTTGGCAATAAAGAAGTAAATTAGTATGTTGTAGTATTTTTTGTTTTGTTAAGATTTGGAGTTTGTGTCACACTATCTCGAAACGTTAAAAATTTTGGAGCACCTAGCCATATCCTCCCCAATGCAAGGACTTTACATGCTTCACTGAGTGTTCTCCCCATATGTGAGAACATTTCTGAAATTTGTAATTTATACCCCTACTAAGAGCAGTGTCTTGCTGCTAACCATCATCAGGGGCTCCCTATGCTGAAGGTACAAGTCACATCCTTGTGAAGATGTGACTTGTATGTCCAGCATAGGGAGTTCCTGGTGATGGTTAGTAGCAAGTTGCCCTGAAATATACACACAAGCAACAGTACATTTAAAAACACAAATGTTTATTAAAATCCAAATAAATATACAATTACGATACATACATCCTCCTATCATCTGCCTGCCTCTGCTTAACTACATACATGACTGTGTGCACTGACCTCCCTGGCTGTCCTACCCTATCGCTTTTGCCAGCCTAACTGCCTCTGTCTGCCTCTTTGTTTCTGCCCTCCTATTACCATCCGTACTTGTCTTGCTGCTTCCTGCCTGTTCATGGCTCCTTCCACCTTCCTCCCACCTACCTCTATGCATCCTCCTCCCTCACTACCCACAGGTCTCTGCTTTTCTGCCCACATGCCTCCTTGTATGCCTGCTTGTAAGCCCCTGCCTCCTTCAGCCTGCATGATTCAACCAACTTGCATCTGCCTGCTATTCTGGCTCTCCCTGCTTGCTTTCTTGCCTTCCTTTCCTGCCCTGCTTCCTAAGCCTCTGCATGCCTGAACCTACCTGTGTCTGCCTGCCTCCTTATACCTACCAGCCTGCTTCTCTGCATTACCTTATTCCCTCCCTGCTCATCTGCCTACACTCCTGTGTAACTGCATGTGCCTACCTGCCCACTTCTGCCTGCCTCAACATCCTCCTGCTTCTGTGCCTTTGTGTGCGTGGCTGCTCTCTACTTGCTTCCCTGCCTGCCTGTACCTCCTGTCTGCCTCTCTCTGCCTGCCTGCCTCTATCTCTAGATCTCTTCCTTGCATACCTGACCTGCCTACCTCTATCTGCCTGCTTCTGCATACGCACTCCCTTGTCTGGCTGCCTGTCTCCCAGCTTTTCAGTTTCTACCTCCGCCTCCATGCCTGTGTATGCAACCCTGCCTTCAGCTTACCTGCCTGCCTCCCTGTTTCACCACCTACCTGCTTCTGTATGCCTGCCTAACTGCATCCCTCTATCTTTTCCTGCACCAGTCTGTCTGCCTGCCCGCCTACCCTTCCATGACTCCCTCTGCCTAGAATGATTCTGCCTACCTCTACCCAACCTGGCATCCTAGACTGCCTGCCATTTTCTGCCTCCCTCTCCCTGTTCCTGTGTGGCTGCCTTGACCCATCTGCCCCTGATTGCCTGTCTTCTTGTGTATCTGCCTCCCTGCTTCTGCTTGCTCCTTCTACCTGCCTGCCTGTTCTCTATTATTTGTATCCCTGGTGATGGCGTGGTACAATCAAAATGTATCGGAGATGCCGTGATATACAATTGCAATGTGTACGTATCCTAATTAACTGTACTTATATGGATTTTAATAAACAGTCACAAAATACCCTATCAATGCAAAACATTATAATAATAAACTCCATCTTAAATTCCATTTGTTATACAACTAAATCACAGAATCCTTCCTTCTAGGCAGTTTATTCATTACCCTGCAGTTTATTTGTGATCAGTACATACTGTGCCTTCTGTATTTCTTCCCTGCCACTACTGCTACCGCTAACCACAGTGACTGGTATTTATTGTTGTCCTGGTTATCTAGCGATCACGACAACTTTTCTCAGGGTTTATACACGGGAGGTCCCTGCAGCGTCCTCTATCCAACTCATTCACCAATTTACAGTTAACACTTATGCTTTATTTGAATGGTTACACATTGTATTACATCAAGAAGATTACAATCATGGAAATGATGACACCTGGAATAACTGTCCTATTCCAATCTTAATTTCGCGCTTTTTCTCGACCAACTGTCCGAAACTCTATCACACCAAACTTCCGAACTGTCCTCCCCAGCATGCAAGAGCAGAGTCCCCTAACGTCCGTCGCAATTTCAAAGTCAAATTCCCGTTTTTTGTACCAAATAATCCTATTGGACGAAACTCAAATTTGGAAGAACCCCATAGGCCGAGTTATCTTTTTGAATAGCTCAACTTGGTTGGTTGCGCTAAATTAGGCCAGTAGCCCCAAACGTACGATTAACGAACCCTTTGCGGTGTTTCCCACTAGCACTTCCCATTCAATGAATTATTTCTTCAAAAGTGTGAAGCCTGGGCTTTCCCTAAGGAACGCCGAGCTGCAAAACTCCACGCAGCATGATAGCTGACGGATGTCCTGCTGAGCCTTAGCCGGTGTGAATGCGTTAGTTGCACTCACATCCTCTGTCTTCCCTAGCTACACTATTCACCGAAACAAGTGTAACCAACAAAAAATTATCTTAGTAAGGCCTGTCCAGGGGTTGAACCTGAATCGCAGGACCTATCCAGGGTTTGAACCTGAATGGCCGACAACACTACCAGTACACTACAGTTAGTTTTTTGCTCAGTATTTACTGTGCCCTCCAAGTTTTTCCCCAGGCACTACCACTACACTGCAGTCTATTTGTGTTCACGATTTTTTTAAACACTCTGTGTTTTTTCCCAGGCACTATGCCTACCCTGCAGTCTATTTGTGTTCAATATTCACTGTGCCCTTTGTGTGTCCTACACAGGCATTACCACTACACTGCACTCTACTTCTGTTCAGTATTCATTGTGGCCTCTGTGTTCCTTCCCAGGCACTAACCCTACCCTGCAGTCTATTTCTGTTCAGTATTCACTGTGCCCCCTGTGCTCCTTCTCAGGCACTACCACTGAACTGCAGTCTATTTTTGTTCAGTATTCACTGTGCCCTCTGTGTTCCTTCCCAGTCACTACCAATACACTGCAGTCTATTTGTGTTCAGTATTTACTGTGCCCTCTGTGTTCAGTATTTACTGTGCTGTCTGTGTTCTTTCCCAGGCACTACCAATACACTGGAGTCAGTGTTCCCCATTTCTAAAGCCGTGTGTTTCCTCCAAGGCACTACCAGTACACTGCAGCATATTTGTGTTCAGTATTTACTGTGCCCAATGTGTTCTTTCCCAGTCACTACCAGTACACTGCAACCTATTTGCCTTCAGTATTCACTGTGCCGTCTGTGTCATTCCCATGCACTACCACTACATTGCAGTCTATTTGTGTTCAGTATTCACTGTGCCGTCTGTGTGTCCTATTCAGGCACTAGCACTACACTGCAGCCTCCTTGTGTTCAGTATTCACTGTGGCATCTGTGTTTCTTCCAAGGCACTACCAGCACACTGCAGTCTCTTTGTGTTGAGTATTCACTGTGCCGCCTGTGTATTTATGTCGATATTAATCAACAGTCACAAAATACACTATCAATGCAAAACATTATGAAATAAACTCCAGGATAAATTCCATTCCTTATGCAATTAAATCATAGAAATATTCTTTCTAGGCACTATTATTACGCTGCAGTCTATTTGTGTTCAGTACTCATTGTACCCTCTTTGATCCTTCCTAGGCACTACCACTACACAAGAGTCTATATGTGTTCAGTATATACCGTGCCCTCTCTGTTTCTTCCGTGCCACTGCCAGTACACTATGGTTAGTATTTTGCTCAGTATTTACTGTGACCACTGAGTTTATCCCCAGGTACTACCACTAGACTGGAGTCTCTTTGTGTTCATGACTTCGTAAGCCCTCTGTGTTTCTTCCCACACACTAATATTACACTGCAGTCCATTTGTGTTCAGTATTCATTGTGCACAAAGTGTTTCTTCCCAGGCACTACTACTACTACACTACAGTCTATTTGTGTTCAGTATTTACTGTGCTCTCGGTGTTCCTTTCCAGCCACTACCATTAAACTGTGGTCTATTTGTGTTCAGCATTTGATGTTCCCTCTGTGTTCCATCCCAGTCACTACCACTACACAGCTGTGTACTTGTGTTCAGTATTTACTGTGCCCTCTGTGTTCCTTCCCAGACACAACCAGTACACTGCAGTTTATTTGTGTTAGTATTTACTGTGCCCTCTGTGTTCCTTCCCAGGCACTACCAGTGCACTGCAGTCTATTTGTGTTCAGTATTCACTCTGACCTCTGTGTTCCTTCCCAGGCACTAAAAGTACACTGTGGTTTATTTGTGTTCAGTATTTACTCTGCCCTCTGTGTTCCTTCCGAGGCACTACCAGTGCACTGCAGTCTATGTGTTCAGTATTTACTGTGCCCTCTGTGTAGGTTCCCCGGCACTACCAGTACACTGTGGTATATTTGTGTTCAGTACTCAATATCAACTGTGTGTTCCTTCCCCAGGCGGTAACACTACACTGCAGTATATTTGTGTTCAGTTTCTACAGTGCCCTCTGTGTTCCTTCCCAGGCAATACCATTACATTGCAGTCTACTTGTGTTCGGTATTCACTGTGCCCTGTTTGTTCCTTCCCAGGCACTACCAGTACACTCCAGTCTATTTGTGTTCACTATTTACTGTGCCCTCTGTGTTCCTTCCCGGGCACTAACAGTAAACTGCAGTCTAATTCTTTTTACTATTTAATGTGCCCTCTGTGTTTCTTCCCAAGCACTACCAGTTCACGGCACTCTATTGCATTCAATATTTACTGTAACCTCTGTGTTCCATCCCAGGCACGACCACTACAATGCAGTCTATTTGTGTTCAGTATTTACTGTGCCCTATGTGCTCCTTTCCAGGCACTCCCAGTACACTGCAGTCTATTTGTGTTGAGTATTTACTGTGCTCTCTGTGTTCTGTTTCCCAGGCACTACCACTACTCTGCAGTCTATTTGTGTTGAGTATTTACTGTACCCTCTGTGTTCCTTCCCAGGCACTACCACTACACTGCAGTCTACTTGTGTTCAGTATTTACTTTGCCCTCTGTTTTCCTTCCCAGGTACTACCAGTACACTGCTGTCTATTTCTGTTCAGTATTTACTGTACCGTCTCCGTTCCTTCCCAGGCACTACCAGTACACTGCACTGTTCTTGTGTTCAGTATTCACTATGTCCTCTCTGTTCCCTCCGAGCCAGTACTACTACACTACAGTCCATTTGTGTTCAGTATTTACTGTGCCCTCTCTGTTCCTTCCCAGGCACTACCACTACACTGCAGTCTATTTGTGTTGAGTATTTCCTGTACCCTCTGTGTTCCTTCCCAGGCACTACCAGTACACCGCACTGTTCTTGTGTTCAGTATTCACTATGTCCTCTGTGTTCCCTCCGAGCCAGTACTACTACACTACAGTCCATTTGTGTTCAGTATTTACTGTGCCCTCTGTGTTCCTTCCCAGGCACTATCACTACACTGCAGTCTATTTGTGTTCAGTATTTACTGTGCCCTCTGTGTTCCTTCCCAGGCACTACCACTACACTGCAGTCTATTTGTGTTCAGTATTTCCTGTACCCTCTGTGTTCCTTCCCAGGCACTATAACTACACTGCAGTCTATTTCTGTTGAGTATTTCCTGTACCCTGTGTGTTCCTTCCCAGGCACTACCAGTACACTGCAGTCTATTTGTGTTGAGTATTTCCTGTACCCTGTGTGTTCCTTCCCAGGCACAATCATTACACTGCAGTCTCTTTGTGTTGAGTATTTACTGTGCCGTGTGTGTTCCTTCCCAGGCACTACCAGTACACTGCACTGTTCTTGTGTTCAGTATTCACTATGTCCTCTGTGTTCCCTCCGAGCCAGTACTACTACACTACAGTCCATTTGTGTTCAGTATTTACTGTGCCCTGTGTGTTCCTTCCCAGGCACTATCACTACACTGTAGTCTATTTGTGTTCAGTATTTACTGTGCCCTCTGTGTTCCTTCCCAGGCACTATCACTACACTGCAGTCTATTTGTGTTCAGTATTTACTGTGCCCTGTGTGTTCCTTCCCAGGCACTACCAGTACACTGCACTGTTCTTCTGTTCAGTATTCATTATGTCCTCTGTGTTCCCTCCGAGCCAGTCCTACTACACTAAAGTCCATTTGAGTCCAGTATTTACTGTGCCCTCTGTGTTCCTTCCCAGGCACTATCACTACACTGCAGTCTATTAGTGTTGAGTATTTACTGTGCCCTGTGTGTTCCTTCCCAGGCATTACCAGTACACTCCACTGTTCTTCTGTTCAGTATTCACTATGTCCTCTCTGTTCCCTCCGAGCCAGTACTACTACACTACAGTCCATTTGTGTTCAGTATTTACTGTGCCCTCTGTGTTCCTTCCTAGGCACTACCACTACACTGCAGTCTATTTGTGTTGAGTATTTACTGTGCCCTGTGTGTTCCTTCCCAGGAACTACCAGTACACTGCACTGTTCTTCTGTTCAGTATTCACTATGTCCTCTGTGTTCCCTCCGAGCCAGTACTACTACACTACAGTCCATTTGTGTTCAGTATTTACTGTGCCCTCTGTGTTCCTTCCCAGGGACTATCACTACACTGCAATCTATTTGTGTTCAGTATTCACTATGTCCTCTGTGTTCCCTCCGAGCCAGTACTACTACACTACAGTCCATTTGTGTTCAGTACTTACTGTGCCCTCTGTGTTCCTTCCCAGGCACTATCACTACACTGCAGTCTATTTGTATTGAATATTTCCTGTACCCTCTGTGTTCCCTCCCAGGCACTACCAGTACACTGCACTGTTCTTGTGTTCAGTATTCACTATGTCCTCTGTGTTCCCTCCGAGCCAGTACTACTACACTACAGTCCATTTGTGTTCAGTATTTACTGTGCCCTCTGTGTTCCTTCCCAGGCACTATCACTACACTGCAGTCTATTTGTGTTCAGTATCTACTGTGCCCTCTGTGTTCCTTCCCAGGCACTATCACTACACTGCAGTCTATTTGTGTTGAGTATTTCCTGTACCCTCTGTGTTCCTTCCCAGGCATTACCAGTACACTGCACTGTTCTTGTGTTCAGTATTCACTATGCCCTCTGTGTTCCCTCCGAACCAGTACTACTACACTGCAGTCTATTTGTGTTCAGTATTTACTGTGCCCTCTGTGTTCCTTCCCAGGCACTATCACTACACTGCAGTCTATTTGTGTTCAGTATTTACTGTGCCCTCTGTGTTCCTTCCCAGGCACTACCAGTACACTGCACTGTTCTTGTGTTCAGTATTCACTATGTCCTCTGTGTTCCCTCCGAGCCAGTACTACTACACTACAGTCCATTTGTGTTCAGTATTTACTGTGCCCTCTGTGTTCCTTCCCAGGCACTATCACTACACTGCAGTCTATTTGTGTTCAGTATTTACTGTGCCCTCTGTGTTCCTTCCCAGGCACTATCACTACACTGCAGTCTATTTGTGTTGAGTATTTCCTGTACCCTCTGTGTTCCTTCCCAGGCATTACCAGTACACTGCACTGTTCTTGTGTTCAGTATTCACTATGTCCTCTGTGTTCCCTCCGAACCAGTACTACTACACTGCAGTCTATTTGTGTTCAGTATTTACTGTGCCCTCTGTGTTCCTTCCCAGGCACTATCACTACAC